>JAYESA010000006.1:61216886-61611886 GCA_036927795.1 Iris macrosiphon | reverse complement strand
GATATTCAGACTCTTGTATTTTATTTACCAGCATCTATTTCAGTCTTTATGTTATTGTTTTCTGTGGATGAGATTAGACAATGCCTGCTATATATTAGCATATTAGACTTGTTAGTATTTTAGGACAGCGTAGCACGCTTCGATAGGATCCATTAAATTGGGATATCCTTCGGAGTCGTGTCAGCTGGCCAATGCCACATGGCCTGGTCCCGTGTATTTTGAGACTGGGGCGTGATAGACACCTTAGTTAGATTTCAGTTATTCCTTTTTATTGTAGATATTCATATTGCTTGTTCTTCATTCCAGTATATTACCTGTTCACTCTAGTTCATTTCATTCAGATGTTTAGATATCTTATATTCTTTTCTATTATCTGTTTTATATACTCGATTATGTATTTGAAACTGCTTTCCGAGGTATGTACTTTGCTCCAATCCTGACTGGATATATTTTTCTAGATGATTGGCTCATAGATCAATGTCCTATATTCTACGGGCCGTATGAGGGCTTACCATTAGAGGATACTCCTATAGATCAGGAGGACTTAGTTCCAGAGCCTGAGGAGGTTTAGGTTTTTTGGTGGACTTGTATTAGACTTTTATTGAGATTCATGTCATGTATATTATTTCAGACTTGTGGATTGTATCTTGATTCTTTTCTTTGTTATTCCATTCATGCTTTATCTTCCTTAGTTTGCATTGTGATTGAGTATAGTTATATTTGTGAGATACCATATTGTTTCTCCTTTTGGAGTTGAGATGATTAACATATACCATATATATATATTGTTGAGATGTTAGTTAGTTAGAGTTGACCCAGACAGCGTTCTACCGTCGATGTTGTGGCGTAGGCTGGACGTACCCACATACTCGTGTCCGAATATCCAGGTGCGGGTCATGACATATTTTTAGTGGTGACCTATGCAGGTCTAGAGTCATAATTAGAGCGATATCGTAGTAGTGCTTACCTAGAGTACTGCTACGAGCCTGCTTTAGAAAATATGATTTAGGCTGAGAGTATACTAAATCACAACTAGAAAATACTTCCAAATATCAGTTTTCTATCCTTATCTATTGAATGTTTCCTTTACTTTGAATAATTCTCTCCTTCATTGATGATATCGTATCTTACTCAATATTGATTCCTTTGTTCAATCTATCTTCAGGATGCTGCCGAAGACGCGTTCCCAGCGCTCATGTGTCATATCAGCACGGTCAGTCACTTCGTCGCCTATGAGGGCAGCACCAGCAGACGTTGATCCAACACCTACATTCTGGATGTCAGCTTCCCCGATCCAGGTGGACGTTTCTACAGCAGCTTTCGGAGGTGCTCCACCTCCGGTACAGAGGATAGCGCCGGTAGTTTCAGGAGATCTTTTACCCCCACCATCCGCAGTCGATAAGACACAGATGTTCACGCTCTTTCAGCAGATGATGGAGGTGCAGCAGCGTCAGTCAGAGGTCATGAGACAGAGCATTGAGAATTCTCACCAGATTGCGCTCGTAGCAATTGAGAGGGCCGCCATAGTCCAACCACAGACGATACCACCTCCGTTTACCCCGCAGCAACCGAGGCCAGGGACCATCATAGACTTCAAGTGGATGGGGCCGAAGGACTTTAAAGGTATAGAAGGGATCCTTTATGCTGATTATTGGATAGAAGACATTGAGCGGAACTTGCGGCTGGCGCAGATTCCAGAGAGGTTGCAGATAGAGGCTGCGGGGTGTATGCTGTTCGACATTGTGTTAGCTTGGTTCAGGACGGACCCCAGGATCTCAGTACCAGGACTTACTTGGGAAGCTTTCATAGAGCTCTTGAAGGAAAAGTTCTTTCCAGATGTGGCTCTGACATCTCTAGAGAGCCAATTCCAGTACCTTGTTCAGGGAGGTATGACGGTGGATGAGTATGCGATAGAGTATTACAGATTATGCCGCTTTGTGAAGGGAAGAACCCTAGAGGAAGAGCTAGGAAGTTCAGGAAGGGTTTGAATAGGAAAGTCAAATCACACACGAACATAGATCCCACCGCTACTTTCGAGAAGTTTCTGAGACAGGCACAACGGACATAGGATGATTTAGAGCTTGGCTCTAAGAGGCCGAGGGACATAGGAGGATCCAGTACCAACACGGGTCCAATGAAGCAGCCTCATTTTCAGCAGCAGCACCCGAGGCACTTCTAGCAGCCGAGGCAGCAGTATCATGGACCAGCAAGAGCGCCAGCACATCAGATGCACCAGATTCAGAGGCCAGTTATTTCTTAGACTTTTTGTAAGAAGCAAGGACATGGATGAGATGCATGAAGGATGAGATTAGGCCAGTATTTATTCTGCGGATTAGGAGACCATCAGTTGAGGGCTTGTCCTAAAGTTCCAGCTCGTCCACCTCAGGGCGGAGCTCAGGCACAGAGAGCACCCGCGAGACCATCAGCGGGATAGCAGAGAGGACCTCCTCTACCACCACAATAGCAGCAGTTCGCTCAGTACCAGCATCAGAGAGGTGCCCAACGACAGGGGCGAGCTTTCGCCTTGACCATCGAGGAGAAGGAGCCAGTCGATGATGTTATCTCAAGTTCAGTCTATCTTGATTCTTTTCCAGCTCATGTTTTATTTGATTTTGGTGCTTCACATAGTTTTGTATATGTATCTTTTGCTCTGAAACATCATCTTGAGTCTGAACCATTGGCGAGGACTTACAAGATTACGACCGGGGGTGGCATTATCCTAGTCAGTGATGTTTGCAAGGACCGAAGAGTTTCTTTGGGAGGCCGAGAGTTGGGCGTATGTCTACTCGTAATGCCACTTCTGAGCTATGATATAGTACTCAGGATGGATTGGTTGAGTAGGCATCATGCTAGTATCAATTGTCGAGGACGCAGAGTTATGTTTTAGGTACCAGAAGAGCCAGAGTTTGAGTTCGTCAGAGGAGGAGCACAGCAGAGCGAATAAGACTTCTGTAGAGCTTTAGTAGAAGAGCATGAGCCGCCACATCCATTGATTGTAGAGTATATGGACGTATTTCTGGAGGAGTTATCGGGGTTGCCACCGGACAGAGATATGGAGTTCTCTATAGATTTGGTGCCAGGTGCAGAGCCAATATCACAACACGTCTATAGAGTGAACAATAGTGAACTGGCGGAGTTGAAGAAACATATGGATGAGTTGTAGGACAATGGCTTCATCCACTCCAGTTCATCACCATAGGGTACTCCGGTATTAATTGTACTAAAGAAGGATGGGTCAGTACGCATGTGTATCGACTACAAGGCACTCAACAATCTCACTATCAAGAACAAATACCCATTACCATGGATTGATGATTTATTTGATCAGTTAAGCAGAGTGAAGGTATTCTCAAAGATAAAATTGAGGTTGGGGTACCACTAGGTAAAAGTGAAGAATGAAGACATTCCGAAGACAGCTTTCAGTTCTCGGTATGGGCAGTTTGAGTTCTTGGTGATGCTGTTTTGGTTGACCAATGCCCCGGCGGTATTCATGAACCTGATGAATAATGAGTTTCATCGGTACTTGGATCAATTTGTGGTAGTATTTATTGATGTTATACTGATATATTCGAAGACCCCAGAGGAGCATGCGAAGCACTTGAGGATAGTTCTGGAGACCTTCAGGAATGAGAAGCTATATGACAAGCTTTCGAAGTATGAGTTCCTCCTTAATAAGGTTGAATTCCTCAGGCATGTGATTATAGGAGACATAATCTCAGTAGACCCGAAGAAGATTTCAGCAGTTGAGTCGTGGTCTACCCTGAGTTCAGTAGTGGAGATGAGGAGTTTTCTTAGACTGGCAGGCTATTATCAGAGATTTGTTCAAGATTTTTTCAAGATTACGGAGCTAATGACTAGACTAACCAGGAAGGACATGGAGTTCGTCTGGACTGAGGATTGTCTGTCTACTTTTGAGGAGATGAAGAAGAGATTGACTACAGCTCCAATATTGACATTGCCATCAGGGGTAGGAGAATTTTTTATATACAATAATGCACCAGATAAGGGTTTGGATTGTGTGTTGCAGCAGAATGGGAAGGTGATTCCTATGCTTCCCGACAATTACGTCCGCATGAGAAGAATTATCCTACCCATGATTTGGAGTTGGTAGCAGTTATTTTTGCTCTTAAATTGTGGAAGCACTACTTGTATGGAGAGCGGGTAGAGATCTTTATATATCACAAGAGCTTGAAGTATGTGTTTACACAAAAAGAGCTCAATATGAGGCAGCGGCGATGGTTGGAGTTGATGAAGGACTTCGACATTTCTTTGTAGTATCACCCAGGGAAGGCCAACGTAGTCACAGATGCCTTGATCATGTATCCAGTGGCAATGTACTTGACGAGGGACAGATATTTGTTGGCCGATCTTGATAGTTTGGGCATTGAGGTATTAGTTCCTGGAGTTACAGCATAGCTATGGGGACTTCAGGTACAGTCAGAGTTGATGGACTGGATCAGAGCCGTACAATTCGAGGATGAGTCTCTGAGGAGCATCAAAGCACAGGTCCAGATAGGGTTGGCAGAGGACTTCAGTGTTACAGATGATGGATTACAAGATTGTGTGTGCCGAGTGGAGGATTGCGCGAGAAGATTCTTCAGGAGGTGCATCGATCTCAGTACTCTATGCATCCAGGTGCCAACAAGATATATAGGGACATGAGAGAGCATGTTTGGTGGTATGGTATGAAGCGGGAGGTGGCTAGCTTCGTATCCAGATATTTAGTTTGCCAGCAGGTAAATGCGGAGAGACAGAGACCAGGTGTCACGACCCGCACCCAAAAATTGGGCATGAGCCATGGGTACGTCCAGCCTACGCCGCAGCATCGGTGTTAGAACGCTGTCTAAGTCTCAAACATAACTCATCCTGTCAATGGTCTCAACTTCATAAGGAGGACAATAATAAAACATGAATCCATAGTTTATAATATACTCAATCACAAGGCTATATGAAAGTAATTGGCACGATGAGAAATAAGGATAAGAGTTCTATCATAAGTCAACACAAATATAATTACATCACAAGTCTAGAGTCTAGATGTCCACCAAAAGTCACAACAATAATACAACCCAAATCTCAGTCTAGTACAATAATACATAAAATAGGATAGTCTAAGTGCATGTAGGTAGAATCTGCTCTAAGATGGGTAACTCCTCTGGGATTTTTGGTATAAAATCTCCCTCTGCTCCCGGGCCATAGTGGGTAGGGCAGAAATCCTCGAAGTCCTCTGAAAATGTTATCCAATCAGGATTGGAGCGAAGCACAAACACTAAACAACAGTTTCATTTATGTTGACAAAAACTATAAAACAATGTAAGAAATACAAGATGAAATAAATACTGGAAATATAGAGTACTAGAGAATATGAAATAAGCAATGGAATATCTAGCAATGAACAAATATATAAGTGAATGCTAGAACAAGTGAATCTGAAATAAAGAATAAACATTTGGCTAAGTGTTTGAAATATCAGTTTATTATGTGATCGGCTTGGGACAGATCAGGCTGGTTACATATGATTAGCTATGATTCATGTAGGTCGGGCTAACCATCTGGTTAGCTATAATGCAAGTAATGGTCAGGCTAATCATATATAACAGCTATGAGGCATGTAATGGTCAGGCCGCACCCGACGTGAGATGTGGGGTGAGCTATGATGCATGTAGAGTTGGGTATGATCACATAATCTACTAATATTTCCCCATTCCCAGCTAGCACGATGGATTCTAATCACGACTCCTCATGACGGGTATCTAGGGTGCTAACCCGTGTATCCACATTGTCAGAGTCAAGTATAGTATACAACTGGAATTATAGAATTAATCAACAAAAATGAAAACTGTCAGAGAATGTACTCGCTTGTGGTCCCGAGGAAGGTGCGAGGGTCGATGTCCAAGATGAAATCACAGTGACCTAATTGTGGAATATCAATGTCAAAATACTGAATTAAGGGAAATAATATATTTAACTAATTAAATACAAGACTTCTAGGTCATGTCTAAAACCCAACTAGGTTAATTAGGCCCACTAGTTGATTCTATATCATACTTCTAAGATAGAAAATAACTACCAACATCTGCTATTAATAGCTATATTAGATACTAGTCGGTTATAAAATCCTTGTACATAGTTATAAGATGCTATCTTATTGTACTAGTATTACATGATCCATGACACTATATACATATTCTATTACCTTAACATACCCTGGTACACCATTAGACACTCAAACACAAGCCAATACCTACACACCCTTACCTACACTATACTTGCACAAACACTACTCCATTGAAGCACATACACCAGTACCTCATATGAATATACCACAATATTTATCTGCACTCTCCACTTGCTACTTACCTGTGTGTGTTTTTCCTGATATTAGCATCAGTCATCCAATACCTCTAGACCAATGGGTGCATAGCCAACCCTTTAGAACTGAGCTTTATGCTCACACCAACAAGGCACTGCTACTAGTAGCAATTTCCCCAACACAACAGTTCCACATCCCCACAGTCCAACTCAGTGACTACTCTAACAGAAATACCTGTAACACAAACACCCAAAACCCCTGATTATCACAGGTACACAACTCATTAAAGCTAACACCTACCCTGAATTCCCTCACAGTGAAAACTGACACACACTCACTGATACACAGTATCAGGTACTCACTGACACTCTACTAAGCTCATTAGCTAACCAATACTTCCCCAATACTGGTAATGAACTGCCCCTTACCAGGATTCCAACATACCTCCCTGACTACCAACAAAACCTATTGCCTACTGATACTGACACAGGCAAAACACCCTTCAGACTTCTCCCTACTCCAGTACCTAGCACTCTTCCTGTCTGATACACTAGCACAAGGACACTAGTGCTCCAATACACCCTCACTAATGTATTGTAACCAACCTGTGCACAACTAAACTGTTCCGAGATTTCCCCCACATACTGCTCACTACACAGTTTCAGAAACCCACTGACTCTCTATGCTCTATACCTTACCTAATTGATCACTCACACCCTAACTTATTTTACTAGTGTAGGGCCTCCTTACTGACCTCATACAAGGACTGCCCATGGTCTACAACAACTGGAACTAGGTAATGCTCACTGTCAACCACCCTTTCATTGATACGAGAGTATCAAGGTATCATGCCCAGATCTTCCCCCTTTACCTGCACACGATGCGAACTCCTAAATACATTCTTGTATTTGACTGTGTTCAGGTTCACCCTATTCCTTACAATTTGTACAAGTGCACACATCAGTCTAAATGCCAGCTTGATGTTGTTGCTGTTGCACATCAAGCACCTCTATACCTCACAGTCTACACGTTCAAACTTCAGATACCATATACTTCACACTGAAACACTCATACACCTAAACTGATACTCCTACATATATACTCTAAGACCCCCAAGAACTGGCACAGTGAGCTGATTCTCACTGTACTGAAATACAATACCCTCACAGTTACCTCACTGAAATTGACTGCTCATACACACTGATGCACATGCCTGTGCTGGCCTCAACACACACTCTCACAAGCCTCAAACAACTGATACTCAATATACACACTGAATCTAAACTCACATAGGCATTGATACAAAGAACCCTAACACACACAGTTTACACACACTCGAGTTCAATGCACAGACACTGTGCTACTGATACAAAGTTCCACAGCATGATATACTAACAGACACAAATTAGTATCTCAAAACCAAGACACTACTCACTCGGCACTTCACTGATACTCACTGAGTATCAGTGCACATACCAGAGTACTGAACCCAGCACATGAACCCGACCTTATACACAGTCACAGTGAAGAACCCGACTGTGCAACCACTCAAGGATACTCAAAATACAGTAATACATATATGCATATATATATTTACAAGTATACATATCAAACCATAAGAAACTAGGGTATAGAATTAGGCATTTCCCTATGGAGCATTCCTACAAACACCTAGGGGGCTGAAATCAGGTTTCATATTAAGAACCCATGAATCCTCAACCAAAACCCTAAGAATCGAGATCAAACCTACACGTTGGAGGTGTAATCATGTCTACATGCAAACCCCTAGGATTAGGGTTCATAAAATCGAGAAAAAATAACCGTATGAACACCAAACCCTAGATCCACCTAGGTTTTCATAGAAAACCCCCAAAATACGAAATTTAAACCAAATGGTGGGCTCCTAATGGCCAAACAATGATGAAAAACAGAATTAAAAAGGGTTTAAATTCGGATTCTCATATATTGGGAGATGGTTTCCCAATGTAGGTCCTCTTCTTCAAGCCTTCTTGGTCCAAGCTCCTAGACTTCTCTTGATGGAGGAGAAAAAGGGATTTCTAGAGTTTTTAAATTATGAAATTTGGGGAAGGAAGGATTTTTTCTAATGGAGGCTAGGTTTAGGACTTTCTTCATGAAGGAAGAGGCTTGAGGGAGGCTTCCCTTCATTATATAGGGCTAGGGTTAGGGTTTCTAATGCCAAGGATTAATTAACCCTTCATGTTTAGTCATGAAGAAATTAAACTAATTAGGGTTTAGTCATATCTAGGGTTTCAAATCTAAAACTAAAAATGTCAATTAGGGTTTAACCATAAGAGTTAAACCTAATGGGTTTTTAGGGTTTAACCTAAAACCTATGCATTAAGAATATCATATAATTATTTAATAAAACTCATCACACATATTATTACACAATACTAAATTAAACAGGAAAATTACAATAATGTCCAAATCTGGAAATGTGGTAGTGACAAGTCTACCCTCCTAAAAAAAATTTGTCCTCGAAATTGGATTGAACTAAAACAAGAACGAAATCAGATAAGGAATTATACCTCAGGTCTCGAAGAGATACGGGTATTGCCCGTGCATTTCGTCCTCTCTTTCCCAGGTCGACTCCCCTGGAGAGTGATGTCTCCATGCAACACGAACCAAAGGAATAGTCTGGTTCCGTAATACCTTCTCTTTGCGATCCAAGATCTCTATGGGCTGCTCAGGGTAGCTGAGAGTCGGACCAACCTCGATCTCCGAGTGATCTAGTATGTGACTAGGGTCTGCCATGTACCGCCTCAGCTGCGACACGTGAAACACGTCATGCACTCCCTCTAGTGCATGTAGCAAGTCTAGTCTATACGCCACTACACCGACCCTCGCAAGAATACCGAAGGGTCTGATGTAGCATGGACTAAGCTTCCCGCCTCCACCAAAATGAATCGTACCATGCGTCGTAGAAATCCGTAGGAACACTAGATCGCCAACCTAAAACAAAACAGTCTCAACACGCAGTCTAAACAAAATAATCACAAGCCAAAAAATAATAATCTATACCTGAAACTCAAGGGGTCTACGGTGGTTGTCGGCCCAATTCCGCTGTCTGTCCTGCACCACTCACAGTCTGTCTCTGATGAGTTTTATTTTTCTGCTGCATCCACGACCATTTATGGTCCTAACAAGGCTCTCTCTCCAACGTCATCCCAAGATAATGGTGTACGACACCTTCGTCCATATAAAGCCTCGAATAGCGATATCTCGATGCTGGCCTGGTAGCTGTTGTTATAAGCAAACTCTACCAGGTGTAGATGATCCTCCCAAGAACCTCCGAGATCTAGAACGTAAGTGCGTAACATATCCTCGAGAGTCTGAATAGTACTTTCAGACTGTCCGTCTGTTTGGGGGTGGTATGCGATACTAAACTTGAGCTGAGTTTCCAAGCTAGCCTGCAGACTCCTCCAGAAGTGGGAAGTGAAACGACTATCCTGATCCGAGACGATGCTCACAGGAACTCCATGAAGTCTGATAATCTGTCGAACGTACATCTCTGCTAGCCTCTCTGTCAACGTGCCTACCTTGAAAGGTAAGAAGTGGGCTGATTTGGTCAACCTATCCACGATGACCCAAATCGCGTCCTTTCCTCCTGGAGAAGGCGGAAGCCCTGAAACAAAATCCATGGTCATGTGCTCCCACTTCCACTCTGGGATAGGTAAATGTTGAAGCAATCCACCTGGCCTCTGCCGGTCCGCTTTTACCTGCTGGCACACTAGACACCGGGATACGAAGCGTGCTACCTCGTGCTTCATTCCATACCACCATACGTGCTCCCTCAAGTCTTGATACATCTTGTTGGCACCGGGATGCATCGAGTACTGAGAGCGGTGTGCCTCCTGTAAACCTTAGATAGACGGACAGTCGGAGAGGACTATTCAGACTCTCGAGGATATGCTACGTACCTGTATTTTGGATTTTGGAGGCTCTTGGAAGGATCATCTTCACATGGTAGAATTTTCTTTCAACAACAGCTACCAAGCCAGTATCGAGATATCACCGTTTGAGGCATTGCATGGACGGAGATACCGCACTCCGTTATCATGGGATGATGTTGGTGAGAGAGATTTATTGGGACCATAGATGGTAGTAGATGCAGATGAGAAGGTAAAGCTCATCAAGGATAGACTTCGAGTGGCGCAGGACAGATAGCGGCATTGGGCCGATAGCCACCGGAGACCATTAAAGTTTGAGGTATAGATTTTGTTTTGCATTGCATTGCATTGTTTGTGATTGTTTATTTTTGTTAGAGTGCTAAGGTTGTGTTTCGTGCTAGGTTGGTGGTCTAGTTTTCTTGAGGATTTCTCCTACATGTAGCACGATTCGTTTCGGTGAAGGCGGGAAGCTTAGTCCGCGATTCATCGAACCTTTCAGTATTCTTGAGAGGGTCGGTGCAGTTGCTTACAAACTAGACTTACCACCTGCATTGGAGGGAGTGTACAATATGTTCTACGTGTCACAGCTGAGACGGTACATGGCATATCCTAGTTATGTGTTGGATCACTTGGAGATCGAGGTGGGCCCTACACTTAGCTATCCCGAGCAGCCAGTTGAGATTCTGGATCGGAGAAAGAAGGTGCTGAGGAACCAGACGATTCCTTTGGTGCGTGTCGCGTGGAGGCATCACTCGCCAGGAGAGAGTACCTGGGAGCGAGAGGCCGAGATGCGCGAGCGATATCCATATCTGTTTGAGCCGTGAGGTATAATTCTTTCTTGCTTGTATTGATTGTTTTGGTATTTAGTTTCTTTCTTAATTTCTAGGACAAAATTTTTCTAAGGTGGGTAGGATTGTCACCCTCATTTTTCCAACTAAGGGTAGTTTGATAATTGGGTATGGGTATTTTTATTTTAGAATTTTAATATTAAATATTGTGTATGTTATAAATATTATTTTTTGTATTATTTATTTATTGTAGATGTTAGATTTATTTTGGACTTGTGTAGTGGACCTAACTAGTTTAGTTTAGATTCATGGACTCAATATTTGATTCTAGTTTAGATTGAGCCCAATAGTAAGCCCATTAATTATGAGGATGAATTAATTAGTGAAACCAATTAGACTAGAACATGTCACTACTATATTTTGAAATAGGGGTAATTTTGACATTTTATATATTATAAGTATTGTGTGTATTTTATTTTAAATAATTGCATGATATGTGTATATAGATATATATTATATTGTATAGTGTTCATTAATGTTTGAGTTAGTAGACTAGACCTAAATACCCATTAGATGGAGCCCTGACCGAAATATAGTGTTATGGATTTAATTTGTAATTTTTGGGATTAATTATTTAGGGTTATAATTAATTATAGTATTTTTATTTAATTGTTGTGCCTTACCGTTGCTTCGATTATTAGAGTGCTACATTAGCCATTGCCTTCCAACAAACTTTACACCCTTGTCCTAGACATGCCTGCCTTCTTTTTTGACCTTTGTGTAACTTATAAATATGCTCCCTTGTGCTTCATTTTAGTCGCACAATATTCATCGCGGACATTTATATTTAATTTGATATAAATTCAACTTTGTATCCTTGTGCGTTCCAATCAAAATTGGAGGCACAATCTTGACCCATTTTGTACAACCCAAATTATGATAATATTCTATTCTGAGTCTTCTACGTCCATGACACTTGTATTACACTTAATTTTAGTCCCATATACTTCTAATTTATTTTAGAACACCAATTATATTTATTTTAATTAAATTAAACCATAAACCTAACTTTGTGCAATTTTCTAATTGTTGGGCATTTTTATGCAAAGGTGCATTAAGGTGTCCACTCCGTTGGACACAACACATGAAGAAATCCATTTCTCCTTCATGTGAATTTTTTTTGGGAGTGTGTAACTCAACATCAACCTCTTTAAACTATGGCCCTCCAAACTTTGAACCAAATACAATCATAGCCATTCATTTTGAATCTATTTGAATCCTAGCCCTTGAAATATCTCAATGACAAGCCCTTTTCCCAAGGGTTTGACCAAGCCCTAATTCTAGGTCAACCCAATACATTATACTCATATATAAATATCCTTCTTTACTTTTCCTTTTCTTTTCCTATAAACCATATACACAGCCGACCCCATCCTTCCCTATTCATCTTCATCCCCTTCTTCAATCCCTCACCCGCCGGAGTCCCGAACCCCTTCGCCGGAGCTCGCCATCTCCGCCTGGGCCGGAGGAGACCCGCTGCCCTCAACCGTTGAAACTGACCGGAGCACCTGAACGTCTGAACCCGCCTCTTCTTCAATCGACCCACTCGACTGGAACCGACCCCGAGCACAGCTGCACTCGCCATCCACGACTTTGCATTCGCCTGTACGACGCTGACCGGCAGACCTGTTGTCCACCCGTCGACGACCGCCTATACTCGACCGGAGAAGTTGTTGAAGCCCCCTCGTCGACCTCGCCAGAACCTGCTGAAGCCCACGCCGACTTCAAACCCGCCTGTCGACCACCGGAGACCTGCTGCCACCCCTCTCCCACTGCACGACCGGAGACCCGCTGACCGCCGTGAACCCGAGCAGCACCCCGTTGCCAACCCGCTGATCGCCGGAGTTCGACTTGCTCGACTGAATCGAGCACCCCGTCGATGACCTCGACACGAACGCATCGTCCCGCGTACACAGGTTCGAGTTCTTCCTCTTGCGTACATGTACACGTACGCGCCTACGCGTATTCTTCACTAGTATACATACGTATTTGTAGTTATGGTTTAATATACGCGTATTGTTGGTATATGGGTGTATATACATATGTATATGTATTCCATTAGTATATGTTTGACATGTATATAATTGGTACATATATGTATATATATATATATATATATATATATATATATATATATATATATATATATATATATATATATATATATATATATATATAATAAGTATTAATGCTATGCTAGTTATGACTATATATATGTATTTATGCGGTGTGGCCATAAATTTTAGTAGTAGGTATCCCTTGTGTTAATTACGGATATCCCGTATTGACCATGTGACCCTGAGACTTGTGATCTGTCTGCCTTGTGTACACTGACGTACTGGCAAGACATATGCAGTTTGACTGTCTGATTTCACAGCAATTACAGACGCGACATCTATGCAATTAGACGCACACTTGACCCTAGTTGACCAGTGTCATACCTAGCATAGCCCCTGAGTTCAGAGTATTTATGATTGTGTGTATGTTAGTATGATATCTGATACAATATTGTATTATTTAATGATGTCTATAGGACTGTTGGATTATTCAGACAAGACCTCGAAAATCGGACATTGTTATTGCCAGTAGCAGGACTCCCAGGCGAGTACATTCTCTGATAGTTTCTTATTTATGATATCCTCTATGTTCATTGTATCTAGTGTAAATATACATATTTCTTGACACGATGGTTATACGGATTGGTATATCCGGATCTCGTCATGAGATGTTATTCCTTGTATATGGTGTATCTTGTACAAGTCTTGTTTCATTGGTTATCTTGTGCATGTACAAATACTGATTCTCGGGGAGACTTGCTACCTTCCTAAAGAATCCCGTGCCATAGCGTACCATGGTTGGATCTACTATACCAGTCGGGGATGGAGAGTATTTTAGTGTAGATATGTGATCATACCATTCATGTGAAAGTCTTGTTCTCATGTTAGTGTTGGTCATACACCGCACATATGACTAGCCAGGCCAGTACTCGTGTACAAGTTTCCAAGCCGATCACATGTTAAAGCTAGTACTCACACACTTAGTCATTTAGTATTCTTGTTTATTATCATATTGTTCATTCTCGTATTTATTTCCAGTATTTCCTTTATTGTGTATATCTTATACATGTATATGCATCCTGTATATTTACATCTATTTACTGCTACATAGTTTATATCATTGATCTAGAACTGCTATTGGAGGTGTACTTCGTTCCAATCCTGACTAGATATTTTTTTCAGACTGTGACATAGAGGACTTGTTCCGGCATACTTGGAGATTTAGATGTTATGGACTGCAGGTTAGATTATTTTATTGTTTTAGACTTGTCTTGTATTTTATTTATTTTCTTCGATATCTCATCGTGCTCTAGTTTATGTGATTGAGTATTCCATATTATATTGTGATATCTGTGTCTCCTTATGGAGTTGGATATTCATGTGAGAGTGATTAGCTAGTATTGTGACCTAGACAGCATTCTACCGTCGATGTTGTGGCGTAGGCTGGACGTACCTACGTACTCGTGCCCCTATACCGGGTGCGGGTCATGACAAAACTTTTCCTTCTTAATTATTTCTTCATGACAAGCCCCAAGGGGTGTTTTGGATAATTTATAGTAGCTTGAAGGAGGGGTAGAGGCCGACCACCTATAGGGAGTAGAGAGACTCTCTCTTCTCATTTTGTCATTCCAAATCTAGATCTATAATTTTTCCTCTTCCAAATTCTTCTTTCCTATTCCAATCCCTACTCAAATTTATTTCCAATTTCTTTCCTATTAATCATTGAAGGCTAGTAGAACAAGGATCTACAAGGAGGAAGCAATAATCTATAAGGAGGAGAAATGATCTACATGTTAGAGGCTACTTTCACTCAATTTGGAAATTTAATTGGGAATCCATCTCCCAATAGGTACAATTCAATTTTTTCAATATAATTAGACTCTAAATATGTAATTTAATTATTAGGAACCACCCTACATGCTAAGGATACCCATAGGAATTGGAATTAGGTTCGTAGGAGGCCTATGGAGAAAGTTATGTGGTGTTTTATGTCAATTTTGGGAGAATTTCGAGATTAGCACCTTTTGTATTTGTCAATTGGTCAATTAGATCAAATTAACATGTGTTTGATTGTGTGTGACTAGTGTCGTGTCCATAATTGGATACGTGTAGGCTGTATCCCAATAATTTGGAGATATTGATTGATTTGGGGATTTTCCTCCGACATGGGAGTTTGTGCATGTCATATCTTGACACAGATACGTAGTTAAGTAATTAATTCTTCGTATTGTTCATAATTATTATTTTAGACTTGCTCATGTCCTTCAGGATGTCCTTCGGGATACGTTTGGTTGTGTGGTGGAGCCGTATCGCAACCGTATCATAGAATGAGTATGATACGGGTGTGGTGCACTCCACGTGTTTGTTCATTGTACCTCAATTCAATTTGACTTGTTTATATCTATTAGAATGATATATTATTATAATTGTTTGGTTATGTATATGTGTAAGTATCTTTATTATATTATATAGATATGTATATATAGCTATATGTATATGTGTAGTGATATGCGTATATGTGTTTATATATATATATATATATATATATATATATATATATATATATATATATGAGTGTGTATATATATATATATATATATGTGTGTGTGTGTGTGTGTGTGTGTGTGTGTGTGTGTGTGTGTGTGCATAGTGAGTGAGTGAGATGTGTGTGAGAAAAGATCGGGACAGTGGGATTCAGTGTGCATCAACAGCAGCTAGCAACATCATCACAACAACTTCACTGCAACCACAACTGAGAGTAGTGGCAGTAGCAACTAACTGATGCACTGTAGTAGCAGTTGCTATAGCATCGTGCAAGAGCAGCCATAACAGTTTCAGTAGATGCATCAGCTAGAAATCAACTAGGTAGCAAGCCACAACATCAAGGCAGTGGCAGCAATGCAAAGAGCCTGCAGCAAGCCTGCAGCAAGCTAGCTGCACTGAGCAGCAACTGAATGTACTACATTAACTTGTGCAGACAACAAGTTGAGGTAGCAAGCAATACAACAAGCCTGCTGCAGAGCACAGCACTGCAACTGCAGAATAGAAACAACATCGAGCAAACTGTACAGCAATGCACAGCAGCCTGCAGAATGCACTACACCAATGAGCCAACAGTAATGTGCAGCAGCAACTTCAATATCAACCTCAGCATTAACAACAACAGCAGGAACAGTGCAACAGCTAGTTAGGTAAGTGGTTTAGTTAGTTTTATTAATGTTTAGTTAGTTATTGTTAAGTATAGTTAGTAGTTCATAAATAGTGTAGTAGTTAAGTACATTGTTAAGTAGTTTGTATATATATACTTTGCTATATAAATAGTTAGATATATGTATATACTTGTTAGATTAGTAGCTATATGTATATACATATATATGTATTATTATAGCTAGTGGTAAGGTAGTATGTAGTATATATGTATATAAGTATTGATGTGTTAGTAGTAAGTTAGTATAGTAGTAGTTAGCTAATGGTAGTTATAGTTTAGTGTATTGGTAGTTAATTATCTACTAGGATTTGGGTTACCTTGTGATATCAAGGTAATGTTGAGGTATTGGTTGATACTCAAGGTATTGGGTTTGAGTATCAAGATGGGTGTGTAGGTGGTGAGATACGCATTGGTTCAAAGCCAAGATATCCAATTTGTAATAGTTAGCTAAGATTACTATACATATTGTCTTGTATATATATAAATTAGTATTTTTTATATCTAAAAACTTACGTATCCTATGATACGGTACTTTATTTGTATCATAGTATCTTAGCATAACTAGTATGGCCTAGTTACATAATGTGTGGACCTAATATCCTAGAGTTAGACTCATACAACTTAAAAATAGCTAGTTTGACTAGTTTGACCTAGAGTTGACCTAGTTTAACTGTTTTGACTTAAAAATGTCTTTATGACCTAGAATTGAACTAGTTTAACTTATTTTTATTCCAAAACCTTATATTGATGCATATACCATATATAGGTCCATGTGACACCAGCTTGAACATCGAGAGACACACCTTGCTCTGGACCTCAAGCGAGTACATTTCTTTGTTAGTTTTCATTTCATAATAGTGTATATATCTCATGTTCTAGAACTATATACTTGATTCTGACATAGTGGTTTCTCGGACATGTACTACATGGATCTTGTTAGGAGATATTATCCCCTACCGTATTCAGCGGGTACTCCTTCACATGTATTTTATCGTGTGTATTGGGTATTGATTATTTATATTTTGTGTTCATATACTGCTCGTATTCAGTATGTTTATATTCGTGTACACACACTGCTCGTGTTCAGTGTGCCTATATTCGTGTTCGTAACGTATCGTGATTGGATCCATTGGTATTAGTTGGGGATGAGGGAGTAGGAGTTGATTATGTGATCAAAGCCTAGTGTATTCATGTATATGTTGATTACATACCACACTTGTAATCGAGTTACCTTATTGTATTCGTGTTTAACCTAAATCGATCACATAATGAACTTGTATTCTGAGGCACCTTAGTTAGATTTAAGTTATTCTTTTTTATTGCCGATATTCATATTGCTTGTTCTTCATTCCAGTATATTACCCGTTTACTCTAGTTCATTTTATTCAGATGTTTAGATATCTTGTATTCTTTTCTATTATCTATTTTATATACTTGATTATGTATTTGAAACTGCTTTCAAAGTTATGTACTTCACTCCAATCCTGACTGGATATATCTTTCCAGATGATTGGCTCATAGATCAGTGTCCTACATTCTACGGGCCGTAGGAGGGCTTACCATTAGAGGATACTCCTATAGATCAGGAGGACTTAGTTCCAGAGCCTGAGGAGGTTTAGTTTTTTTGGTGGACTTGTATTAGACTTTTATTGAGATTCATGGCATGTATATTATTTAAGACTTGTGGATTGTATCTTGATTTTTTTCTTCGTTATTCCATTCATGCTTTATCTTTCTTAGTTTGCATTATGATTGAGTATAGTTATATTTGTGAGATACCATATTGTTCCTCCGTTTGGAGTTGAGATGATTGACATGTACCATATATATATTGTTCCTCCCTATAGGAGCACTGGAACCGGTAATACCGTATTTTAGCGTAGTGGCCCTACGGGAAACTAGAGCATCATGCAAGTGCTTGTATATTCATTATTGTCATGACCCGCACCCGGATATTCGGGCATGAGTACGTGGTTACACCCAGCCTACGCCACAGAATCGGCAGTAGAACGCTGTCTGGGTCATTTCTAACTATCTAACATCTCAACAATATAATATGGTACCTGTCAATCATCTCAACTCCAAACGGAGGAGCAATATGGTATCTCACAAGTATATCAAATCTCAATCACAAAATAAACTAAGGAAGAATAAAGCACAAATGGAATAGCAAAGGAAAGAATAAGGTACAATCCACAATATGAAATAATAATACATCTGTGAATCTCAACAAAGAATAGTCTAATACAAGAATCACTACACAAAACTAAACCTCCTCAGTCACTGGTACTATGTCTTCCTGCTCTAGGTGAGTATCCTCTAAAGTCTCACCCTCCCGTGGGCTGTAATATATGGGACACAACTCCTCTAGCCAATCATCAGGAAAAATATATCCAGTTAGGATTGGAGCGAAGTGCATACCTCTAAAAGTAGATCCAATAACATAATCGAGCATATATAACAAGCAATAGAAAAAGGATACAAGATGCACAAGTAGAAAGAATATACAATACATGGTGAACAAGCAATAAGCACAATAAGAACTGGAAAGTAAATACGAGAAATAACTACAAGTAGAGAACAAGAATACTAGCTATGTGTTTTAGAGTGTAAGTTCGTTATGTGATCGGTTTAGGTTGCACATGAGGTATAAAGGTAACTCCATTATACGTGAGGTGTATAATTGATATGCACATGAGATCAAGAGGGCTTTGATCACATAACCAACTCTTACTCCCCCTCCCCAACCAATACTCATGGATCCAATCATGATACGTTACGTACATGATCATGATATAGTCACACTAGCACATAAAATAGTGGATGCACAAGAAGCACATGAAAGTCAATACCCGATGCATACGATAAAATACATGTGACTAGGTACCCGTTGCACAGGGTAGGGGATAACACCTCCTGACGGGATCCATATAGAACTAGTCCGTTAAATCACTGTGTCGAAAATCAATGTATACAATTTTACAACATGTATATATACAATATTATGAATTAAAAATAAACAGAGAAATGTACTCGACTGAAGTCCTGAGCAAAGTGTCTCTCTCGATGCCCAAGTTGGTGTCTCACAACCTATATATGGTATATTGCATCAATACAAGGTTCAATAATGAAAATAAGTGAAGTTGATGCAATTCTAGGTCAATATGCCATTTCTAAGTCAAACCAATAAATTCTAGGTTGCAAGAGTCTAAAGCTAAGTCACTAAGTCGATATACTATGAAGTTATGCTATGCTAGCTAAACTAACACCCAACAATACATTCAAGGAGTCGTATCCTAAGATACGCAAGTTTTCTAATATGAAAATAGAATTTTATTTATGTATACATAAGTCACATATAATAATAATATCTCAAAATAATATAACTAGGATACTTTGGCCTTGCACCAATGCGTATCGCACCCAACTCGATACCCAATCACAATACCTTAGGTATCGACTCAAAACCTTGGGAATACCTTGGTATCAGCCCAATACATAGGTGACACCTTGGTATCCCAAGGCAACTCAACACCTAGTATGACTAATACAATGTATAACTAACTACTATAATATCTAGTTACTAGCAACAACAAATACAAGTATATATATATACTAACTATTTACTAGTACCATAATATATATATATATATATATATATATATATATATATATATATATATATATATATATATATATATATATCAACTACCTATCATTAATACCAAAATCATGCCTAGATATAGCTTAACTAGTAGATATATATATATATATATATATATATATATAGATACTAACTGCTCCATCTAACTAATAACTACTAATAATAACAATTAGTACAATATATACATACACCTGTAGCTTAACTAGCTAATAGCTAACAACTCTACTAACATACATACATAAATATAGTTAACTGTTAGACTAATGAGGTATATATCTACACTAATATAAACGACTAACAGAAACATAACTAACAACTAAACAACTAAACACTAACAATACACTGAAATACAATTACTGAACTGCATAGAACATCGACTGATACCAAGTCTGATACTGTGCAGTATGAAACTGCACAGTGGATCTATTACCATACTACCTCTGAATAAGTTATGCAGCAGCTGCTGTTCTCTTCGGTGCCCACTTTACACAGCAACTCTGTAGCAGCTGCTGCTCACTTCGGTGCCCGTACACAGAAACTTTGTAGCAGCTGCTGCTCTCTTCGGTGCCCACACACTGTAACTCTGTTACTTCTTCAGTGAAGTAGTCTGCTGTAGCTGCTGTTTCTATCTTCATGAAGCATTCTGTTGCTTCTAAATATGAAGCACACAGTAAAGCATTCTGTTTCTATTGTTTAAGTGTGGACTGCACACAGGAACTGGTGGTCGCTGTTCTCTGGTCTTCAGGTGTGCAACCTGCACACAGTGTTTACTTGGTCCTGTGTCGAGTCTTGAAGTGTGCACAGTGGACACAGTAACTGATGATCTCTGAAGTGTGCCACTGTACACAGTGGTATTGCTGTGTCACTGCTCTTCAACTGCTGTCACTGTGCCTATGTCGAGTCCTTCACCACACTCTCAAACACCAAAAGCTAACTATACAATCTCTACCAATACTCATATAGATAGCTAACTATCTATATACATAGATGCATATACTACCCCTGATACATATCAATCTATATGCATAACACTAATATATAAATACCAATACATATAGATATATATATATATAGTCACACATATATACACAAATATATATATATATATATATATAGACATATACTCATAGTTCTATATATCTAGATACCCTCATAATATACACATATAGGCATACGTATATACCAAAACCCAAAATACACCATTACATATTCCAAATAATGTATAGATAGTATATACATATATAATTATATATGCATGTATAGTACAATAAGTCAAACAACAAACACATGGAGCGCACCGCACCCGTATCACACTTTCTCTATGATACTGTCACGACCCGCACCCGGTTTAGGGGTACGAGTGCGTGGGTACGTCCAGCCTACGCCGCAGCATCGGCGGTAAAACGCTGTCAAGGTCTTGATACTATCTAACTAATGTCACGCAAGCATCCAATCTCCATTAGGAGGCACGGATGACACAAATAAGATGAACATATACTCAATCACAGGATTACAGCACGATAAGATTTCGAAACAGAAATTAAAATTAAACACAACACAAGTCCACAAGTAATACTCTAACTCAATAATATCCAAGAATCATCAAAATGCCGGAGACAAATCCGGTACCAAATAGTCTACTTAAAGAACTAACAATAAATAATAATTCCGGCTAGAACTTCCAGAATCACAACTAACTACCAAGTCTGCAGCTACTCACCATATGGTCCATAAAGTGTCGGACAACGGTCCTCTAAGGCATAGTTTGGAAAAATATTTCCAGTCAGGAAGGAGCAAAGCAACACTCTCAAATAACAGTTCCATTAATTGATAATGTCTATAATACAATAAAACATGTCATGCTAGCTACTGAGAAGACAGTGAAATAATCGCAATGGCAATTTAAGAGAGACAGGTAATATAAAGAGACAGGCAATATGATACAGTCAGTGCATGTATGGAAATAAAAAGAACAAGAAACAGTATCATATACAGGTGATGTAGTATATGATCTAAAATAGAGAACTGTAATCTATTCTAAGTGTTTTGAAATAGTAGTTTTGAAATGTGATCGGCTTGGGAACATGTACGATTGCTACAGGGCCTGGCTAATCATGGGTGAAGAGCATGATTAACACTTATAATTTTCTATACTACAATAAGAGGTTATGATCACATTTCTTACTAACTACTTCCCCGCCCCCAACTAGTATTGTGGATCCAACCATGACACGTCACGATACACGAGCAAGTCAAGTCTGTCATGTACGATATCTAATATACATGTCGTGTACAATGTCAATACGATAATCAAGATAACATCTCATGACTGCAGATCCAAGCTATACTAGTCCGTATAGCACAGTGTCAAAGATTCAGATGTAACATTTCATGATTGTTGAATTTATAGAAATTATCAAGAATTGGAAATTATCAGAGAATGTACTTGCCTTGGGTCCTTAGCTGGTAATTATGGATGTCCTGTTCCAGAGTATTCCCTGGGTGAACCAACAGTCCTAAAAACATATATAACACTTGTATCAGGGCTATACTAACACACAATAGAAATACACTGGCCTTAGGGCTGCGCTAGGTACGATAAGGGTATACATAGTATAATTTAATATAATTAGTATTTTGGTATATATATATATTGTATATGTATTTATACAATATTATAAATACAGGTACACATATATATAAACCAAAATACCAAAACAAATATATATATATATTATATACATACCAAATTAGCACTTATATCAAACATACATATATTTATTTACATATACTAAATTAATAATTATCAACATATACTGAAAATACAGATACCAATCTTACAGATTAATATTTATTTAATATGTACACACAAAATATATATTTTGAATACGTATATATATATATATATAGGAAGAATACACGAACATATATACATACACATATATACTAAATATATCTATATACCAATTTTTATAGTGAAATATATTAAGTATATACATATATATACACATACCAATGTAAAATGTACTAAGTATATATAAAATGCATAAATATACCTATACAAATTAAATATGTATTTATACATATATATACACTAATATATACATTATACCAAAATAATATTTATACACATTAATTAGCTTTATACATATGCATATAAATTAATTATACATATACATATATTATCATACACAAAATATATACCAATATACATATATATACATGTGCATTAATTTAAATACTTATTCAATTTATTAAATAAAGATAAATAATATACTTATTCATATTTTAAATACATCCATTACCTTATACAGTTAATTATTGATAAAAATAAATATATACATTTACACATTTATTTACAAACAAATACATTTACTATTAAACATTAATTTAAATATACATGTACGTATACACATTAATTATACTAATATTCATACATTATATATTTACTATACATTAGATGTTCAAATATTAATTTAAACAATATACATATACATATAGTATATATATATACTCATACGTATGTGTACGTATATATATACATACATACACACATATATATATATATATATATATATATATATATATATATATATATATATATATATATATATATATATATATATATATATATATAAAGAGGGAAGGGGAGAAGAGAAGGGGACTTACAGCAGGGAGGAGGAGCTCAGGTGCTAGGCTGGGCCGGGAACTCACGGTGGAGGAGTGGGGGACTGTCGCCGGAGTACGGAGGGCTGGCCGGCAGTGAAAGTAGTGGTGGTGATAGATGGAGATGGTGGTGATGGGAGTTGTAGATGATGGTGGTGGTCGGCCTGGAGTTGATGGAGGGAGATCGGCAGTAGGAGGAGCTCCGGGCTGTAGGCCGGCGGGTCGGAGAGGTAGAGTTGAATGGCCGCCGGAATTTGAGGGGAGTCGAGGAGCTTGGAGGACCCGGGGTCGGCTGGTGCAGTGCTGCGCTGCCGGGAAGAAGAGCAGCAGGGGGTGCCGGAGTCGCAGCGGGAAGAGCGGGGCCGCGGGGGTCGGCTCGGCTCGGGGAAGTGGCTGATGGTGGTGGATATGATAGGTGGTGGTGGCAGCGCCAGACTGATGGCCGACCGAGCGCCGGGGTCGAGCTCGGCTCGTGAAGCCGCCGGAGTGGGCAGGGTCCGCCGGGCACAGGGAAATTCGGCTGCCGGGTGAACAGTATAGGGGGGAAGTTGAGGAACAGTATTCCCCCCCTTAACTAGTATTTCAATTTCAAAATCAAAAAGAAGAAGGAGAAAAGGAAGGAAAGAGAAGGAGAAAGGAAGAAGGAGAAGAAGAAAAGAATGGAGGAAATTTACATACGTAGGAGAGAGGGAATGGAGGCTTGTGAGGTGGGGGAAAACCTAGGTTGTCTAGGGATTAGGGTTTGATATAGACATGTCATTATATAGGATGAGGGGATTTGATGGAGGGTTGTGATTGACCCTCTAAATGAGTGGTCTAGATTGAACATGAGGGAAATTATTCATGGGGGATTTAGGGTGAGGTTTAATTAAAATATTAAGGATTCCCCATTGGTTAAAATAATTGGGTGAGGCCACAAAATGCAAATTTGCAATTTAGTCCCCTTAAATTTGGGAAATTGCACAAACACATGAAATGACGAAAATTTGGTGGGCGATTCGGGGTCCGGTGTTTTGTAGGGTCATAGGACACTGTAAGACTGGTACGGCTCAAATTAGCAGGGCACTGGAATTAAATTGGGATTTTAGAATCAGATAAAATAGTATCCTTAATTTAAATAGAAATAAATGCAAGTTGTGTTCAACAATTAATTAGGAGTACATGGAGCCAAAATCAGGTCAGGTCATCAATACCAATATTGAAGAAGACTCAGAACAGAATATTTCCCTAATTTGGGCCGCACAAAAAATAGGTCAAGATTGTCCCCAAATTGATTGGAACGCACAACGATACAAAATAGGGATTATTTAAATAACGTCCGCGACGATTTTTGCGCGGCCAGAAATAATGTACAGAAAGCACAATTATGAGTTGCAAAAATAGCAGAATTGAAGGCGGGCATGTCTAGGGCAAGATGGTAAAATTTGTTGGAAAGCAAAAGTCTGGATAGTGCTCCAAATATCGAAGCAAAGGCAATGCACAAAATATTAAATAAAATACAGTAATTAATTACACCTCCAATAAATTAATTCTATAATAAAACAATTAACTTCAAAATTCCATAACTCCGACAGGTGCTCATCTACTGGCTTCTAGGTCAAGTCTACCATCACAAACACAAACGAACACTGTCTATAATATAATATATTAAAGTACACATCACACAGTTATTTAATTTAAATATATACTATTCATGCAATTAATTAATTATAACTACAATAATATTAAATATTGTAAAAAGTCGAAAATACCCCTATTTCCGGAGCGTGGTAGTGACAAGTCTACCCACCTTAAAAGAATTTCGTCCTCGAAATTTAAAATCCTCATAGTAGTGTTTATCATACACATTATTATTCCCTCAAATTTAAATCCATTAACCATAAAATCAGGTTATAATCCGCAATGTCTTTTCACAATTAAAATTTCTGTAATTATTTCATTCCTGAAAAATCCTCGGAATAAAAATCAAAGTCCATTTTTGTCAAAATTTCCTTGAAGATTTTGGGTTAATAATTCAATACCCGGAATTTAATATCTACTCCTCTAACTTGATTTTTATCAATGCACAATGTATAATGAAATCTCGTTCCACAAGTTCATTCATAAATTTTTTTTTTCCTCAAAATACTCAACAAATACGATACTTAAGGATTCTCTAATTGCAATATCCTATATAAAATTCTAAAATTCATAACTTGCAATTAAATAAAAATATTGATAAATCTCCCAAATTTCCAAATTAATAACCAACTTAAACATGTCATAATCTTTCCTGGAATTAATTAAACCACCAATTATGCAATGTTAATTTCTTAACCATTCATTTAAATTAATAATTATCCTCAAATTTTAATCATCTTGTTCCTCTTGTCAAGTCATAGCTCCTTCATGAATCTTCACTACAGTCAACACCAATAATCACGGTCTAAGAAAATTCTATCTATAGTCATACCACATACAATCTAGGGGGAACATACATGGTTATGGTCTCATTTGTTATGGTGTTGCAGTCTATGCATCAGGGGTACTACTGACTACATTATAACAAGAATCATGCATCCAACTACGGTACTAAGCAATCAATCAATCAATCAAATAGATAGGAACAGAATAAAGGAAAGAACAGAAACTGCTAACACATTACCTGCAGTATCGGTCTCCTCGACCGTCATCGCAAATGCCCGCCCTGCTGGGGTGGTTCCCTTTGCGGGTGCTGAGCAATATACGGTTCCACAGGTAGCCTAACTGGATCTCTATAATCTGAAGCTGCGTGTTGGCTGAGAAGATAAGGGGCTAGAAGACAGTCCCTTACTCGATGTCCCACAGCGCCACAGTGCAAACAAAGTCCCAGCCTCGTTCTACAGCTCTCCCAAAGGTGACCTGGCTTCTTACAGAAGTGACAAGTTCGTTGATCCTCTCTTGGAGGCTGTTGCTGATCCTGCTGAACATGGATTGGTGCCTGGTACTGCTGTTGATACTGATACGCCCATGGATGTTGCTGGATAGGAACTGGTGCTAGGTACTGTTGTGGATGCTGAAATGTCCATGGTTGTTGCTGACTATGAAATGGTACTTGGTACTGCTGTTGGTGCTGAATACGGGGATGCTTGGCTGGTCCTGGGCTACCATTCGTATCTCCAAACGTGTCGTGACTCCTCTTAGGCCTGAGATCCAGATCCTCTTCTGCAATCTGAGCATCCATCAAGATAGCCTCAAAGGTAGCGGTACGACGACCAGAAGTGCGCGACCTAATCTCTCTTGTCAGTCCCTTTCTGAATTTCCGGGCTCGATCTCCTGGGTCTCGAATCATAGACGATACAAAATGGCTCAATCTACAGAATTCTGCAGCGTACTCGTCGACCGACATGTTTCCTTGAACCAAGTCATAAAACTGACTTTCCAAGGTTCCCAATGCCACGTCGGGAAAGAACTTCTCCTTGAAGAGTTCCTTGAAGGTCTCCCAAGTAAGTCCTTGTGCTGTAATTCTCGGCTCCGTGCGATACCACGTGAGTGCGATATCGAACATCTGACTGCCAGCGGCTTCTATCTGCAAGCTCTCCAGAATCTGGGTCAATCGCAGGCTTCTCTCTATATCCTCTAGCCAGTCGTCAGCGTAGAGTATTCCTTCGGTACCTTTAAACTCTCGAGGCATCATCCTCTTGAAATCCACTATAGTACCTGATCTCTGCTGTTACTGGTCAGGAAACTGCTGGTACTGTGCTACTTTCTCCAAAGCTTGGAGAGTCACTTGATGAGCATTCTCCATGTTTTCTTTCATCAGCTCGGTTTGTGCCTGGTACGCTTCTGCTTGCACCCTCTGAGCCTCAGCTTGAACTCGCTGAGCGTCTGCCGTCACTCTCTGGGCATCTACCATGCCCTGGATCAAGGTAAACATCTGCGTTTCGTCAATGGGCAAACCTCCGGGAATCGGAGTCGGTGGAGGAGGAAGGTTGTCCGTCACAGCTGCGGCAATCCTCTGAACAGGTGGAGGAGGAGGATCACCTACGTGTATCGGAGATGTAGGAGGAACTACGGCTGTTTGTCCATCAGGTGGAGAGGTGGCAGACCCCTCTAAAGCTGATGTTCCCGCTCTCATAGACCTTGTCTGCGGCGACATCCTGAAGACAGATCCCAAAGAATCAATTTAGGCAAAATGCGATATCATCAAGGAAGGACAGTACAGTTCTAAGGAAGCAACATTCAAGATAAAAGATTTAGAATAAATATTCCTAGTTGTGATTGCACAGGTCAAAGATACATCCATGGTCTGATATCTCTATCCCCTAGGTATCACGGTTCTATCACAAACACACTCACTGCTAGCTTCCTTACCTACTGCAATCGTCGATGCTAGTTATTCTTATCACTCAATGCATAACAATGCAACACACCATACTAAGTATGGCTCTCTCTAATACAATCCTGGAATGAACACCCAAGTCAGTTGGCAGTGAGATCTCAATAATGCTCAAGCCAACAGATCCTTACACATGCACCTCATCTGCTATATGCTAATATATCTTTCCCACTATAAGATCTTATCCTCAGATAAATTTTCCTCAAAATAACTCCTCGAATAAATTTTTAAGGTAAATTGCATACACTTTTCTCAAGGTTAATTATTTAAATACTGAAATAAAACTTAATCACACAAAATCCTTACAGACTTGTCTAGGTTTATTGAATCGAATCTGAATCCTCAAAATAAAATTTTAATAACAATATTTCAACTCCTCAATTTCAAAAATTTTGCAATTCATTGAAATCTTCAAAATAACTTTTAATAACAATCTCAATCTTCTCAGAATCCTAAAACTTGAATTTCATTTTCAATCTTCAATTAAAAAATTTTAAATCCACCTTTTGTAGTCCAATAGCTCTAATGTTAATCATTTTCACTGTCCTCATTGACGGGCATCATCAAATAATACCATAAATCAGTCTATAAATTTATCTTGATATGAAATCCAGCCCTACTATGAAACCAAAAATCCTAACTTAATAACTAATCAACAACAATCAAATCAATATCAACAAATGAAAACGGACGGAACAAGGGAATGATTATAAATTGAAAGTTTTAACAAGATTCTCAGGGGTCATCCCAGGAATCTCTCAAGAAATTGTGATTGAGTATTTGTTCTCGTCCTAGTATCCTATGTCCTAGATTCTATAGCAGGCACGCAGTAGTATAACAAGGATGTCACACTACTACGACATCGCACAACTCGCGAAGTCTGACCTGTATGGGCCACCACTAAAAATGTGTTACGACCCGCACCCGGTTTAGGGGCACGAGTGCGTGGGTACGTCCAGCCTACGCCGCAGCATCGGCGGTAGAACGCTGTCAAGGTCTTGATACTATCTAAGTAATGTCACGCAAGCATCCAATCTCCATTAGGAGGCACGGATGACACAAATAAGATGAACATATACTCAATCACAGGATTACAGCACGATAAGATTTCGAAACAGAAATTAAAATTAAATACAACACAAGTCCACAAGTAATACTCTAACTCAACAATATCCAAGAATCATCAAAATGCCGGAGACAAATCCGGTACCAAATAGTCTACTTAAAGAACTAACAATAAATAATAATTCCGGCTAGAACTTCCAGAATCATAACTAACTACCAAGTCTGCAGCTACTCACCATATGGTCCATAAAGTGTCGGACAGCGGTCCTCTAAGGCATAGTCTGGAAAAATATTTCCAGTCAGGAAGGAGCAAAGCAACACTCTCAAATAACAGTTCCATTAATTGATAATGTCTATAATACAATAAAACATGTCATGCTAGCTACTGAGAAGACAGTAAAATAATCGCAATGGCAATTTAAGAGAGACAGGTAATATAAAGAGACAGGCAATATGATACAGTCAGTGCATGTATGGAAATAAAAAGAACAAGAAACAGTATCATATACGGGTGATGTAGTATATGATCTAAAATAGAGAACTGTAATCTATTCTAAGTGTTTTGAAATAGTAGTTTCGAAATGTGATCGACTTGGGAACATGTACGATTGCTACAGGGCCTGGCTAATCATGGGTGAAGAGCATGATTAACACTTACAATTTTCTATACTACAATAAGAGGTTATGATCACATTTCTTACTAACTACTTCCCCGCCCCCAACTAGTACTGTGGATCCAACCATGACACGTCACGATACACGAGCAAGTCAAGTCTGTCATGTACGATGTCTAATATACATGTCGTGTACAATGTCAATACGATAATCAAGATAACATCTCATGACTGCAGATCCAAGCTATACTAGTCCGTGTAGCACAGTGTCAAAGATTCAGATGTAACATTTCATGATTGTTGAATTTATAGAAATTATCAAGAATTGGAAATTATCAGAGAATGTACTTGCCTTGGGTCCTTAGCTGGTAATTATGGATGTCCTGTTCCAGAGTATTCCCTGGGTGAACCAACAGTCCTAAAAACATATATAACACTTGTATCAGGGCTATACTAACACACAATAGAAATACACTGGCCTTAGGGCTGCGCTAGGTACGATAAGGGTCATCTAGTAGGGATACATATAAATATACATATATCTATTTACTACCTTAGTACTACCAATATAAATACATATACAATATATATATATATACCAAAATACTAATTATATTAAATTATACTATGTATACAGGTACACATATATATAAACCAAAATACCAAAACAAATATATATATATATTATATACATACCAAATTAGCACTTATATCAAACATACATATATTTATTTACATATACTAAATTAACAATTATCAACATATACTGAAAATACAGATACCAATCTTACAGATTAATATTTATTTAATATGTACACACAAAATATATATTTTGAATACGTATATATATATATATATAGGAAGAATACACGAACATATATACATACACATATATACTAAATATATTTATATACCAATTTTTATAGTGAAATATATTAAGTATATACATATATATACATATACCAATGTGAAAATGTACTAAGTATATATAAAATGCATAAATATACCTATACAAATTAAATATGTACTTATACATATATATACACTAATATATACATTATACCAAAATAATATTTATACACATTAATTAGCTTTATACATATGCATATAAATTAATTATACATATACATATATTATCATACACAAAATATATACCAATATACATATATATACATGTGCATTAATTTAAATACTTATTCAATTTATTAAATAAAGATAAATAATATACTTATTCATATTTTAAATACATCCATTACCTTATACAGTTAATTATTGATAAAAATAAATATATACATTTACACATTTATTTACATACAAATACATTTACTATTAAACATTAATTTAAATATACATGTACGTATACACATTAATTATACTAATATTCATACATTATATATTTACTATACATTAGATGTTCAAATATTAATTTAAACAATATACATATACATATAGTATATATATATACTCATACGTATGTGTACGTATATATATACATACATATATATATATATATATATATATATATATATATATATATATATATATATATATATATAAAGAGGGAAGGGGAGAAGAGAAGGGGACTTACAGCAGGGAGGAGGAGCTCAGGTGCTAGGCTGGGCCGGGAACTCACGGTGGAGGAGTGGGGGACTGTCGCCGGAGTACGGAGGGCTGGCCGGCAGTGAAAGTAGTGGTGGTGATAGATGGAGATGGTAGTGATGGGAGTTGTAGATGATGGTGGTGGTCGGCCTGGAGTTGATGGAGGGAGATCGGCAGTAGGAGGAGCTCCGGGCTGTAGGCCGGCGGGTCAGAGAGGTGGAGTTGAATGGCCGCCGGAATTTGAGGGGAGTCGAGGAGCTTGGAGGACCGGGGGTCGGCTGGTGCAGTGCTGCGCTGCCGGGAAGAAGAGCAGCAGGGGGTGCCGGAGTCGCAGCGGGAAGAGCGGGGCCGCGGGGGTCGGCTCGGCTCGGGGAAGTGGCTGATGGTGGTGGATATGATAGGTGGTGGTGGCAGCGCCAGACTGATGGCCGACCGAGCACCGGGGTCGAGCTCGGCTCGTGAAGCCGCCGGAGTGGGCAGGGTCCGCCGGGCACAGGGAAATTCGGCTGCCGGGTGAACAGTATAGGGGGGAAGTTGAGGAACAGTATTCCCCCCCTTAACTAGTATTTCAATTTCAAAATCAAAAAGAAGAAGGAGAAAAGGAAGGAAAGAGAAGGAGAAAGGAAGAAGGAGAAGAAGAAAAGAATGGAGGAAATTTACATACGTAGGAGAGAGGGAATGGAGGCTTGTGAGGTAGGGGAAAACCTAGGTTGTCTAGGGATTAGGGTTTGATGTAGACATGTCATTATATAGGATGAGGGGATTTGATGGAGGGTTGTGATTGACCCTCTAAATGAGTGGTCTAGATTGAACATGAGGGAAATTATTCATGGGGGATTTAGGGTGAGGTTTAATTAAAATATTAAGGATTCTCCATTGGTTAAAATAATTGGGTGAGGTCACAAAATGCAAATTTGCAATTTAGCCCCCTTAAATTTGGGAAATTGCACAAACACATGAAATAACAAAAATTTGGCGGGCGATTCGGGGTCCGGTGTTTTGTAGGGTCATGGGACGCTGTAAGACTGGTACGGCTTAAATTAGCAGGGCACTGGAATTAAATTGGGATTTTAGAATCAGATAAAATAGTATCCTCAATTTAAATAGAAATAAATGCAAGTTGTGTTCAACAATTAATTAGGAGTACATGGAGCCAAAATCAGGTCAGGTCATCAATACCAATATTGAAGAAGACTCAGAACAGAATATTTCCCTAATTTGGGCCGCACGAAAAATAGGTCAAGATTGTCCCCAAATTGATTGGAACGCACAACGATACAAAATAGAGATTATTTAAATAACGTCCGCGACGATTTTTGCGCGGCCAGAAATAATGTACAGAAAGCACAATTATGAGTTGCAAAAATAGCAGAATTGAAGGCGGGCATGTCTAGGGCAAGATGGTAAAATTTGTTGGAAGGCAAAAGTCTGGATAGTGCTCCAAATATCGAAGCAAAGGCAATGCGCAAAATATTAAATAAAATACAGTAATTAATTACACCTCCAATAAATTAATTCTAAAATAAAACAATTAACTTCAAAATTCCATAACTCCGACAGGTGCTCATCTACTGGCTTCTAGGTCAAGTCTACCATCACAAACACAAACGAACACTGTCTATAATATAATATATTAAAGTACACATCACACAGTTATTTAATTTAAATATATACTATTCATGCAATTAATTAATTATAACTACAATAATATTAAATATTGTAAAAAGTCAAAAATACCCCTGTTTCCGGAGCGTGGTAGTGACAGATACGCTTGCGATACGGCTCCAACACACAACCAAACGCATCCCGGAGGACACGTACAAGTCCAATACATAAATTATGAACAATACATATAGAAATTAGAGTGTCTACGTGTCTGTGTCCGTGTCATGATGTGATATGCACAAGGCCCCGTGTCGGAGGAAAACCTCCAAAAATAACCCGTTTCGTCAAATTGATGAGATACAGCCTACACGTATCCAATTGTGGATACGACACTAGTCACAAACAAACAATCAAGTGTTAATTAGATCTATTATATCAATTGACAAGCACTACATGTGCCAATCTCAAAATTCTCCCAAAATTGACACCAAATTGGTCATAACTTCTACCGTAGGTCTCCAATTGACCCGAAACCAAATACTATGGGTAGCCTATGCATGTGAGTTGGTTTCTCATTATAAAATCTCAGATCTAGAGTCTATTAGAAAGGAAAAAACTAAATTGTACCTATTGGGAGATGGATTCCTAATGAAAAGTCCCCAATTGACAAGTAGCTCCTCTTCTTGTAAATCTTGGCCTCCTTTTCCTTGCTTGTAGATCCTTGATGTAGAGGCCTCAATGATAAATTTATAAGGTGATTGGTGAAGAATTAATAGAGAATTGATGAGGGAATGTAGGGGGATTGGAAGAGGGAAATGTAGATCTAGAAATTTGGGGAAGAAATAAAATAAGAGCACTCTCTTTCCTCCTAATTATGGCTGGTCATAAACCCCTCTCTAAGCAATGTACAAAGTCACAAATACCCTTTGGGGCATCTCATGAAGAAATAATTAGGGAGGCAAGGTTATAGTCTAATGGTTTTACTAATTAATCAAGTCTTTTAATCCATGGGCCTAATTCATGGGCTCAACTTAGACTAGTCTAAATGTTTGTTTCATGCTCTCTAATTAAATGGTTAGGTCTACTACACAAGTCCAAAATAAATCTACACTAGCAATAATTATTAATACAATGAATAAATAAATCATGTCATACACAAATATTAATATAATAATTAATCCTAAAATAATTAATACCCAATGATAATTACCAAACTATCCTTGGATGAAAATATGAGGGTGACAAACCTACCCACCTTAGAAAAATTTCGTCCTCAAAATTACGGAAGAAACTATCTACCAAAATAAATAATACTATGCAAGAAAGAATTATACCTCACGGCTCGAACATATATGGATATCGCTCGCGCATCTCAGTCTCTCGCTCCTAGGTACTCTCTCTTGGCGAGTGATGCCTCTACGCGATGCGCACCAAAGGAATTGTCTGGTTCCTCAACACTTTCTTTCTCCGATCCAGAATCTCCACTGGCTGCTCTGGATAGCTGAGAGTAGGGCCCACCTCTATCTCCGAATGATCCAACACATGACTGGGATCTACCACGTACCGTCTCAACTGCGACACATGAAACACGTTGTGCACTTCCTCTAATGTAGGTGGTAAGTCTAGTCTGTAAGCGACTGCACCAACCCTCTCAAGAATACTAAAAGGACCGATGAATCGCAGACTAAGCTTGCCGCCTCCACCGAAACGAATCGTGCCACGTGTTGGAGAAATCCTCAAGAAAACCAAACCGCCAACCTAGCACGAAACACAATCTTAGCATTCTAACAAGCAACAATAAAACATAAGCAAGACAAAACTTAAAGCTATACCTCAAAGTCTAAAGGTCTCCGGTGGCTATCGGCCCAATGCTGCTGCCTGTCCTGCGCCACTCAAAGTCTGTCCCTGATAAGCTTCACCTTCTCTGCTGCATCCACTACTATCTCTGGTCCCAATAAAGCCCTGTCACCAACATCATTCCAGGACAACAGAGTACGGCATCTCCGTCCATACAACGCCTCGAATGATGACATCTCAATGCTGGTTTGGTAGCTGTTATTGTATGAAAACTCTATCAAGTGAAGGTGATCCTTCAAAGAACCTCCAAGATCCAAAATACAGGTGCGTAATATGTCCTCGAGTGTCTGAATAGTCCTCTCCGACTGTCCGTCCATCTGAGGGTGATAAGCGATACTGAACTTGAGCTGAGTGTCCAAGCTAGCCTGCAAACTCCTCCAGAAATGGGACGTGAAGCGACTATCCTGATCCAAGACAATGCTCACTGGAATACCGTACAATCTGACAATTTGGCGCACATACATCTCCGTAAGTCTCTCCATAGATGTACCTACTTTAAATAGAAGAAAGTGGACTGATTTGGGCAACCTGTCCACGATGACCCAAATCGCATCCTTGCCTCCTGGAGAACGCGGAAGCCCCGATACAAAATCCATATTAGCATGTTCCCATTTCCACTCCGAAATAGACAAAGGCTAAAGCAATCCTCCTGGTCTCTGTCTCTCCGCCTTGACCTGCTGGCGAACTAAGCATCTAGATACGAAGCTAGCTACCTCCTACTTCATGCCATACCACCATACATGCTCCCTCATGTCTCTATATATCTTGTTGGCACCAGGATACATAGAGTATTGGGAACGATGTGCCTCCTGCATAATCTTCTCGTGCAATGCTCCTCTTGGTACGCACAACCTAACACCGTGTCGCAATGCTCCTTCATCTGTGATGATAAAGTCCTCTGCCAGCCCGACCTGAACCCGTGCTCTGATGCTCCTTAGAGACTCATCCTCATACTGTCCGGCTCTGACTCAGTCCATCAGCTCCGACTGAACCTGAAGTCCCCACATCTGCGCTGCAACTCCCGGAACTAGTACCTCAATGCCCAAACTGTCAAGATCTGCCAATAAATGCCTATCTCTAGTCAAGCACATAGCCACGGGATACCTGCTCAAAGCATTCGCGACTACGTTGGCCTTCCCTGGATGGTATACTGCAAAGATATATCAAAGTCTTTCATCAGCTCCAACTATCGCCGCTGCCTCATGTTGAGCTCTTTCTATGTAAACACATACTTCAAGCTCTTATGGTATGTGAAGATCTCTACTATCTCTCCATATAGATAGTGTTTCCATAATTTGAGAGCAAAGATAACCGCTGCAAGCTCCAAATCATGGGTAGGGTAGTTCTTCTCATGCGGGCATAATTGCCTGGAAGCATAGGCAATTACCTTCCCGTGCTGTTGTAGTACACAACCCAAATCCTTCCCTGATGCATCACTGTAAATAAAAAAAATCCTCCTACTCCTGATGGGAGCTGTAGTCAACCTCCTCTTCAGCTCCTCAAATGCCGACTAACAATCCTCAGTCCAGACGAATTCTACGTCCTTCCTGGCCAGCCTAGTCATCGGCTCTGCTAGTATAGAAAAGTCCTGAACAAACCTCCGGTAGTAGCCTGCTAATCCAAATAAACTCCTGATCTTTGCTCTTGAACTCGGGGTAGACCATGATTCAACTGCTGAGATCTTCGTCGGGTCCACCTAGATTCCATCTCCTGTAATGACATGCCCAAGGAATTCAACCTTATCTAGGAAGAATTCGCACTTCGATAACTTGCCATACAACTTCTCCTTCCTGAGGGTCTCCAGAACAATCCTCAAGTGCTGCTTATGCTCCTCTGGGGTCTTTGAATATATCAAAATATCATTTATAAAGACTACAACAAACTAGTCCAGGTACTGATGAAACACCTTGTTTATCAGGTTTATAAATACTGTCTGGGCATTGGTCAACCCAAACGGCATCACCAAGAACTCGAACTGCCTATAACGAGTCCTAAAAGTTATCTTCGGGATGTCTTACCTCTTCACCTTCATCTGGTGGTACTCTGACCTCAAGTCTATCTTCGAGAATACCTTCGCTCTGCTCAACTGGTCAAAAAAGTCATCAATCTGCGATAATGGGTATTTGTTCTTGATAGTGAGGTTATTAAGTGCCCTGTAGTCGATACACATACGTACCGACCCATCCTTCTTGGGTACAAACAGTACCGGAGCACCCCATGGTGATGAACTGGAACGGATAAAGCCTTTGTCTTGCAACTCATCCACCTGCTTCTTCAACTCCGCCAGTTCGCTATTGTTTACTCTATAGACGTGCTGAGAGATCGGCTCTGCGCCTGGCACTAAATCTATAGAGAACTCCACATCCCTATCCAACGGCAACCTCGATAACTCCTCTGGAAAGACATCCAAGAACTTCGTATTCAACAGATGTGGCGGCTCCTGCTCCTCGACCAAGGCTCCACAAAAATCTCCCTCGCTCTGCTCTGCTCCTCGGACGAACTCGAACTTTGGCTCTCCTAACGTCTGAAATAAAACTCTGCCTCCACGATAATCGATACTAGCGTGATGTCTACTCAACCAATCCATCCCGCGTACTATATCGTAACTCGGAAGTAGCATTACGAGTAAACATACGCTCAGCTCACGGCCTCCCAAATAAACCCTCTAGTTCTTACAAACATCACTGACCAGGATGATGCCACCCCCGGTCATGATCTTGCAAGTCCTCGCCAATGGTTCAGACTCAAGATAATGCCTCAAAGCAAAAGATACAGATACAAAGCTATGAGATGCACCAGAATCATATAAGGCATGAGCTGGAAAAGAATCAAGTAAGACTGAACCTGCTATAACATCTCCGACTGGCTCTGTCTCCTCCACGGTCAGGGCAAAAGCTCGCCCCTGATGTGCACCTCTCTGCTGGTGCTGGTGCTGCACAAACTTCTGCTGCTGGGGCTGTAAAGGAGGTCCTCTCTGCTGTCCCGCCGGGTATCTCGCGGGTATCCTCTGAATCGAGGCTACATCCTGAGGTGTACGAGCTAAGGTCTTGGGACAATCCCTCAGCTGGTGATCTGATGAACCACAAAATAAGCACTGACCGAGCCTCTTCCTGCAAATATCCCATTCGTGCCCTACCTTCTTATAGAAGGGACAAGCACGAGTTGGCTGGGCTGGTCTCTGCATCTAGTACGTCTGTTGTACAGGTGCTCTGATAGGTGCATGGAACTGCTGCCTCTGCTGTTGGAAATAAGGCTTCTTGGCTGGACCTGCGCTACTGCTGCCACAAAAAATATCTCGGTCCCTCTTGGGCCTCCAACTCAGGTCTATCTCAACCTTGCGAGCCTCTCTCAAGATGTCTGTATATGTCTCATGGCTCAAAGAAATGAGAGCCTTCACTTCCTAGTTCAGGCCCTCTCTGAATCTACTAGCCCGATTCTCAGGATCTCTCACCATGTAGTCGACATATATGCTCAACCTACCGAACTCGACGGCATACTCCTCCACCGACATGTTCCCCTGGTGAAGGTTCTGGAACTGTCATTCCAAATCAAATCTCTCGGTAGGCGGGAAGAACTTCCTTCTGAACAAGTCCCTGAACTCACCCAATGTCAATCCTGGATCGGCGATCTGTGGCTCATTCCGGAACCAAGTGTTGGTGATGTCCATCATCTGCAATCCCGCTGCCTCCACCATCAGGTCCTCCGCAAGGCGGGATAAGCGTATGACGCGTTCCATGCTCTCCAACCAGTCATTCACATATATGATGCCCTTTGTCCCCTTGAAAGCCAGGGGATCCAACTTCTTGAAGTTATGTATAGTGCCGGGCCTGGTCTGTACCTCTCGTGGCTGTGGTAGTACGGTCCTCTCTACGGCGGTGATGGCCACCTGGTGAGCACTCTCGATGCCCTATCTCATCACCTCGGTCTGTCGGTTCTGTGCCTCAGCCTGGGCCCTCTGGGCCTCCATCATCATATGGAAAAGTGTAAACAGCTGTGTAGCATCAGCTGGTACTGGCGGTGGTGGCGGAAGATCCTCGAAAATAACTGGAGCAACCCTCTGAACTGGGGGAGGAGCACCCCCAAAGGCAGCTGCAGAGACTCCCACCTGGACCGGTGAGGCGACCCTCCCAGCTGGAGAAGAAACAGTAGCAGCTACTACTCTATCCACAGCAGGCTGGAAAGTAGCTGAGGAAGCTGCCGCTGCTCCTGAGCGATATAATCTGACCTTCGGAGGCATCCTGAAGTCAGATTAAAAATACGGAATCAATATTGAATATAATGCGATAGCATCAAAGAAAGACATAACTTAATTCAAAATGAAAGGCAATATTCAATGGATAAGGATTACAAAACTGATATTGGAATTTTCCTAGTTGTGATTGAGGAACTCTCAGCCTAATCCTGTTTTTCCTAAAGCAGGCTCGTAGCAATATTCTAGTCAAGCAGAACTACGATATCTATCTAGACCTGCATGGGCCACCACTAAAAATGTGTCACAACCCGTACCCGGATATTCGGGCACGAGTACGTGGTTACGCCCAGCCTACGCCGCAGAATCGGCGGTAGAATGCTGTCTGTGTTATTTCTAACTATCTAACATATTAACAATATAATATGGTACATGTCAATCATCTCAACTCCAAACAGAGAAGCAATATGGTATCTCATAAGTATATCAAATCTCAATCACAAAACAAACTAAGGAAGAATAATGCACGAATGAAATAGCGAAGGAAAGAATAAGGCACAATCCATAATATAAAATAATAATACATCTGTGAATCTCAACAAAGAATAGTCTAATACAAGAATCACTACACAAAACTAAACCTCCTCAGTCACTGGTACTATGTCTTCCTGCTCTAGGTGAGTATCCTCTAAAGTCTCACCCTCATGTGGGCTGTAATATGTGGGCCACAGCTCCTCTAGCCAATCATCGGGAAAAATATATCCAGTCAGAATTGGAGCGAATTATATACCTCTGAAAGCAGTTCCAATAACATAATCGAGCATATATAACAAGTACTAGAAAAATGATACAAGATGCACAAGTAGAAAGAATATACAATACATGGTGAATAAGCAATAAGCACAATAAGAACTGGAAAGTAAATACGAGAAATAATGACAAGTAGAGAACAAGAATACTAGCTATGTGTTTTAGAGTGTAAGTTCGTTATGTGATCGGTTTATGTTGCACATGAGTGTAGAAGCATAAAAAATACGCTGGATAGCTATACGCAGCATGTTCATACAGAGCAACGTAAAAAGATGACCTCAGAGCCATCAACTTGCAACAGAGCTTCTCCCTTAAGCACAGTGTAAAATGTAAGCTCAAGGACCGTCCGCGTAGTACAATGTGACCAGGCTGCTTCAGCGTAAAAGAGGTGCTACATCGCCTATATGGCGTAAAACTCATCCGCTTTCAATGCAGCATTGAAGTGTACGAGGAACGCTTCGTATTTTTTGAAATGAACCTGTCAGATCATGCAATGAACCTAACGTCTGGACTCCTGAAAAAGAGTACTGCATGACAACCCAAGCGACGGGTATCATGATGGCGCGGCACTGTAACCTAGGCTATCATTTACTGCCATATCCTTTGTGTAAACCACTTTTACACATACGAAGGAATACGCTGTCTTGTTTTGCACAGGCAGATGTGAGCTATTTATGCTACGTGGAAGACAAACCGCCTGCCACGTCAAAAGCTGCACTTCGTACAGGGCTCGAGGCACGTCTCCGCATTTTATGCACAGAGCAGTGACAGTTTCTCAAGGCACGTCTCTGCATTTAAAGGGCTGAATACTGACAGATGCCCAAGGCACGTCTCTGTACTTGATGCACAGAAGGGTGGCAGGCCTTCAAAAAACGTCTCTGTATTTAATGAGCAGGATGATGGCGGATCTCCGCATTTAATGCAGGAGATTTGATTAAATATCACCGAACCGTCATTTAGTGGCATCCCCTTTGTGTAAACTACTCTTACGCAAGTAAGGGAATACGCTGTCCAGTTTTACACAGGCAGACGTGAGCTTCTTACGCTCCGCAAGAAGGCAAACAGACCGCCACATCAGCAGTCACTCTTCGTACATGATTCGAGACACGTATCTGCAGAATGATGGCAAATCTTAAAGACAGGCCTCTGCATTTAATGCACAGGATGGGGGGGGGGGGGCAGATATCTGCATTTAATGCAAGAGATTTGATTATATCTCCAAGAGCCATAATTCCGGCTAAAAACGTCCATATCGTCTCGACTTCTACGCCTGCTCGGCTTCTATGTCCACTCAGCTTCTATGCCCACTCGGCTTCTACGCCTGCTCGGCTTCTATGCCCACTCGGCTTCTACGTCTCCTCGGCCTCTATGACCACTCGGCTTCTACGCCTGCTCGGCTTCTATGCCTATTTGGCTTCTATGCCTACTCGGCTTCTATGCCTACTTGGCTTCTATGCCATGGTGACAGTCATTTGGCTTCTACGCCAACCTCTTTTACACAAGGGATAACTACCTACGTGGCTTCTATGCCATGATCTTCGTAGCAGATATACGCGTTCTCTCCCTTAGTTGGACGTGCGTCACATGCTCACTCAAAAGGTCATTTATACGCAGGCATTGGTTATTTTAAACTGTCGTGTAAAAGGGTGCTGTACTTTCCACTACTTGGTTTCTACACCGACTGTGTGGTCACTGTCACCAAAACTCTATAAATAGAGACCTCTATCAATGAGGAAAAAGGTCAAAGAATTGGAAGTTCAAAAAATTGGAACGTCGAACAATTGGAGGGTCGACAAATTAGAGAAAAAGAAGAGAGAGAGAGAGAGAGAGAGAGAGAGGAGAATCCAGAGCTCAGGTAAAGAGAAGGGATCGACGACTTTGGCATCGTGCATCCACCCTCTTTAACAACCTTCGAAGCTGCTACCTGTCTTCTACGGCACTTCTTCAACATCGTGTGGTCCAAGGGCTAAAGTGATCGACTGCAGATCAGACACCTATAGCAATATTCACCCAGATTAAATAAATTATACTTAGTCATCCTCGTGTGGGATCAAATTTGTACAATCTTGTTTGTAAACATAAAAGAAGGGCGGGTCTTCGCACAAGACCTCGTTTCCCGCGTTCATCAAATTTTTTCTCGTTTATTATCCTAAACAAGATGGCGACTCTGCTGGGGACATCTTTCTCTTCAGATGAGGAAGCTATTGTTCAACACGATGCGGTATCCGTAGGATCCGTAAAGAAGACACTGGTCGTATAGTTCGACCAGTCGGCCTACGAAGACATGCTTCGAGCAGGGGGTAGCTCTCACTCCCTCTCCGTCCAAAGCAACAGAAAGCTGCACAAGGTCTGGATGCCCAAGACATCCTCTGCCATTCCTGTGGACTCTCCGATCTCTCCGACCAATAAGGTTGTAGCTTTGCTCCCTCCGCGCCCTGCGCGTAAAATTCAGTCGCCTGTCTCTGGCAGGACCGACAAAACTTCTGGCAAAGCCTCAGCGCTAACCCAGAGTATAATCCGCGCCTTGCACGTAAAATTCAGTCGCCTGTCTCTGGCAGGACCGATAAAACTTCTGGCAAAGCCTCAGCGCTAATCCAGAAGTATAATCCGCGCTCTGCACATAAATATTAGTCTCCCGTCCCTGGCGGAATAGACGAAACTTCTGACAATGCCTCAGCGCTAGTCCAGGAGCCTAAACCGCGCTCTACGCGTAAATTTCAGTCTCCCGTCCCTGACGGAATAGACAAAATTTCTGATGATGCCTCAGCACCAAATCAGGAATCACAAACGCGCTCCGCGCATAAAAATGCACCTGTCTTCCGGGGAAAAGCAGATGATCCCTGCAATCTACGCAAGGGAAAGCATGCGGCGGACTACTTAACTTCACGACCTTTATGCCAGCAAAGGGACAAGCGATCTTCTTCTATAGCTCCTACTGACCTGCACAATTATCTGGTCCAGAAGCGCAGGGAGAGGGGATCTTCCAGCATGTCTATTATGCCTCCAAGCGAGCACTATTGTAATAGTCATAAGATTGTAATTAATTATTGCTGTTCTGAAGCAAAACGGTCGGTGTTCGACCGGTTGAGCTACTCTCCATCTCTCCAGGAAGAAGAGCCCACGCATGCATCTGTGAACATGGCTTCACACGTACCTAGAGGAGGGTCAGGCTCAAGACGTCACCCCTCTAGAACTCCGAGTCGAAGGAGATTCAACATGCTCCTTAGGAACACCAAAGCTGGGGTGTTCCAAAACACTCGTTCAAGGTCGCAACAACCAGCTTTGTACTCTTCTGATTCCGAGGCCGGGGGTCGGCAGTCTCCCAAATCAGACGCCGAAAGTATGGAGTCAACTTCTACAGAGACCTATACTAATCTTTCAATGACACCTAGGGAGAGGGGAGTTTATGCCATTGGAGATGAACACGAGAAAGCTTCCCCATCCGAGAACACTGAGCAGCGCATCACTATACTAGAGACGTCTCTGAAGGAAATACAATCCATGATAGAGAACATGCACCAGATGATGCTAACTCAACACGCAGCTGCCATGGCGCCAGCATCGGCTCCTCCAACTCAGATACGCGTGGGGGTGAACTTACCACCATCCAACATGGTCCAAGAGCCTGCTCTAGATCAGGAGTCAGCAGTTCCTCCGCTTCCTCACTCGGAGAACATATTACCTCCAACTGGGGTCACAATGCAATCAACTCCTCATCACTCCGGGGTCCCGCCACCGGCTGAAGATCCGATGCAGGCAATACGGGAGTTGAAAGCCCAATTTGATGCCCTGAAGCACAAAGATCAGCTCAAGAAATTGGGAATCAACCAACCTTACCCAGCTATCTGGGAAGAGGTCCCTTTTCCTCCAAGATACAAACCACATACTATGGCTTTGTTCGAGGGAAAAATATCACCGAGTCAATACATAAACTACTTCAGCATGATGACAGTGTTGTTACAAGGGAACAACGCCCTCCTCACTCGGGTGTTCAAAGGCTGTCTCTCGGGGGTAGCTTACCAGTGGTACCGAAGTCTGGCGGACAACTGCATTACTTCCTTTAAAGACTTCAAAGCCTTATTCTTCACGCGATTCTACGAGGAAGGAATGGACATGTCTATGTCCTCTCTCATCGAAGTCAGGCAGAAGGAAAAAGAGAATGTTCGTAGTTTTATCGAATGTTTTTGTCAAGCCACTTTGCAAATGCCTCCAGGAGTCCCAGACTCGGCGTTGGTCGACATCTGCAGGAAGAACCTTCTCCCCGTGATCTTGGTGTTCACAGGACCATATCAGTTCCGCGATTGGCCCTCGTTCATCATCTCAGCGGTAGTCGCGGAGGACAATTGTCAGAAGGCGCACGATAATGGCATCATGATCTCGGCCTCTGATAAAGGCAAGAGGTCATCCTCCAATATCGACCATCCTCGGGGTTCCAAGGGTAAAGAAGCTCTAGCAATCAACACATCCAGGCAAAAGACGGTGGCTACCACACAGACGAAGCCTGGGACTTCCAGGCCCATCGAGGTGTACTCTTTCGACGATGACGATATTCCAAGCATATTCGAATGTCTCGTCAAAAGCGGCAAGATTACCCTTCCCGAAGTAAGACGGCCCAATAAGGCCGACAGTACCAACAACCCCAAGTACTGCATCTTCCATAGGTACATACACCACCTTACCAAGGCGTGTTATATACTAAAAAGGAAGATCCAGGAGCTGATCGATGCCAAGGCCATCACTCTGCGCAACAACGAGAAGACGGTTACTGCCAACATGATCTTCTTATAATTTGGCAATCTGCCTCCCCAAGAAATCCCGGACGGTGTTACGCCTATTTCCCGGACGACGATGAGCATCGTTAATCTCCTTCCAACTAGAGGTCAAAATCACGACCTGCTACCACTAACTACCCAGCGAGGCGAGACTTTGTGGGTTCATCCAGATCTGGTGCCAGAAATCGAGAAAGAGACTCAAGCTGCTAAAGCTAAGTCTAAAAAGAACTCAAAGCACAAACCGTGTCACATGATTACGGTACACTCGGCATCAGAAGATGAGGTCTTGGCTACTGGAACCCGCTCAGGGAAAGCCTACCTCCAGGACTATGGAGTCAGCCAAGAAGATGTATCGACAGACGCTTCAGCGGCCAAACCTTCAGAACCAGAATCCGTCGTACCAGAGGCCGGTCCTTCAAGACCAACTTCGGCGGACAAAGGGAAGCAAAAAGAAGTGCGCTTTGATAAACCTGTGAAAAACATTCAAAACAAAGGTTTAGAGAAGCCATACAACTTCGACATCCTGGCCCAACTGGCTAATACACCAGCCAGGCTGTCCATCTTCGAGCTACTCAGGCTCTCTCAGGACGCTCGTCAAGCCCTGAGCGAAGCATTGATGCAGGCGGATGCGTACTTGACCCAGCTCAAGTCCCCTGACGAAGAACCCGTGGCGTGTCCTTAATGCCACAGTGTGATGGAGGTGATCCCGAACATCACTTTCACTCAAGATGACATGCTGTTAAAACATAATAGGCATGACAGACCCCTCTATTACACCGGGTACATCGGTTCCATGGAGGTCAACCGGATACACATAGATCCGGGATCGTCAATCAGCATCATTCCTCATAGTCTCTCAGACCGCTGAGGATTCCTACCAGCGAATTGGCTTACACCACCACTACGATCGTGGGGTTCAACGCCGGAAGAAGTAAGCCGTTGGGAAAGATTTGCCTGAGGATCCAGATTGGCAACCTTATATCTGTGGCTACATGTTACGTCATCGATTCAGAGGTGTCCTATAATATTTTGCTGGGTAGACCTTGGATCCACGACCACAGCAACGTTCCTTCAACTCTACACCAATGCTTCAAATATGTAGACGCCCGAGGTACAGTGCAAACAGAGGTTACTGAGCTGAACCCGTTCAAAGGAGTAGAATCCTACTACTCTGATGCCGTGTTGTACTCTCAAGACTGCACGGAAGAGGTGTCAACCGAAGCAGAGAAGGAATCCCACCGGGAGCCAGAACAATCCTCTGCCAAGCAACCTCTGTCAATCAAGGTGAAAGGATGGACTACTCGTCCAAAAGACATAGAGCCTACGACTATCCACCTGAACGAGACCAGATCAGGAAAAGGGGGTGATCCTCTAATGATCACTTTGAACCAGAAGCCTCCATCCTTGATCATCAACCTCCGGTGCAGCAAACAGCCGAGTGATGTAAATGCAACCGGGAACGGAGTTTCAGATGATAATAAACATCCTCTTTTCCAGTATATTGATGCCCAAATTCCAAATCAGGAATCATCCCCTTACGACGATATAGAACCTATAGCACAAAAATTCTTGGAAGCTATAGATTCCTATCATCCGTATATATGGGAAGTGGCATCATCATTATGAGGATATGCCAGGCCTTGATCCAAAGGTAGCTACTTATAAGCTCAACATATTGCCCGATTCAAATCCTGTGAAGCAACACCAACGCCGGTTTCGCCCAGATATGATGGACGCCATTGAAGCTGAAGTCAAGAAGTTAATAGCCTGCGGCTTCATCCGTGAAGAACAACATCCCGACTGGGTCGCCAATGTTGTCCCTGTCATGAAGAAAAATAGGAAAATACGAGTCTGCATTGATTTCCGAGATCTGAACGCAGCCTGCCCCAAGGATGAGTTTCCTCTTCCCATCACAGACGTCATGATTGACAATACTAGCGGTTTTGAATGTATGTCTTTCATGGACGGATTTTCAGGATACAATCAAATAAAGATGCATACTGAAGACGAGAAGCACACTGCCTTTTGGACACTACTGGGAGTATATTGCTATACGGTCATGCCCTTCGGATTGAAGAATGCCGGGGCTACGTACCAATGGGCTATGAGTAACATATTCCATGAGCATTTATGCAAGACAGTGGAGTGTTACGTGGACGACGAAGCTGTCAAAAGCCGCCTCAAGGATCATCACATCCAAGACTTGAAGACAGTATTTGAATTGATGTGCCAACATCAACTCAAAATAAATCCTACAAAGTCCTTTCTGGGTGTATCTAGTGGCAAATTTTTGGGATTTGTCATTACCGCCAAAGGCATTCAAGTGGACCCTGATAAAGTCAAGGCCATCTTAGAAATGCGACCGCCCCACAATCTGAGGGAACTCAAGGGATTTTAAGGTCGTCTGGCTTATATCCGGAGATTCATATCCAACCTCTCGGGGAGATATCAGCCATTTTCTCGTCTCATAAAGAAAGGTGTATCCTTCGTATGGGACGAAGCCTGTCAGCAAGCGTTCGGTGATATCAAGCGCTATCTCACCAGTCCGCCAGTTCTGGTGCCTCTTGTCATGGGAAGACCATTCGTGCTGTATGTTCGAGCGATGGATCATTCTCTGGGAGCTCTTCTCGCACAAAAGAACGAGCTGGGTCACGAGCAGGCTATCTACTACCTCAGCAGGATGATGATCAGAGCCGAACACAGGTACAATCTAGTGGAGAAAGAATGCTTGGCTCTGATGTTCGCTATCCAAAAGATGCGACACTATGTCACAGGCCAAACCATTCACATCATCTCCAGGATCAATCCTCTTCGGGTACTGATGAACAAGCCAAGTGTTCTTAATTCCTGACTCGCGACTTGGGCGATGTTATTAACACCGTATAACATGGTATACGTCCCCAAGAAATCCGTCAAGGGCCAAGCACTGGCTGACTTCCTAGCTGCTCATCCAATCCCCGAGGCCTCTAAGCTGTACGAGGACATTCTCAACGAAGTTGCAGAATGTAGTTCCGCAATGGAGAGTGATGTGTAGCAACTATTCTTCGATGGCGCCTCCAAAACTGGTCCCAGGGGAAACGTGGTCTCGGGAGTAGGAATTGTCCTGGTTACTTCTGATAAGCTCGTCATCTACCGAGCATATTCCCTTAGCGAGCCCTGTTCCAACAATGTGGCAGAGTACAACACTCTACTAATCGGCCTCCAAGTCGCTAAAGAATTGGGCGTCGAATCTATGGAAGCTTTCGGTGATTCTCTGCTGATCGTCAATCAAGTCAGAAGAATTTATGAAGTCCGGAATCCAGACCTCATCCCCTACCACCGAGCAACAGTCGAGATAGCCATGGCATTCAAAGGTTTCTTCCTAGAGCATGTACCTCAATCTCAGAATCTGGAAGCTGATACCCTAGTCAGTCTGGGTGCAGATTTAGCTACCCCTATAAGAAGGCAGAATTCGGTAATCCTTCTTAACTGAGACTTATTCTGTGTGAAAAACAACTTTCACATCGAATGCAGCCGCGCTATGGACACAGATCCTCCCAGAAGAGACTGGAGAAGTCCCTTCATAGATTTTGTAGCATACAGAATCTTGCCAGAGGATCCTAAAGAAGCGGTATCCGTCAAAAGACGATCATTACGCTTCTATTTCGACGTATCGTCACAATGTCTATATCGCCGGTCTTATGACGGACTATTATTATGATGTCTCTCTGGTGATGAAGCACAGCGGATTATCCGTGAGGCCCACAACGGCGTATGCGGAGCGCATCAATCCGGTCCTAAGCTACAGGACCGCATCAGGAGAATGGGCTATTACTGGCCTACTATGTTCACAGACGCAATAAAGTATGCAAGACAATGCAGAGCCTGTCAGGTCCATGCAGACTTTATTCATCAACCTCCCGAATATCTACATCCTACGGTTGCGTCCTGGCCTTTTGAAGCATGGGGTATGGATATCATTGGTCCTATTTACCCGTCTTCTTCCAGAGGTCACCAGTTCATACTGGCCATCACGAATTATTTCTCCAAATGGGCGGAAGTGATCCCTCTTGCTGAGGTGAAGGCATCTAATGTGATCAGCTTCATCAAGCATCATATCATTTATCGCTTTGGGATACCCCGAAGGATAATCCATGACAATGGACCGCAGTTCATCAGCCAAGCATTTCATCGATTTTGCGATAAAAATTGGATACAGAATGTCGCCTCTACGGCATATAATCCTGCTGCTAATGGTTTGGCGGAAGATTTCAACAAAACCATTATCAAACTCTTGAAGAAGTTCATCTCTTCGAACAAAAGGGATTGGAATGAGAAACTGGGAGAATGTCTCTAGGCATACCGCACAACGGTACGGGCACCAACAGGTTGTACCCCATTCTCATTAGTCTACGGGAGCGAAGCAGTTCTCCCCATCGAGATCCAAATTTCGTCACTCAGGATAGCCGTGGCTAATGAGCTGACTCAAGAAAAGAATGACCTGTTAAGGCTTCAAGAGCTAGAAGGATTAGACGAGAAACGCCTCCAAGCTCAACAGCGCATCGCGCTCTACCAAGCACGCATTTCCAAGGCTTTCAATCAAAAAGTGAAGGAAAGGGTGTTCAAAGTCGGCGAGCTAGTCTTAGCTGTGAGAAGGCCGATGATTCTCACTCATAGAAATAAGGGCAAATTCTAGCCCAAATGGGAAGGACCTTATGTGATCGAGACGACGTTCTCAAACAGCGCTTACAGGTTAGCCCAGCCTAATGGAGACCTGCTAATGGCTCCAATCAATAGCAAATTCCTGAAAAGGTACTATGCTTAACCTCCTCTGCTTAAGTGGAATATGGCAAAAACCTCATTCTGACAAAACTACTTCCAAAGCGAAACTAGTGGGATCGTATTCTATCATGTCTATATAACCTCTGAATAGATGTATCCTGCTAAAACTTACCGAGAGTATATCACGTCCATATTACCTCTGATATCACTTTCACCCCAAACCTGTCATTTACATTCCGAAATAATGGGTCCACAAAGTCAGATGAAAGCCTCTTTATTATTCCCAAAAAAGGAGCAGAAGTACATTGAAAAGCAAAAGCAAAAGCATATCATTTAGGGGGAGCGGTCAGGTCGCGAAGCTGCTGCGCCAATGCGGCCATCCTCTCAGTCCTGGAATCCAAGACATCATGGCGAGCCTGCTCCAGTCGTGTCTCATCATTGCTCATGAGGGACAGTTCGGCTCTAGCCTAAAGAAAACCAGCACGAGCGACATCTGCACGCGTCAAGTTCTGTTGTGCTACGCCCAATCGGCTATCCACCAAAGCTAGAGCTTTCGACGACTGGGAAGCCCACTCTTTTGCCTGAGCGAGTTTCGTTTCCAACCTGAGGACCCTCGCTACATTCCCTTCGTGCTCGGCCTGGCACTTCGTTCAAAGAGCAATGGTCTCCTCCAAGACGACTTTTCCTTCATCCATCTCCTGATGGTGTGTCTGGATGGATTTATTTATGCCTGCCAGCTGTTTAGTAAACCGCGCGGTCATGGAGTCGTATCTAGCCTGGACCAGATCTTCAACATTGCCTTGAGCTAGCTGCAAGTATTCGTCAATGGGTTGCTCCAAACCATTAACTATCTCCTCCAGCGTTTCAACTAGCCCAGTGTCGTCGAATTCTCGGATCGGCATTATCGTCGACTGGGAGGACCTCTTCAATGACACAAAGCTCAGATTCTTCGCCAACACCCTTGATATTAACATTCTTAAAGTGGCATAGAAGATATCAGTATACTGTTCGATCAGCACAGCTAGATCCGGTTGGACGCTGGGGGTAGCCTCGACATTGGCGAATCTCCCTCCGAGAACAACCGTAGACGATGTTGCCACGGCCGTCGCCTCAACAGGCGGTGCGATGAAAGAAGCAGCGCCAATACCGGACGAAGATACCAACATACTCAAAGGAGGCATTGTCGCAATGACAAGCTCGTCCTCCTCTTGAGATATCGGAATCTCGTCAACAGGCGAGCTGGCACCCGAAGAGGCTTCCTCTTCAAAATTAGCTACCTCCGGGTCGTCGCCATGACCTGACACAGAGCCGAAGGGCGCATCTGCACTGCCCTCCCCGAAGAGGTCTTCTCCTGAAAAGAGGATGAAAGAAAGTTAATATCAGCATAATGTTAACTTTCCTAAAAGAAAAGGCATGAAGACGACATTTATCCATGGCCGACGGCATATATGTCGCATCTGCAGCCTGTACAGCTAAACCATTCCTTAATGATGCTAGGCAAGCTATTATACCTGGAGAAGGGGGTGCTCTAAGAAGCACCGGCGAATGCTCTTCCAGGTCCTCGTCAAATTCCGACCGAGGCTCATCGGCTGGAATCTCGCCAGATGCACTGGCAGACACGGCAGGAGTCTCTCCCGATGCCGAGCTACATAAAGGTATTCTCAGCCCCGAAGGCGACCTCGTTCCACTACCTGAAGCAGTAGCAGTGACGGCAGCCTCCAGCAGAGATTCTCCGGCACCACCAGCCGGAACATTAGAGGGTCCCTCTCTAAAAGGCGAGGAACCCCCAATCAAAGAATTATCCCCAACATGGGGAGATGCAAGCTCACTTCCAGGAGCCTCAACACCAAGGATCCGGAGAGGACGATTAACCGTCTTCTTCTTCCTCTTACGAGGGGAAGTCTCCTTCGGAGTAGGGGCCCTTCGCTTCCCAGAAATCACCAAAGGGCCTGCAGGCAGAGGAACGTCACCCCTCGATTCTGCCACCAGAGGCTCATCTCGGTTGACGAACTTCTCACCCTCGTCGAAAGAGATCGAGGGGACTTCGACTCTTCCCCCAGACTTGGAGGAAGGCACCATAAAACTTCCATGCATGTTAAAATCGCAATGGAAGGTGTTCGTTTCCACATAGAACTGGGCATACGAGTGCAGGATACGCAGCTCCGTGGAAAGTGTAATAACCGGCGCGGTAAAAATTGCTCCCGTACAACCCATGAGGAAATATCGCCATCCTCTCGCTCCGTCAATGAGTCCACCCCTGGACCGGAAGCTGGTGACGGCGTTGCCCACGTGCGGCTGATCATACCCAAACTGTCTGGCAAATCGACTAGGCAGGTAGGGCTCCAAGAAGCAATGGTCTTCACTCCTGTATAGTAGATAGGAAGGTCTAATACAAACCAACCAATTAAAAGCTTCAGGAGAAAGATCGATCTTCTCTCTACCGAAATCTTTAAGCCTAATCCCCGATTGATTGTGATGTACGGAGGGGACAGTGCAGAAGAGCTTCCAGCTGTGACTGAGGCCCAGCGCCCGCCGACAGTCTATAACCGTGGTCACGTTCCAGGAAGACTTCTGGTAGTTCAACAGGAAACTAGTCCCCGAACTACTGCCGGAGCCGGGAGACATAACCCTGGGGTTATGAAGAATTAACCATCCTATCAGATACAGGTATGGTAATTCTATCCTGGGAAAGCTATCACGCCGAGTCTCATCGACGAGCAGCCCGTCAGTCATGGCCCTCAGGCCGGCTTGAATGCGATACACCATGGCGGGGGGCAAGCCCAGTCTTGCCCCGAACACCAGACGCACTACAGGCCACAGCGTGTTGCGGTGAATGCGGTCCACAGATGCGAGGCCAAGTTTCACCACTCGACGCAGCCATATGGAGAGGAAGCCAGCCAGTTGAGCTTCCCTGGACAGAGGCCTGCGGCAGCGCCTAACTATAGGCCTTAAGTGCCTACAGGATACTGTCCTATCCCTTCGTCGAGGATCAAGTCCGGAGCCCCAGCATCCACTATGAGATCGTCGACTACCTGAGCATTAAGCACGCTCAGAGGATTCACAGGCAGATCCTTTCCCTCCAATACCTTATCGGGCTTAGCAGTCCTGGACCGGTGAAAGAAGAGGTAGGACGTCCATTTGTTGATGCGAGCCAAATCTGAGGGCTCATAATAAAAAGTGGTGCAGGCGAGGTAGTGGCACATCAGCTCCTGATAGACCTCCACTACCCGAGAGTCCGAATCCCCCAGCTCCTGGTTCGTGGGAACATACTCTTCATACGGAGTATCCCCCATCGGCAGTCTCGAGATCTCTGCCATCTCATGAAGGGCCAATCCCAACTCCCCCAGTAGAGTGGCGAAAGTCCCGATGAGCGAAATATATCGCTCAATCAGCACCAGGAACAGGTTGGGGTTAGGAGGTAATCCAACGCTGGTAGCACTCACAGCTGCAAACAGACCAATGTTCTCCAACTCGGTCTGAAAATACTTCAAGGCTCAATCAACTAAGTGAGCCCATCGAAGGTTTGAAGGGGTGATCCACCCACCGCACCGAGGGTTCACCTTAGGGTATACTCCCCCGTGCCCCATAAAATCATTGCAGAAAGTCGATAATTCGACCGGCTGGATCACCAAGCTGTCTTCACTCGGGATACTGCCCGGGTACAGTCCCCTGAACACCGTCACATTGCCGGTAGGACGGCTAACAAATGACCCCTGGTCAGCTCCTTTCAGATGAAAGATCTTCCCCGGCCTGCCGTGAAGATCGGGAGTCAGCGTCCACGACATCTTCCTGGGATGTGTGGCATGGAAGAAAGTCGAGATAGGATAGTCTCTCGGCATCTTGGGCAGATACAAAACCAAGCTCCCGGCAGGGAAAACCCAGAGTTCTCTCTTAGGCTTCGTCTGGGACTACTTGTCAATCATGTCCCCGAAGAGGAAGGCCGGCTTTATGTATTGGTCCCCGTCTATATACGTCAGGGGCTCCCCGTTGATCATGCTCAGTAGCATTTGCTCGCCCTGAGCCGATATCAGAATCTCCCTTCCTTCAGGATACTGCGGCCCGGAGATAGGAAATGTCACGTGTGACAGATCCTCCAGATAGTTGGAGTACAATATCCCTGTGGCATAACCCATCACATCGGCTAGCGGAGACACCTGCAAGTCAACTGCAAGAATACAAGAAAAATACTTCAGTTCCTATAACTAGACATTACAGATCTTGCAGCACACGCCAAAAATCAACAGTCTGTGCTTTACGCCAAAACTTGACCATTACGCTGAAATCTATTTCCAAAAAGCGTAAAGTTCAAGGCTGGCAGTATACGGTCTGTGCTCTACGCCAGACCGATAAAATTGAGGTATTACGCCAGGATCTTCATCCAGAAGCGTAACACTCAAATTTTATACACCAACTTTCGACAGTCGAAGCTTTTACGCCGGACTGCAAAAATATGGAGTTTTTGCGCTGACACATTAGAAATGTGAGCGTAAAATATAAAACGTCTCTGTGCATCATCTTTCTCAAAGAGGCTATCAGCACAGGAGATGACCTAGCGCGGTCACGTACAACGTGTGCGAAGGATTTTCGGTCGTTCTTCTTCATCCCAAATGCTCTACCTTTTAGGCCGGGTGCACTGCTCGTCGGCGGGATACTTCGCTCAGAAGGAAGTTCGCCTTGCCCGACCGAAGACGCTCTTACATGAGCAGAAGAACGAGAAGAAGAATCAACCTTCTTTTCCTTAGTGGAGGAGGATTGTTTCGAGGCCATTACTGGAAACTTTAAAATCTCGGAGAAGAAACGAAGAAGAACTCGAACAGACGAAGGCTTTCTTTCGCAGAAGACGGATGAAAAGTTTTTCTCTCAGAAACTTGGGATATATATAGAGTTCGGATGGACTCCTCGAATCTCAAACCAAATCTCCTAATTAATACTTGGTTATGATTGGGTACTACGTCAGCCTATTCACTCAGAGAAGGCGGACAGTCATCGAATTCAAAAAGTTTTCGTGCGAGGAAGATTCGCGGTTCTTACGCTAAGGGGCTTTTTACGCTCAACATCTATGGATCTACGGTTTTACGCTCACAGGATACAAGTCTATGGTTTTACGCCCGGATACCTTTGTGCTCGGTAGCTTTTACGCTCGAGAGGCTACAAACCTACGACTTCACGCTCAGCAGCTACAAATCTATGATCTCACGCTCGGTGGCTTTTTACGCTCAGAGACAACAGATCTATGACTTCACGCTCGGAAGATTTTCTTTTCAGAAGCTACAAATCTACAGTTCTGCACCAAGGAGTTTTCTACGCTCGACAGCTACAAATCTACGATTTTACGTTCCAATGGCTACAAGTCTATAGTTTTACGCTCGGATGCCTTTGTGCTCGGTAGCTTTTATGCTCGAGAGGCTACAAACCTACGACTTCACGCTCAGGAACTACAAGTCTATGATTTCACGCTCGGTGACTTTTTACGCTCAGCGGCAACGAACTTATGATTTCACGCTCTATGACTTTCCGCACATCTGAAAGATGCGCAGGCCAGTACAGTACATCTGAACGATTCTCAAAGCGGTCAATTACAGGAGTTCACATAGAAGATACTTTTTCTTGACCTCAAGATACCCCAAGTACCCGAAGCATACAGAGTTCAACATTGAAAATTACTCTTCTTCATGGGTCAATTCGAAGTTCATCCAGAATCAAGTCTGAATATTTCGTCTACGAAATCAAGATGGCGACTCAGTTTGACAGCCAGTTCTCGCCCTGTTCAAAGGGATTTTTCGAGAAATCATTCTTGAAAATGACGGTCTGAACAAAAATTCTATTTATCAGAAGTAAAGAACAGTTCAGAATTCTACGCAGTTTCTAACAGCAGGATAGTTCGAACACTCGATTGCTAAGCGGCTTTTTGCGCATCCTTAGTTATGCGTAAAAGACAGGACAGGACCTAGAGCTCTTTCTACACAGAGTCAGCGTAAAGAATTAGACGTGTCGAAGCTACACATATTCAGACTTCACAGCAAAGTATGGCAACATGATCATATGAAGAAGAAAACTATCTTATTAAAATCATGATTACATATGAGGTAAATCCAGTCTACAAGGGGTTTTCTCCATTTTCGTGGTTACATATAAAGGAAATCCCGTCTACAAAGGGTTTCTTATTTTTATTTAAAGATCGCACCCAGAATCTGTTTCGGCCAAGTTCTCGTATGGGCGGCATTCTTCATCCTCCAGCAGCCAGTCGTCGACCGCAAGATGACTGACATATGATCAACGACGGGAGGATACAAAATGGGCATAGACCCATCCTCCAACAGAAGAAAATTAGAGTAACTCTGCTTTCCTACATCCTGCGCCAGGAGGTAACGGGAGAAGGCACCACTTGCTAGCTGCCTGGTCAAACACGACCCTTATTCTCTCCCGAAGAACCACCATACAAAGTTGCTGATTATCCCGAGCAAAGGAGGCTATGATATCCTTCTATGATCCATCGTGGCAGAGGACATTTGCTCGAAAACGCCGTCTTTTTTGGCTCCTTACATGCTGGAAGAGCATGATCTCCTTCTTCCTCAAGTCGACCCGACGAACTCCGGCCATCACCTCTGAGTGGTGAAGGAAGTGTGGGAAGAACAGGAGAACTCCTCAGCCTTTTTATAGGCGAGAAAGAGCACCGATCCCCAATAACTCCACCATAAAGTCAGCCATGAAATAACGTGTCAGGCTTGACCGTTTCAGGCTCCACTCAGAGCGTTTCGAGTTACGAGGAATAATTCATGCTTTATTCAAAGTATTTCAAATTACGAGGAATTTAAAAGCTTTGAAGGGGGTCTTGTAGAAGCATGAAAAATATGCTGGATAGCTATACGCAGCATGTTCATACAGAGCAGCGTAAAAAGATGACCTCAGAGCCATCAACTTGCAACAGAGCTTCTCCGCTGAGCACAGCGTAAAATATAAGCTCAAGGACCGTCCGCGTAGTGCAATGTGACCAGGTTGCTTCAGCGTAAAAGAGGTGCTACATCGCCTATATGGCGTAAAACTCATCCGCTTTCAATGCAGCATTGAAGTGTACGAGGAACGCTTCATATTCTTCGAAATGAACCTGTCAGATCATGCAATGAACCTAACGTCTGGACTCCTGACAAAGAGTACTGTACGACAACCCAAGCGACGGGTATCATGATGGCGCGGCACTGCAAACCAGGCTGTCATTTACTGCCATATCCTTTGCGTAAACCACTTTTACACATACGAAGGAATACGCCGCCTTATTTTGCACAGGCATATGTGAGCTATTTACGCTCCGCGAAAGACAAACCACCTGCCACGTCAAAAGCTGCACTTCGTACAGGGCTCGAGGCACGTCTCTGCATTTTATGCACAGAGAGGTGACAGTTTCTCAAGGCACGTCTCTGCATTTAAAGCACCGAATACTGACAGATGCCTAAGGCATGTCTCTGCACTTGATGAACAGAAGGGTGGCAGGCCTTCAAAACACGTCTCTGCATTTAATGAGCAGGATGGTGGCGGATCTCTGCATTTAATGCAGGAGATTTAATTAAATGTTACCGAACCGTCGTTTAGTGGCATCCCCTTTGCGTAAACTACTCTTATGCAAGTAAGGGAATACGCTGTCCAGTTTTACACAGGAAGACGTGAGCTTCTTACGTTCCGCAAGAAGGCAAACAAACTGCCACATCAGCAGTCACCTTCGTACAGAATTCGAGGCGCATATCTGCAGAATGATGGCAAATCTTAAAGACAGGCCTCTGCATTTAATGCACAGGATGGGGGCAGATCTCTGTATTTAATGCAAAAGATTTGATTATATCTCCAAGAGCCATTATTCTGGCTAAAAATGTCCACATCGTCTCGGCTTCTACGCCTGCTCGGCTTCTATGCCCACTCGGCTTCTATGCCCACTCGGCTTCTACTCCTCCTCGGCCTCTATGACCACTCGGCTTCTACGCCTGCTCGGCTTCTATGCCTACTTGGCTTCTATGCCTACTCGGCTTCTATGCCTACTTGGCTTCTATGCCATGGTGACAGTCATTTGGCTTCTACGCCAACCTTTTCTACATAAAGAATAACTACCTACGTAGCTTCTACGACGTGATCTTCATAGCAGATATACGCGTTATGTCCCTTAGTTGGACGCGTGTCACATGCTCACTCAAAAGGTCATTTATACGCAGGCATTGGTTATTTTAAATCGTCGTGTAAAAGGGTGCTGTACTTTCCACTACTCGATTTCTACGCCGACTGTGTGGTCACTGTCACCAAAACTCTATAAATAGAGACCTCTATCAATGAGGAAAAAGGTCGAAGAATTAGAAGTTCGAAAAATTGGAACGTCGAACAATTGGAGGGTCGACAAATTGGAGAAAAAGAAGAGAGAGAGAGAGAGAGGAGAATCCAGAGCTCAGGCAAAGAGAAGGGATCGACGACTTTGGCATCGTGCATCCACCCTCTTTAGCAACCTTCGAAGCTGCTACCTGTCTTCCACGGCACTTCTTCAACATCGTGTAGTCCAAGGGCTAAAGTGATCGACTGCAGATCAGACACCTATAGCAATATTCACCCAAATTAAATAAATTGTACTTGGTCATCCTCGTGTGGGATCAAATTTGTACAATCTTGTTTGTAAACATAAAATAAGGGCGGGTCTTCACACAAGACCTCGTTTCCCGTGTTCATCAAATCTTTTCTCATTTATTATCCTAAACAATGGGGTATAAAGGTAACTCCATTATACGTGAGGTGTATAATCGACATGCGCATGAGATCATGAGGGCTTTGATCACACAACCAACTTTTACTCCCCCTCCCCAACCAATACTCATGGATCCCATCACGACATGTTACGTACATGATCACGATATAGTCACACTAGCACACGAAATAGTGGATGCACAAGAAGCACATGAAAGTCAATACTCGATACACACGATAAAATACATGTGACTGGGTACCCGTTGCACACGGTAGGGGATAACACCTCCTGACGGGATCTATATAGCACCAGTACATTAAATCACTGTGTCAGAAATTAATGTATACAATTCTAGAACATACATATATACAATATTATGAATTAAAAACAAACAGAGAAATGTACTCGCCTGAAGTCCTGAGCAAAGTGTGTCTCTCGATGCCCAAGCTGGTGTCTCACAACCTATATATGGTATATTGCATCAATACAAGGTTCAATAACAAAAATAAGTAAAGTTGATGTAATTCTAGGTCAATACGCCATTTCTAAGTCAAACCAATAAATTCTAGGTTGCAAGAGTCTAAAGCTAAGTCACTAAGTGGATATACTATGAAGCTATGCTATGCTAGCTAAACTAACACCCAACAATGCATTCAAGGAGTCGTATCCTAAGATACACAAGTTTTCTAATATGAAAATAGGATTTTATTTATGTATACATAAGTTACATATAATAATAATATCTCAAAATAATATAACAAGGATACCTTGGCCTTGCACCAATGCGTATCACACCCAACTCGATACCCAATCACAATACCTTGGGTATCGACTCAAAACCTTAGGAATACCTTGGTATCGGCCCAATACCTAGGTGACACCTTGGTATCCCAAAGCAACTCAACACCTAGTATGACTAATACAATGTATAACTAACTACTATAATATCTAGTTACTAGCAACAACAAATACAAGTATATGTATATACTAACCATCTAACTAATAACTACTAATAATAACAATTAGTATAATATATACATACACCTGTAGCTTAACTAGCTAATAGCTAACAACTCTACTAACATACATACATACATAAATATAGTTAATTGTTAGACTAATGAGGTATATATCTACACTAATATAAATGACTAACAGAAACATAACTAACAACTAAACAACTAAATACTAACAATACACTGAAATACAATTACTGAACTGCATAGAACATCGACTGATACCAAGTCTGATACTGTGCAGTGTGAAACTGCACAGTGGATCGATTACCATACTACCTCTGAATAAGTTATGCAGCAGCTGCTGTTATCTTCGGTGCCCACTGCACACAACAACTCTGTAGCAGCTGCTGCTCTCTTCGGTGCCCCTACCCTGTAACTCTGTTGCTTCTTCAGTGAAGCAGTCTGCTGTAGCTGCTGTTTCTATCTTTATGAAGCATTATGTTGCTTCTAAATGTGAAGCACACAGTGAAGCATTCTATTGTTTTAAATATGAAGCACACAGTAAAGCATTCTGTTGTTTTAAATGTGAAGCACACAGTGAAGCATTTTGTTTATATTATTTAAGTGTGTACTACACACAGGAACTGGTGGTTGCTGTTCTCTGGTCTTCAGGTGTGCAACCCGCGCACAGTGTTCACTTGGTCCTGTGTCGAGTCTTGAAGTGTGCACAGTGGACACAGTGACTGATGATCTCTGGAGTGTGCCACTGTACACAGTGGTGTTGCTGTGTCACTGCTCTTCAACTGCTGTCACTATGCCTATGTCGAGTCCTTCACCACACTCTCAAACACCAAAAACTAACTATACAATCCCTACCAATACTCATATAGATAACTAAATATCTATATACATAGATGCATATACTACCCCTCATACATATCAATCTATATGCATAACACTAATATATAGATACCAACACACACACACACACACACACACACACACACACACACACACACACACACACACACATATATATATATATATATATATATATATATATATATATAGTCACACATATATACACAAATATATATATATATAGACATATACTCATAGTTCTATATATCTAGATACCCTCATAATATACACATATAGGCATACGTATATACCAAAACCTAAAATACACCATTATATACTCCAAATAATGTATAGATAGTATAACATATATAATTACATATGCATATATAGTACAATAAGTCAAACAACAAACACATGGAGCACATCGCACCTGTATCACACTTTCTCTATGATACGCATGCGATACGGCTCCAACACACAACCAAATACATCTCGGAGGACACGTACAAGTCCAATACATAAATTATGAATAATACGTTTTAAAATTAGAGTGTCTATATGTCCGTGTCACGATGTGATATGCGTAAGGTCCCGTGTCGAAGGAAAACCTCCAAAAATAACCCGTTTCATCAAATTGACGAGATACAGCCTACACGTATCCAATTATGGATACGACACTAGTCACAAACAAACAATCAAGCAATTAGATCTATTAGATCAATTGACAAGCATTATATGTTCCAATCTCGGAATTCTCCCAAAATTGGCACCAAATTGGTTATAACTTCCACCGTAGGTCTCCAATTGACCCAAAACCAAATCCTATGGGTAGCCTATGCATGTGGGTTGGTTTCTCATGGTAAAATCTTACATATAGAGTCTATTAGAAGGAAGAAAACTGAATTATATCTATTGGGAGATGGATTCCTAATAAAAAGTCCCTAATTGATAAGTAGCTTCTCTCCTTGTAGATCTTGTCCTCCTCCTCCTTGCTTCTTGTTCCTTGCTTGTGGATCCTTGATGTAGAGGCCTTAATGATGAATTTAGAAGGTGATTGGTAAAGAATTGATGGAGAATTGATGAGGGAATGGAGAAAAATTGGAAGAGGGAAATATAGATCTAGAAATTTAGGGAAAAAATAAAATAAGAGCACCCTCTCTCCTCCTAATTATGGATGGTCATAAACCCCTCTCCAAGCAATGTACAAATTCACAAATACCCCTTGGGGCCTCTCATGAAGAAATAATTAGGGAGGGAAGGTTCTAGTCTAATAGTTTCACTAATTAATCAAGTCTTTTAATCCATTGGCCTAATTCATGGGCTCAACTTAGACTAGTCTAAATGTTTGTTTTATGCTCTCTAATTAAATGTTTAGGTCCACTACATAAGTCCAAAATAAATTTATACTACAACAATTATTAATACAATGAATAAATAAATTATGCCATGCACAAGTATTAATATAATAATTAGTCCTAAAATAATTAATACCCAATAATAATTACCAAACTACCCTTGGATAAAAATGTGAGGGTGACACTTATTTGGCTCAGTTAGCTCATGTTTAGCACTGACTTGATCTGAGGATACCTATTATGCATTATTTCTGAGATAACCTCAGACTCTATAAAATAGCATGCCGTACAAATGATTGGCCAATATAAGAAAATAGACTTAGTTGTGATTGTATTATTCGGTTAGTAGCTTAGAGAAATGGACTATCATAGTGATGGTTCAACTATTGTCCTTATTTGGTTGTAAGGTTGGGCCTTTGTGCTAGGATATGCCATGGACCTAAGTTACGACACTGAACCTATGTATTATTATATATTATTTCTTGGGTTTTTGTTTCTTTATTTCGTGCTTCCTATGTGGTACTTGCTATTTGGGGTCTAACTCCACTGATTTTGCATGGCCAGGTCTCGATCCAGCACTCGAGGATCTAGCGTACTATCCCCCAACTCATGGCGCATACTAGGAACATGGTTGCAGAGGATAACGAGTAAGTTTTCTTCTTCCCTGCTCATCATTGTACTTTTACTTTTTTTGGGCGTTTAGCCACTGGCACCTGTTAGCCGGCACGTCTGGACATTAGTCTCGTTACATGATTATATTAAATCAGACAGCAGCTGATCACTGTCATGTATTTTTGATACCATGCCAGCTTCTTATTTTGCACAACTGATCTCTAGAATATTTTGAGAAAGCTTTTGGGACGTCTTATTGCTTTATCATATATGCTCTATGTTAACTGTTTATTGTTTGAATGATTGAGACATAAGAGTTATTGACCATAGGAGACTTGATTGTAGCATACACTCTCTTGTCTTATTACAGCCATGATCTCCGTATGATATATAGTACCTTGTACGGTGTAGCTGGCCATGTCCGTCACCGTATTTCGGTACTGGGACATAACTGTAGAAGCATGAAAAATACGCTAAGAAATCATACGCGTAAAACCCTCGACATGCAGGAAGCCCGCGTAAAATAGAGCTCCAGCATTGGGTGGCGTGAAACATAACTTCAGAGCAATTGGCGTACAGCAGAGCTTCAACGCTAGTTCAGCGTAAAACATAGCTCCGGAATAACCCGCGTAATACAGTATTTCCAGACTGCTTTGGCGTAAAAAGGTTGCTATATCGCCACTTTGGCGTAAAAACCCGTCTGCTTTTAATGCAGCGGGAAGTTGTACGAGGAACGCTTCGTATTCCTCGAATGAACCTGTCAGTGGAAGCAGTGAACCTGACTCCTAACAAAGAGTACTGCACGGTGATCGAGAGGACGACTGTAATGATGACTCTGCACAGAACTCCAGACTGTCGTCTAGTGATGCAACCCTTGATATAAGACATCGTTTACACATTTAAGGAATACGTTGCCTATTCTACACAGGCAGATATGAGCTTTACGCCCAGGATGAGACGAAACCAACAGCCACATCAAAAGTTGTTCTTCGTACAGAACTCGAGGCACGTCTCTGTAATTAATGCGCGAGATGGGGGCAGATCTCTACATTAAGTGCATGAGATTTGGTTCTACTTTTAACGACTGGGTGAGCTATAATTAGGGCTAATACGTCCATATCACCATCCCCGCACATTACGCCAACCAGGCTATTTTCAGCTATAGGAGCACGCTGTACGCTATCTCCTTGAAATACGCCGACCTGGCTATTTTCAACTATAGGAGTACGCCGTATGCTATCTCCTCAAAATACGCCAAATTAGGCTATATTTGCAAAGGTGCGTGGTATGGCTATCTGTCCCAGAATATACACAAAACCTCAGTTAAAGAAGGATAACTGGCTATCTTTACGCTGATTACCTATCCATGCAGCATCAAGCTTTATGCAGAACTTAGCTTCTACGCCAACATGACAGCTACTTGGCTTCTACGCCACCTTGACAACTATTCGGCTTCTATGCCTACTTGGCTTTTACGCCATCAGAACAACTATTTGGCTTTTACGCCAACGAGATAGTTATTTGACTTTTATGCCAACCATCTCTATGCGAGGGGCAGTTATCTACGTGGCTTGCATGCCATGATCTTCGATGAGCGATTATATGTATTACCTCATAATAGGACACGCATCACATGCCAATTCAGGAGATCATTCATACGTGGGTAGCAGTTATTATAACCGCCGCGTAAAAGGTGCAGCTATCTTCGCTGTTCGGTTTCTACGCCGACTGTAGCTGAACTCTATAAATAGAGACTTCCGGTCATGGAGGTCCAGGGTCGGGACACAGCAGGCGAAAGGGAGGAGAACAACAGAGGTCAAGGTCAAGAGAGCACATATAGAGAGCTTTGGCAACGAGATTTCAGTCCCTCCTGCAGTCTTTGAAGCTTCTTTTTCGTCTTCTACAACACTTCTTCGTCATCGTGTGGTCAAAGGGACAAAGTGATCGACCGCAGATCAGACTCCTATAGCAATATTTCTCCAGAATCAAATTTTTGTACTTAACATCCTCGTATAGGATTAATTGTACTTCTTTTTTTTTCTTGTTTTAAACCAAAGAAAGGGTTTTGTATAAACCTAGTTTTAATTTCTTTCGTTTATTATCAAACACAAGATAACAACTCTGCTGGGAACTACTTTCTCATCTGACGAGAAAGCCATTGCTCAACACGATGCTGTATCCGTAGGATCAACAAAGAAGACTTTGGTCGTCCAATTCGACCAATCGGCTTACGAAGACATGCTTCGAGCAGGGGGTAGCTCTCATTCCCTCTCTGTCCAAGACAACAGGAAATTATGTAAAGTATGGATGCCCCGCACATCCTCTACCATTCCTGCGAACTCTCTCTCTCCGACCAACAAGGTTGTAGCATCACAACCTGCACGCCCCGCGCATAAAATTTTGTCTCCCATCTGTGACGTGGCAGACGAAGTTTCTAGCAATGCCTCAGTGCCAATCTAGAAGTCTACTCCGTGCCCTGCACGTAAAACTTTGTCTCCCATCTGTACGTGGTAGACGAAGCTTCTGGCAATGCCTCAGTGCCAATCCAGAAGTCTACTCCGTGCCCTGCACGTAAAACTTTGTCTCCCGTCTGTGACATGGCAGACGAAGCTTCTGGCAATTCCTCAGGGCTAATCCAGAAGTCTACACCGTGCCCCGTGCATAAAATTCAGTCTCCCGTCTGTGACATAGCAGACAAAATTTCTGATAATGCCTCAGTGCCAATTCAGAAATTCCAAACGCGCTCGGCGCAAAAAAATCCATCTCCCCTCTGTGAGGAGGCAGATGGTCCTTGCAATCACCGCAAGGAAAAACAAGTGGCGGATTTCCCGACCTCTCGACTTTTACGCCATCAAGAGAAGAATCTACCCGCTCTTTAGATTATGCGGAATGCTGATGGCCCATTGAGGACTTCCTCAATTTTACGCCAACCTGTGCAAAGTTCCAGATTACACCAGGACAAGCCCTTCAGCCTAAAGAAGGCCCAGTTTATGGATAGATACGCTCCTCATGGATCATGTGCTACTCACATGGATGAACTGCTATATTCGTATGGCAGGGAGGGAGTTATGATTCCCAATATCCGCGCTCCAACTGATGTAAAAAGGCAGAATAAGCCTCCTCCTTCTTCTTCTTCTTCTTCTTCTTCTTCTTCTGTTAATCCTCCTGACTTGCGTAATCTCCTGATCCAGAAGCGCAAAGATAGGGGATCTTCTAACATATCTATTACACCCCCTAGGGAGCATTGTTGTAATAGTCATAAAGTTGTAGTTAACTATTACTGTTCTAAGGCAAAATGATCAGTTTTCGACCGATTGAACTACTCTTTGTCTTTACAGGAAGAAGAACTTACATTCGCATCAGTGAACATGGCTTCACATGTTCCTAGAGGAAGGTCAAATTCAAGACGTCATCCCTCTAGAACTTTAAGCCAAAGGAGATTCAATAGACTCCTTGAGAATATTGAAGCTGGTGTATTTTGAAACACTCGTTCAAGGTCACAACAACCGACTTTATATTCTTCTGATTCCGACACTGGGGGTCACCAATTTCCCGAATCAGATGCTGAAAGTATAGATTCAATCTCTACAGAGATCTATACTGATCCTTCCATAGCATCCAGAGAAATGGGAGTCTATACCATTGGAGATGAACGTGAAGAGGCTTCCCCATCAGGAAGTACTAAGCAACGCATCGCTGTATTAGAGACATCACTGAAAGAGATGCATTCCATGATGGAAAATATGCACCAGATGATGCTGACTCAACATACAACTGTTATAGCTCAAGCATCGGTCCTTCCGACTCAAATACATGTGGGGGTGGACCTACCACCATCCAATGCGAACCAGGAGCCTGCTCTAAATCAAGAGTTAGCAGCTCCTCCCACTTTCTAACTCGGAGAATGTATTGCCTCCTGTTGGAGTTACGATACAACCGATCTCTCACCACTCTGCGATCCCTCTGCCATATGAAGATCCGATGCAGGCAGTACGGGAATTGAAAGCCCAATTTGATGTCTTGAAGCATAAGGATCAGCTCAAGAAATTGGGAATCAACCAACCATATCCATCTATCTGGGACGAGATCCCTTTCCCACCTATATATAAACCACAGGCTATGGTTTTGTTTAAGGGAAAGACGTCACCGAGCCAGTACATGAACTACTTTAACATGATAACAGTGTTGTTGCAAGGGAATGACGCCCTTCTCACTCGAGTGTTTAAAGGCTGTCTCTCTGGAGTGGCTTATCAGTGGTACCGTAGTCTTACGGACAACTGTATTACTTCCTTTGAAGATTTCAAGACTCTGTTCTTCGCACGATTCTACGAAGGAGGGATGGACATGTTTATGTCCTCACTCATCGAAGTAAAGCAGAAGGAGAAAGAGAACGTTCGCACTTTTATCGAACATTTTCGTCAGGCCACTTTGCAAATGCCTCCCGGAGTTCCGGATTCAGCCTTGGTAGATATTTGCAGGAAGAACCTTCTTCCACTAATCTCGGTATTCACAGGACCATATCATTTCCATGATTGGCCCTCGTTTATCATCTCAGCGGTAGCCGCTGAAGACAACAGTCGGAAGGCGCGTGACAATGGAATCATGATCTCTACCTCTGATAGAGGGAAGAGGTCATCCTCCAATAGCGACCATCCTCGTGGTTCCAAAGGAAAAGAAGCTCTGGCGATCAATACGTCCAGGCAAAATACTCCGGCAACCACACAGACAAAACCTGGGACTTCCAGGCCCATTGAAGCATATTCTTTTGACGATGATGATATTCCGAGCATATTCGATTGTCTAGTCAAAAGCGGCAAGCTTACCCTCCCCGTGGTAAAGCAGCCTAATGAAGTCGGCAGTACCAATAACCCTAAGTACTGCATTTTCCATAGGTACATACATCACCCCACAAAGGCGTGTTATGTACTAAAGAGGAAAATCCAGGAGTTGATCGACGCCAAGGCCATCACTCTGCGTAATAGTGAGAAGATGGTCACTGCCAACATGATCTCTCTCCAATTTGGCAATCTGCCTCCTCAAGAAGTTTCAGATGGTGTTGTACCTATACCCCAGACGAGGATGAACATTGTTAATCTTCCTCCGGTCAGGGGTCAAAATCATGACCTGGTACCCCTAACTACCCAACATGGTGAGATTATATGGGTTTATCCTGATCTGGTGTCAGAGATTGAGGAAGAGACTCAAGCTTCTAAGGCTAAGTCTAAAAAGAACTCAAGGCGTAAACCATGCCATATGGTTGCAATATCCCCGACATCAAAAGAAGAGGCTTTGGCTACCGGAACCCGCTCAGGGAAAGCCTACCTCAAGGACTATGGAGGAAATCAAGAAGATACAACGGCAGACACTTCAGTTGCCAAACTTCCAGAGCCTGAACCTGTCATACCAGAGGCAGGTCCTTCTAGACCGACTTCGGCGGACAAGGGCAAGCAAAAAGAAGTGCGTTTTGATAAACCTTTGAAGAATATTCAAAACAAAGGTTTAGAAAAACCATAAACCATATAACTTCGACATCCTGGCCCAATTGGCTAATACTCCGGTCAGACTGTCCATTTTCGAGCTACTCAGGCTTTCCAAAGACACTCGTCAAGCCTTGAGTGAAGCATTAATACAGGCGGATGTATGCTTGACTCAGCTCAAGTCCCCCGATAAAGAACCTGTTGCATGCCCTCAATGCCGTAGTGTGATGGAGGCGGTCCCTAATATCACTTTCACTCAAGATAACATGCTGTTGAAACATAACAAGCATGACAGGCCCCTCTATTACACCGGATACGTCGGTTCCATGGAGGTAGACCGGATTCACATAGATCCGGGATCGTCGATCAGCATCATCCCTCATAGTCTGCTCAGACCGCTGAGGATTCCTACAAGCGAACTGGCTTACACCACCACTACTGTCACGCCCCAGTCCCAAAATATTATGGAACCAGGCCACGTGGCATTGGCCAGCTGACACGACTCCGAGGATATCCCAATTTAATGGATCCTGACGAAGCGTGCTACGCTGTCCTAAATCTAACAAGTCTAATAACAACAACAGGCAATGTCTAATCTCATCCACAAATAACAAGTAAAAACTGAAATGAAAGACTGGAATATAAGAAACATAGTCGACTGACATAGTACAACTGAAATAAGTCTGGTGGGAACAAAACCACTACAAATGTACTGATAGTCTAAAATAAAGTACTGAATATCTAAATGAAAGTACTGATAAGGAGAGACTGGAACAACATCTAACTAGGTAAGGAGCTCCAGTCATAGGTGGAAGGCCTACCAATCTGATCAGGGGTACTCTGATAGAAAAAACTCTAGCTCCTCGTCCAGAGCAAACCTCGTCTCTATGCCTGGCCCGTAAACTGTGGGATAAAAGGCCTCGTCCAGATCTGGAAGATAACTAGGCCCTCAGAGGGATGTAATAAGATATAATATGCATGCTGGATATAGTACTGAAATAAAAGTAAAGAGGGGGGGTGTGCTAACCATCTAAGTGAATGCAATATAAGGACAACCTAGGAACGTATAAGTAGGTGTAGGCATAACGTCCAACATCCTCTAGAGTGTGGTATCTACAACGTCCATCATTCCGAAGAATGAGGTATCTGTATATATATAACGTCCACACTCTAAGGGACGTGGTATCTGCAATGTATATACGTCCGTAACACTCCGAAGAGCACGGTGTCTGAATATAGGGAGTCACCGGGTCTGTGGTTCCTCTGGATACCACGGAGTCCGATGGGGGTATCCCATACGTCTGTCAGTTGTCCTTCCCGTCCAATGTAGATACGTAAGTCGAATATACGACTTGAGTGTACCGTATCTAGATGCCAAGTCTCAACTAACTATGTTACTCTAGAATACATGCTAGTCCGTGATGCATGTCGTACGTACCGATAGCGAATCGGGTACACGGAAACGTATCCCAATATGAATGTACCATCATGGTACGTGTATAGTGCCATGGTCTAGGAGGATATCAGAATATCCTTGCAGTAGTAGTTGAGTCAACTAGCAACTAGGTCAAGTATACTACTCATCGACGCAATGTCGACTACACCCGAGTCAATCTCGGATGCGCACAGTTCATGTATAATTGAAATATTCAACATTTAAATTTAAAACAGTAAATCAGCAAGGTATACTTGCCTGCCCCGGGTAGCTGCGAAATCCAAAGCCCTGCTCCTGATGCCTCGGCAGTAGTGTCCAGCAATCCTATATAGGATATAGTAATGACCAAATTAGTCGCTACAATAGCACGACTAAGACGTACTGTTCGTATCTACAGCTGTCAAGGGTCGGGACCGTATTTATATATAGCTAACACTAGTATATACATATACACTAAATCATATTTAATTATTTTAGAAAAATATCTTTGTTTAATAGTACAAAAATAGTACTTACGTATTAATTAGTATAGACTAATATTACACTTATTAAATATCTGTACATAACTGGGTAATATCATAAATTTATATACATATACATATATTTTACATATATACCAAATACATGTATATTTATATACACACATTATTTATATAAATATACACATTATTTATATATATAAATATACACATTATACTTATGTGTATACCCAATATGAATATAACCTTTTATATATACACAACATTTAATAATTATGCAATAATACATATATTATGTATTTCAGAAGTATATACATTTATTTGTATATATATATACATATACACACTAGGAAGTTAAAGTATTTATTCCCAAAAAATATATACTATGTATACATATACATATTTATATTAGTCATTAAGTATTTATATATATACATTATTTATATATCACATATAAATTATACTTAGAAAATATTAAACAGTATATATACTTTTAAATACTACAGAAATACAGGAAATAAATAATATATATATATAATACTGAATACGTATTCGTATTTAAATACTGAATACACTAGATCCATCTATAACAGCTTGCAACCTAAATATATGCATAATTACTAATAATTATACATAAAATTATACACTAGGTTGTACCTCAGGTCGAGGGGGTCACGGTGGTGGATCGACGCCGGCGGGGGTGGCCGGACGGCGCTCCGGCGTCGCACGGGGAGTTCGGCAGGAGCAGCCGCGGTTCTGGACTCGTCGATGCTGCGGGCTCGATAGCTTCTCGAGGTGGCGGTGGCGGTGGCGTCGGCTGAAACTCGACGGGGTGGTGGAGGACTGGACGGGGGAGGGCTCGGCGGAGTTTGGTGGTCGGAGGTGCGGTGGCGGCGGAGAACGAACCAGTGGGGTGGTCGGCTGTGCACTCGGGGAGGAGTACAGCCGGGTTGGTGCGGGCGGTCGGGGGAGCTACTCCGGCGTCGTGGGGGCCGGAGACTCAGGTGGCAGGTGGGGGGGAGACAGGCGAGGGTGGTCGAGTTGGTATGGCGGCGGTCGGTGGCGGGGTATGGCCGGTGGGAGGCGGCGGGTGGAGAGTTGGGGTCGGGTTGATATGGAGGAAATAGGGTTTTAGGGATTCTTTTGGTTTGGTTTTTCTTTTAATGTGTAGAAATGAAGGTATATGTAGGAGAGAGAGTGAGGGGGGGCTGCCTAGGGATTAGGGCCGGTTGTAGGTGGGGTTTGGGGAGTTGGGAAAACTTCTACAAGTTGAGGGGAGGGCTAGGATTTAGTCATTTGAAATGTAGGGCCATGATGTGCCCTACATAAAGTATGTAAGTACAAAGGAAAGGGGGGGGAGATCAAATAACTACGGTTGGTCATGAGCATTACTTTTCTCCATGATGGTTTGGTCCATTGAGAGGGGGACACCACATTGCAATTTTGCAATTAGGCCCCTAAATAATTTAGTATTTGCACAAAAACTAGGATTGGGGATTTAATGCAAACAAATACCATGTTTGGTGTTCCTTATTGGACTATGATGGTGTTTGGTGTTTTGTATGAGGCTTATGGGTGTGGATGTGGGTTTGGGTTGGATTTGGGTCCAATTTCATTTGGAACGGGCAGCGAACGTAATTACGTAATTTAATTAATTTGTGCACGGACGTTTGTAACGACTTTTGTGCGGCTAAAATCAGGCACAAAAATTGGTATCCGGGGTTTGTTCTAGGTTCAATACGAGGGGTTTACAGGTCTAGGTCAAATATGTGGAATTTATTTTAGGGCAACAGCTAAGGTAGTATCCTAAAACAATCAATCATTGCACAAGTATTATAATACTAAATATTAAATCTTAATTAATTTAGGTTAACCCTAATCAGGCTAATTAAACTAGTAAACCCTAATTTCTGGTCGAGGGGGTTTACAACTACAATTGTGGGCTTCAACGCCAGGAAAAGTAAGCCGTTGGGGAAGATTCGTCTGAGGATCCAAATTGGGGACCTTAGATCAGTAGCTACATGCTACGTCATCGATTCGAAGGTGTCCTACAATATTCTGCTGGACAGACCATGGATCCACGATCATAACATTGTTCCTTCGACTCTACATTAATGCTTCAAATCTGTAGATGCCCAAGGAACAGTAAAAATGGAGTTTGCTGACCTTAACCTGTTCAAAGGACTAGAGTCCTACTATTCTGATGCCATGTTGTACACCCAAGACTACATGAAGGAGGTGTCAGGTAAGACGGAAGAGGAATCCCACTGGGAGCCGAAAGAACCCTCTGCTGAGCAACCCCTGTCGATCCAGGTGAAAGGGCGGACTACCCGTCCGAAAGTCATGGAACCCATGGCTATCCACTTGAACAGAACCAAATCGGGAGGAGGAAGTGATCCCCTAGTGATCACTTTAAACCAGAAGCCTCCACCTTTGCTCATCAACCTCAGGCCCCAACAAGCAGCCGACTGATGTAAATACAACTGGAAACGTGGTTTCTGACGATAATAAAGATTCTCTTTTCCAGTATACTGATGCTTAAATTCCAAATCAGGAACCCTCCCCCCATAACGATATAGAACCTATAGTACAAAAATTCTTGGAAGCTATAGACTCCTATCATCCATATGTGTGGGAAGTAGCATCAACATATAATGTCATCACGATATATGGACCACATGAAGATTCTATCTTTATTGTCCCACCTACTCGCAGCAATCAACATCTAATAGTCTTCGGTCGCATGTGCAACAGACCGATTGTACAAGAAGACTCTCACGAGTTCGATGCTGGAAAAATGCAAGTTCACAGATATAGTCCGCAAGCTTTGAAGATTATCCAAAGTATGGGTTATGATCTAAAGTCAGAACCAGGCCTCAACTATGGGAAAGGCAGGCAAATGCCGTTGCATAGTAATCCCTACTGACAACGAACTCATTTTGGGTTAGGGTATACCACTTCTCTTGCAACTTCTGAGTCAAGTGAGGATATCTTTTCCTCTTCTCAAGATGGCTCGTCGGCCTCCGGCTCGTATGATGATCTCGAACGAGCATTATCAGTAAATACGATATTGACAGATTCTCTCGAAGCAAATGAACAAGAATCTGAACCGTTTAAAAATCACTCCTGGGCACAACAAATAGATACACAATGGGAACTCTGGTTCGAGCAGAGAGAACCGTCCACCGAAGATTAAGTTATCCAAATCGATGTTGGGGATGAACTTTCACCAAAGCCGATATTTATCAGTAACAATCTTTCCGAAGAAGAAAGGGAAGAAATAATCCAGCTGATAAAAGAATTTATCGATGTCTTTGCATGGAATTATGAGAATATGCTAGGTCTTGATCCAAAAGTGGCTACCCATAAGCTTAACATATTGCCCAATTCGAAGCCGGTAAAGCAACACCAACGCCGGTTTCGTCCGGATATGATGGATGCCATTGAAGCTGAAATCAAGAAATTGATAGCAAGTGGGTTCATCCGGGAAGAACAATATCCTGACTGGGTCGCCAATCTTGTCCCGGTTATGAAGAAAAGCGGGGAAGTACGTATTTGCATCGATTTCCGAGATCTAAATGCGACATATCCTAAAGATGAGTTCCCTCTTCCCATTACAGACGTCATGATTGATAATACGTGTAGTTTTGAGCACATGTCTTTTATGGACGGATTCTCAGGATATAATCAGATTAAGATGAATCCTGAAGACGAGAAGCATACTGCCTTCCGGACACCATTGGGGGTATATTGCTATACGGTTATGCCTTTCGGACTGAAGAATGCCGGGGCTACATACCAACGAGCTATGAGTAACATATTCTATGAGCATTTACGCAAAACAATGGAATATTACGTAGACGATATTGCTGTCAAAAGCTGCCTCAAGGATAATCACATCCAAGACTTGAAGACAATATTCGAGTTGATGCGCCAACATCAACTCAAAATGAATCCTACAAAGTCCTTTCTTGGTGTATCCAGTGGCAAATTCCTGGGATTTGTCATTACCACTAAAGGCATTCAAGTGGACCCTGATAAAGTAAAGGCTATCTTAGAAATGCGACCACCCCATAATCTGAGAGAACTCAGGGGATTTCAAGGTCGTCTGGCTTATATCAGGAGATTCATATCCAACCTATCTGGGAGATGTCATCCTTTTTCTCGCCTAATGAAGAAAGGTGTGTCATTCATATGGGATGACAACAAGCATTTAATGATATCAAATGCTACCTCACCAATCCTCCAGTTCTGGTGCCTCCCGTCATAGGAAGACCATTTTTGCTGTATATTCGAGCAATGTATCATTCTTTAGGGGCTCTTCTCGCATAAAAGAACAATGAGGGTCATGAACATGCTATATACTATCTAAGCAGGATGATGGTCAGAGCTGAACACCAGTATAATCCAGTGGAAAAAGAATGCTTGGCCCTAATGTTCGCCATTCAGAAGGCGCGACATTACGTCACGGGCCAAACTATTCATAACATCTCCAGAATCAATCCTCTTCGGGTATTGATGAACAAGCCGAGCATTCTTAATTCCCGACTTGCGACTTGGGCGATGTTATTAACACCGTATGATATGGTGTATGTCCCTCAGAAGTCCATCAAAGGCCAAGCCTTGGCTAATTTCTTAGCTGCTCATCCAATTCCGGAAACCTCTAAACTATACGAGGACATTTCCGACGAAGTTGCAGAATGTAATTCCACAATAGAAAGTGATACATGACAGCTATTCTTCGATGGTGCCTCCAGGACTGGTCCCAGGGAAAACGTGGTTTCAGGAGTAGGAATTGTCTTGGTCACTCCTGATAAACTCGTCATCTATCGAGCATATTCTCTTAGCGAACCCTGCTCTAATAATGTGGCAGAGTATAACGCTCTACTAATCGGGCTCCAAGTCGCTAAAGAATTGGATGTGGAATACTTGGAAACTTTTGGTGATTCTCTGCTGATCGTCAATCAGGTCAGAGGAATATATGAAGTCCGCAATCCAGACCTCATTCCTTATCACCAAGCAACGATCAAGATTGCAATGTCTTTCAAAGGATTCTTTCTAGAGAACGTGCCCCGATCTCAAAATTTGGAAGCTGATGCTCTGGCCAGTCTAGCTGCAGATCTAGCTATTCCTATAAGGAGGCAAAATTCGGTGATTCTTCTCAACAGAGATCTGTTCTGTGTGAAGAATAACTTTCACATAGAACGCAGCTACGCTGTAAACACGGTTCCTCCTAAGAGATACTGGAGAAGTCCTTTTATAGACTTTGTGTCATATGAAATCTTATCGGAGGATCCTAAAGAAGCAGTATCCATCAGAAGACGATCATTACGTTTCTATTTTGATGCATCATCACAATGTCTATATCGCCGAACATACGATGGACTGCTATTACGATGTCTCTCCGACGATAATGCAAAACGGGTTATCCGAGAAGCTCATGACGGTGTATGTAGAGCACATCAACCCGGTCCTAAGTTACAGGATCGTATCAGGAGGATGGGCTACTACTGGCCTACCATGATAGCATATGCAGTAAAATATGCAAGAAAATGCAAAGCCTGTCAAGTTCATGCAGATTTTATACATCAGCCTTCTGAGTATCTACATCCCACCATTGCATTATGGCTTTTTGAAGCATGGGGTATGGATATCATTGGTCCTATTCACCCATCTTCTTTTAGAGGACATCGGTTCATATTGGCTATCACAGACTACTTCTCTAAATGGGCGGAGGCAATCCCCCTAGCCGAAGTAAAGACATCCAACGTGATCAGCTTTATCAAGCACCATATCATTTATCGCTTTGGGATACCCCGAAGGATAATTCATGACAATGGGCCTCAATTCATCAGCCAAGCATTTCACCGATTTTACGATAAGAATCAGATACAAAATATGGCCTCTACGGCATATAATCCGGCTGCTAATGGTTTGGCGGAAGCCTTCAACAAAACCATCATCAAACTCTTAAAAAAGTTTGTTTCTTCAAACAAAAGAGAATGGAATAAGAAGCTGGGGGAATATCTCTGGGCATATCGCACAATGGTACGAACAACGACAGGTTGTACCATATTCTCATTAGTCTACGGATGTGAAGCAGTTCTTCCCATTTGTCACGACCCGCACCCGGAATTGGGGCACGAGTACGCGAGTACGTCCAGCCTACGCCGCAGCATCGACGGTAGAACGCTGTCAAGGTCTTGATACTATCTAGCCAATCTCACACAAGCATCCAATCTCCATAAGGAGGCACGGATGACACAAATAAAATGAACACATACTCAATCACAGGATTACAGCACGATAAGATAGCGAACAAAAATTAAATACAACACAAGTCTAAAGTAATAATCAAACTCAACAATATCCAAGTCATCATAAATGCCGGAGACAAATCCGGTACCAAAAAGTCTGCTAAAAAAACTAACTAGAAGATTAGTGATTCCGGCTAGACCTCCCGGAATCACAACTAATCTACCAAGTCTGCAGCTACTCACCATATGGTCCATAAAGTGTTGGCTACCGATCCTCTAAGGCATAGTCTGGAAAAATGTTTCCAGTCAGGAAGGAGCAAAGTACAATCTCAAATAACAGTTCTATTAAATTGATAAGGACTATAAAGCAATAAACATGTGATGCTAGCTACTGAGAAGACAGTGAAATAAATGCAATGGCAATTAAAAAGAGACAGGCAATATAAAGAGACAGGCAATATAATACAGTCAGTGCATGTATGAGAATGAAAAGAACAAGAAACAGTATCATATACGGGTGGTATAGTATATGATTTTAAATAGAGAACTGTAATCTATTCTAAGTGTTTGAAATAGTAGTTTCAAAATGTGATCGGCTTGGGAACATGTACGATAGCTATAGGGCCTGGCTAATCATGAGTGAAGAGCATGATTAACACTTACATTGTTCTATACTGTATAAAGGGTATGATCACATTTCTTACTAACTACTTTCCCGCCCCCAACTAGTAATGTGGATCCAACCATGACACGTCACGATACACGAGCAAGTCCAATCTATCATGTACGATGTCTAATATACATGTCGTGTACAATGTCAATACGATAATCAATGTAACATCTCATGACTGCAGATCCAAGCTATACTAGTCCGTGTAGCACAGTGTCAAGGATTCAGATGTAATATTTCATGATTATTAAATTTATAGAGATTATCAAGGAATTGGAAATTATCAGAGGATGTACTTGCCTTGGGTCCTTAGCTGGTAATTATTGATGTCCTATCCCAGAATATCCCCTGGGTGAAGCAACAGTCCTAAAAACATATCACAATAACACTTGTATCAGGTGGTACCCTAACACACAGTCTATAAACACTGGCCTCAGGGCCATGCCAGGCAGGGCACTAGTCAACTAGGTCATCTAGTAGGGATACATATATACATATACATTTATACTCAGAATATATATATGTATCAATATAATACTATAATGTATATATATATAAGTGTATATCAGTAAATAGAAGTATATAGATATATATCTATATGCTATAAATATACATAACATATTATTTCATAACTATATTTAAGAATAGACATGTATACATATATATGAATACATACATGGAATTAATTTATATACTATATAAAAATACTCAATATACATACATAATATATATATAGTTGTACAATAAATACATATATATATACATCACATTAAATGATGTACTCATACTAGACATATATACATATTATACTATACCAAAATACGTTTATACACATATATATATATATACTAATAAAACATTTTCATATATCATATATATATATATATATATATATATATATATATATATATATATATATATATATATATATATATATATATATATATATATATATATACATACATTAATACATACATATACTAAAGTATATATATATACTATGCTTATACATGTCTAACATTTAATTAAATAAATAATATACATGTACATATATTAAATTATACATTACTAATGTATTTATATACTATACATATTCATGTATTAACAGTAATTAAATAACTATTATACATATTATATATACTCATACGTATATAAGTATGTATATATATTCACATATATATATATATATATATATATATATATATATATATATATATATATATATATAAAGAAGGAAGGGGAGAGAGGAATGGCTCACAGGGGGTGGTCGGGCTTGCTGGCCGGCCGGAGGGGAGCTGGCCGGCGGGTGGTGGTAGGTGATGGAGGTGGTGGTGGTTGTCACAGCGGAAGGAGGAGAAGGGGACAGAGTGTAGCTCGGTAGGGAGGCCGCCGGTCGGAGCTGTGGGAAGTCGGGGAGGAGCTAGAGAGGGGGCCACCGGAGTTGAACGGCAGAGGGAGTCGGGCTCGGCTGATGGTGGGAGGCCGGAGGGAGATGTCCACCGGAGTGCAGACAGCGGAGGGAGGAGCTGCTGCCAGCGGGCCACCGGAGGATCGACTGCGGGGTCGGTACTCGGCCGGATGGCCGGAGTGGCTGAGCAGCGGGGGATGAACGGGAACTGCAGGGTGGTTCGCCTGACGGAGACAGGCCGCCGGTCGCCGGAGCAGGTCGGGAAGGGGAGGGGAGTAGTGGTGATGGTGGATGTAGATGTAGGTGGTGGAGTTGAATGGCCGCCGGGGGAGCAGTCGGGAAGCTGGGGCTCGGCCGGGTGGCCGGGCTACTTGGTCGGGCTGGGGTGCACAGGGAAGGGGGGTTGGCCGGCTGATGGCCGAATGCAGGTGTGGTAATGGTTATGATAGTAGTTGATGATGGTGGAGATGGTGATAGTGGTGGTGGCGTTGGGAGGTTGCAGCCGGAGTGGGGAAGTTGTCCGGCGGGGGAGGAAGAGTAGAGACGGAGGGCTCGGGCTAGGCTGGCCAGCCGGAGATGGCCGGCCGGAGCACAGGGTCAAGGTGCTGATGGTGGATGTGGTTTCCCTCTCTTCAAAATTTTATAAAGAATGAGAAGAAGAAGGGACGAAGAAGAAGAAGAAGAAGAAGAAAAGAAAAGAAGGAAGGAAGAAGGATTTTCTACGTTGGAGGCTTGTGAGAATGTGGGGGCTTGTGAGTAGGTGGGGAAACCTAGGTTTTTTAGGGATTAGGGTTGATGTGACATGACATTATATAGGGAGAGAGGGTGTGTGAAATCAAGGGTTAGGATTGGCCCATTAATTGTGTGGTCCAGATTGGTCATGAAAGAATTTTCATGTGGGGATGAGGGTGATGTTAAAAATATTAGGGGTTCCTCATTGGTTTAAACAAATGGGTGTTGACACCAAAAATGCAAATTTGCAAATTAGCCCCCTTAAATTTGGGTATTTGCATAGACGCATAAAATGACGAAAATTTGGCGGACGATTCGGTGTCCGGTGTTTTGTAGGGTCAGGGGGTGCTGCATGTTTGGTATGGGCTCAAATAGCAGGCCACTGGAATTAAATTGGAATTTCATAATTGGTTAAAATAGTATCCTCAATTTAATTAGAAATAAATGCAAGTTGTGTTCTAAAATTAATTAGGAGTACATGGGGCCAAAATCAGGTCAGGTCATCAATACCAATAATGAAGAAGACTCAGAACAGAATATTACCCTAATTTGGGCCGTACGAAAAATAGGTCAAGATTGCCTCCAATTTCGATTGGAACGCACAACGATACAAAATAGGAATTTATTAAATAACGTCCGCGATGATTTTTTGTGCGGCTAGAAATAATGTACAGAGAGCATAATTATGAGTTGCAAAAATAGCAGAATGGAATGCGGGCATGTCTAGGGCAAGATTGTGAAATTTGTTGGAAGACAAAAGTCAGGATAGCGCTCCAAATATCGAAGCAAAGGCAATGCGCAATAATTAATTAAAATACAGTAGTTAATTACAATCTCCAATAAATAAATTCTAGATAAAATAATTAAATACAGAATTCTATAATTCCGACAGGTGTTCATCTACTGGGCTTCTAGGTCAAGTCTGCTAGCTCAAAACAAATGAACACTGTATATAATATTATATTTAAATTACACATTACATAATTATTTAAATCAAATATACTATCATGCAATTACTTAATTGTAACTACCATAATATTAAATATTATAAAAAGTCAAAAATACCCCCGTTTTCGGAATGTGGTAGTGACACCATTGAAATCCAAATTCCATCACTCAGAATAGCAGTGGCTAATGAGTTGACACAGGAAAATAATGATCGACTACGGCTTCAAGAGCTAGAAGGATTAGACGAGAAACGCCTTCAAGCTCAGCAGCGTATTACATTCTACCAGGCACGCATTTCCAAATCTTTTAATCAAAAAGTGAAGGAGAGAGTGTTCAAAGTTGGTGAGCTAGTTCTAGCTGTGAAGTGGCCAATGATCATTACACACAAAAGTAAGGGTAAATTCTAGCCCAAATGGGAGGGCTCTTATGTGATTGAAACGACGTTTTCAAATGGCACCTACAGATTAGCCAAGCCTAATGGAGATCTGTGTAAACCCCCCTAAATTTATTCTGTGGATAGTTAGAGTGGGCCAGGAAAATTTTTTATAGAAATTATTGAGGTTTAGAATAGAGTATATTTATCTGGAATTTTAATCCAATTAATTAAAACCCTTGACGCGCACTATCGTTGTCTAATTATTCGGAGCCCATTTTTAGCCCATAAATTCCATACAAATATTGTACTTTTGACTAGACCCGCCAAATTAGGCACTGGACTTTTCCGTCACAAAAAGTCAGATTCCGTTGTGCTCTAAATTAATTGCACAATTTATCGAATCCGAAATTCATATTTAATTCGGTGTCGGACTCCTATGTCGTTACTCCAAATTTTAGGATACCAACTTAACCCGTTGAGCCGGACCAACAAAGGGTCCAAGACTGACTCCAAGCCCCCACCATTTTTGGCTTTTGCGCCATTTTCGGATTTTGACTTCAAGTGCCCCAAATTTAATTAAATTCGCGGGACGCTTATTTCTATTTAATTCGAGATTACCAACTTGGTAGATTCCATTTAAATATTAAATTAATCCCAATGCCCTTCAAATTTGACCCGCGCCTAACGCGCAACGCCCCCTCACTATGACAATTTTTAAATATATTTTTCTCCATAATTTTTACGTCATTTCATGTGTTTATGCAAATTCCCAAATTTATGGGGGGCTTATTTGCAATTAACAAATTATTGGCAACACCTCATTGGTCATGATTATTTATAGGGTCCTAAAATGGGGTCCCAAACCCATTCCCTCATGAAGGAATCCTACCCCTATCCATAATGAATCTCAACCATCCATTTAATTAATTCAAATCACTCTCCACCACTCATTCTTACACACTCTCCTATATAACTTTCCCCCTCACACACACATCCCTAGGCCGGCCCTAATTTCTAGAAGAGCATTGAAAGCTCCCCCCTCCCTCACTTTCTCTCCTCCCTCTCCCATTCGGCCGAACCTCCCCTCCCCTTTCCTTTTCTTTTCTTCTTCTTCTTCTTCTTCTTCTTCTTCCCTCCTTCTTCACCAACTTCATCACCACCTTCACCACACCCAAACCACCACCTTCACCACCCAAATCATCACCACCTCAGCCCCTTCACCATCCCTACGGCCACGTTGGACTGTGCACAACCCTCTCCCATTCGGCCGACCCTCCCTCACCATCAAGCTTCATCACCACCACCACCGAGCACCATCAACTCCGGCGAGCCTCATTGAGGTTTACTTCTCCACCTCTTTTGTAATAAAATTTCCAGAATATTAATTATTTAAATAGGAGATTATATAAGGGAATAATATAAATTATGGAGATGTTAATATGTTATTAGGGTGATATATATATTATGTGGATATGTATGGTTAATGGGAGGAGTATTTGAACTAAGTAATTATGGGGTTACATTGAGTATGCTAATGATGTTTAAATAAGAACATGGATAAGGTTATGTTAATAATGATTAAACATGAATAATGTGTCATGGATATATGCATGGGTGAAGGAAATAATAAATAAATTACTTGTGGGTTAATTACATTTGAAAGAAGATCCTTGAATATATATAAATGGTTAGTGTAGGTTTACATTGCATTATGTGATAAGATATACTTTGGTTAATTCAAATGAAGTTTTATGTGAATGCATATGGAAAATTAAAATGACTTGAGGATGGGTTAAATGAGGTTGACATAAGTTTAAATATTTATAGTGAGTATGTATCTCGTATTGGATAAAGTTGGACTGTGGATTTGTCACGACCCGCACCCGGTTTAGGGGCACAAATGCGTGGGTACGTCCAGCCTACGCCGCAGCATCGGCGGTAGAACGCTGTCTAGGTATTGATACTATCTAACTAATGTCACGCAAATATCCAATCTCCATTAGGAGGCACGGATGACACAAATAGATGAACATATACTCAATCACAGGATTAAAGCACGATAAGATTTCGAAACAGAAATTAAAATCTAACACAACACAAGTCCACAAGAAAACTTAACTTAACAATATCCAAGAATCATCAAAATGCCGGAGACAAATTCGGTACCAAATAGTCTACTTAAGAACTAACAATAATAGTAATTTCCAGCTAGACCTCCTGGAATCACAACTACTACCAAGTCTGCAGCTACTCACCATAAGGTCCATAAAGTGTCGGACAGCGGTCCTCTAAGGCATAGTCTGGAAAAATATTTTCAGTCAGGAAGGAGCAAAGCACAATCTCAAATAACAGTTCCATTAATTGATAATGTCTATAATACAATAAAACATGTCATGCTAGCTACTGAGAAGACAGTGAAATAAATGAAATGGCAATTTTTAAGAGAGACAGGCAATATGATATAGTCAGTGCATGTATGGAAATAAAAAGAACAAGGAACAGTATCATATACGGGTGATGTAGTATATGATTTAAAATAGGGAACTGTAACTATTCTAAGTGTTTGAAATTGTAGTTTCGAAATGTGATCGGCTTGGGACTTATACGATTGCTACATGGCCTGGCTAATCATGCGTGAGGCGAATGATTAACACCAATAATATAAACTTGTACGATAGGTATTTGATCACATTTCTCACTAGCAATTTCCCCGCCCCTAACTAGCACTGTGGATCCAATCATGACACGTCACGATACACGAGCAAGTCAAGTCTATCATGTACGATGTCTAAATATACATGTCATGTACAATGTCAATACGATAATCAAGGTAATATCTCATGACTGCAGATCCAAGCTATACTAGTCCGTGTAACACAGTGTCAAAGATTCAGTTGTAACATTTCAAGATCATTGAACTTATAGCAATTATCAAGAATTTGGAAATTATCAGAGAATGTACTTGCCTTGGGTCCTTAGCTGGTATTTATGGATGTCTTGTTCCAGAGTATCCCCTGGGTGAACCAACAGTCCTATAGACATAACACAATATAACATTTGCATCAGATGCTACCCTAACATACAGTCTATAAACACTGGCCTTAGGGCCATGCCAGGCAGGGCACTAGTCAACTAGGGTCATCTAATATGAATACATATTTAAATCAGCATCTTATTAATTAATTACATATAATTTCCATCAATATCAATAATAGATATATGTATAACTATATATTTTAAAAATAAATAATACTTGTATATAAACATAATAAAATAATACTTGTATGTATATATATATATATATATAAACATAATTCATGAAATATATCTAAAATATATACCAATATAACTTACTTGCTATAGTTGCACATTTCCAAAATTCGTACATTTATATATTAACATATATCAAATACGAATTTACATATCTATACATTATGTACTTTAAATATTAATTAAATAAATGTTATTCATATTCACGTACTTAAAATATTAATTTGATACATATTCAATTATACAATTTAATAAAATAATTAATATACTTATTCAGAGGCATTTAGTTATACATGCTTAGTAATTAATTCTACATACTATAATTTACAATTAAATATAATAAAACAAATAATATACATATACATATTTGATACATATTTCTATATGAAAATACAGTACAATATTTAAATGATATATAGCATTTAAATAAATATATACAAATTTACATATTAAGAATATACTAATTACTTATACAAAATATATATTAAATTATACATTACCAATTTCTTTATATACCATACACATTTCATGTATTTAAAGGCACTAATTAAATAATACTGTTTATATACATCTATATGCCAAAATATATATACTAATTTAAATATATATACAATATATACACGTACCAATATTATATATATACTAGAATCATATTAAATATGTATATCCACATACATATACTGTTAATCATTAATTTAAATTACATAATTTCATATACATTAATTTACAAATGCTATACATATTTATGTATTTAAAACATTAATTAGATACATACTTAATTATATAATTTAATAAAAATAATTGATATACTTATTTATATGTTAATATTTATTTAAAAATAATACTTGTACATATTGCATTCATATACTAATATATATAGGTACACTATACATATTAATTAAATAGTTATTAAACACATATATATATACTAATTATATACAAATACATATACTAGCTTATACAAATTATATATATACCAATATTATATATACTATTAAATTAAAATACATATTTATACCATTTATTTAAATACATACAATACCTTATATTTATTATACAAATTAATTACACTACTTAACATGTATGTATATATATACATATACATATATATACATATACTTATATATATATATATATATATATATATAAAGAAAGAAGGGGAAGAAGGAGACTTACAGAGGAGAGGGGGTTGCCGGACTGGGCTAGGCCGGCCGCCGGAGGGAAGTTCACCGGAGGTCGGAGCACGGGTGCAGCAGAGGGGGACTCGGCCGGCTGGAGCAGTGGGGAACGGGCTGTCGCCGCGGGGAGACTGCACCGAGGAGCAGCGGGCTGACCGCCGGAGTGAAGGGGACCGTGCGGGGAGTACCCAGAGCCGCCGGCTGGAGTCGGCCTGAGAATGGCCGGCCGGACTGATATATGGGATGGTGGTGGAGATGTATGGTGGTGGAGATGTATGGTGGTGGAGGAGTTCGATGCCGGAGGATCGTGAGGGGGAACTCGGCCGGGTGGCCGGGGAGAAGTCGACGGAGCAGGGAGCTCCGGCTGTAGGTAGGGTCGCCGGCCGTCGGTGGCGCGAGGGGGCAGCAGAGAGCCGGGGCTGCACGCAGAGGAGAGCAGCGGGCGCCGCCGGGGATCGGCTAGGCCGGCCGCCGGAGCACAGGGTCTGGGGGGAAGGCACAGTAAGGGTTGAGTTTCCCCCTTCACCCTTATTTGAATTTGAATTAAAATTATAGAAGAAGGAGAAGGAAGAAGGAGAAGGAAGAGAAAAAGAAAAGAGAAGAAGAAGGGAAGAAGAATAAGGCTACGGTTTGGTGAGGGAGGATAGGGGCTTGTGAGGAGGTGGTGTTTTCTAGGTTGCCTAGGGATTAGGGTTTGAGGGTACAAGTCATTAAATAGGAAGAGAGAGGGAATGATGTAGGGTGATGATGGGCCAATTTCAAATGAATGGCTAGGATTGAACATGAGGAAATTATTCATGGGGGATGAGGGTTCTTAATTAAAATTAATAGGCTCCCTCATTGATTAAAATAATTAGGTGTTGGCACCTACAATTGAATAATTGCAACTTAGCCCCTTAAATTCGGGAAATTGCACCAACACATAAAATGACGAAAATTTAGCGGGCGATTCGGGGTCCGATAATTTGTAGGGTCAGGGGGCACTGTAAGATGGGTATGGGCTGAATTTGTAGGGCACTGGAATTAAATAGGATTTGTAAAATCAGATGAAATGGTATCCTCAATTTAAATAGAAATAAAATATAAGTTGTGTTCAACAATTAATTTGGAGTACTTGGGGCCAAAATCAGATCAAGTCATCAATACTAATATTGAAGAAGACTCAGAACAGAATATTACCCTAATTTGGGTCGCACAAAAAATAGGTCAAGATGGCCTCCAATTTTCGATTGGAACGCACAACGATACAAAATAGGAATTTATTAAATAACGTCCGCGACGATTTTTGTGCGGCCAGAAATAATGTACATAGAGCAAAATTATGAGTTGCAAAAATAGCAGAATTGAAGGCGGGCATGTCTAGGGCAAGATTGTGAAATTTGTTGGGAGACAAAAGTCTGGATAGTGCTCCAAATATCGAAGCAAAGGCAATGCGCAAAATATTAAATAAAATATGGAAATAAATTACAAACTCCAAGAATTAAATTCTAAATAAATAATTAATTACATAATTCCACAAGTCCTGACAGGTGTTCGTATACTGGCTTCTAGGTCAGTCTGCTAGCAAAATAAATTAACACTGCATCTAATACTATATTTAATTACTCATCACACATAATTATTCAAAACAAACAATTATCACGCAATTACTTAATTATAACTACCATAATACTAAATATTGTAAAAAGTCGAAATTACCCCTGTTTTCAGAATGTGGTAGTGACAGGATTTGAGATTGTCTTCGACTTAAAATATAACAAATAAAATTAAATTATGAATTTGAGGTAAAGTGAGTTTGTGACATTTAAATAAATAATCGGGATGTATGGTTCATGATAGAATTTATTAATTTAATATTGGAGAATTAATTTGAGGAGAGCATATGGAGGACTAGTTGTTTTGACTATCGTACCGAAAGTCAACTGTAGTAAACCCTTTAGTGTCTAGTCTCTGTTAGTCGTAGCTGAGATTGCGTCTAGGAGTAGATATGTGTAGCACCCCTGTCTTTTGTAAAATAGATTATTGATTCTAGTTTGTAATTCAACTCTAGGTATTGCGGGACCCGAGGACTTGGACGCGGTACTGGGACCCCGTCATCAGCAGCCTCGCGCAGGCAAGTATACCTTGCCATGTTATACTGTTTAATTTTCTGTATTTTAGCTACCTGTTCATTATTTTAGATATTATAACTGTGTGCGTCTGAGAGAAACTCGGGTGCAGTTAGGACTTGTGTCTGACTTAGTGTCTAGTAGACCCACCTAAAGTTGTGGAGTTATTGGTATGACTCCCAGGCCTTGACACATCTCGTACACGTGTTGTGAGTCTCATGTAGGGCACGGTCCTGCGTATGTGGTTGGCCACCTGTACGTGTAGGCGTGCGACGGATAGGGAATAACTGCTATTAGTGATGCATGATAGAAGACTTAGCAGTTATTAGTAGGTGGAGCATAGACTAGCGTGGTACGATGGTCCTATCCCTGTCCTTGTTTGGGTGTAGGGATGGACCCTTGCTCTAACGTTGACTATGAGCCAGAATTACGACGCCCCGGCGTAGTAGCGGAAGCGTGTTGTGGATACAACATGCTTAGATCATTGGGCGGGGAGGACGACTAGTAGGCGCATGGGACACCCACACCTTCTATACAGATACCGCACTCGACGGAGTGATACGGACATATATATATTGCAGATACCACATTCTCTAGAGTGTTGGACGTTACTTGTTTCATATTGCAGATACCACACTCTAAAGAACGTTGGACGTTATACTATTTCAGATACCATGCTCCTCGGAGATGGACGTTATCAGGTGCCCGTGTTATAGGGGGCATATGTGGCATACACTAGCCGGTTGTCATGATTGGTGAATTACGTCAGCATATGTCTAGCCTACACACTACCCATACGTACTAAGTTGTCCTCAAATTGCATTCACTTAGATGGTTAGGTCACCCCCCCTTTTATTATTCAGTATTTACTTTATGGCATGTATTTTTTGTATCTTGTTACGTCCCTCTGAGGACCTGGAACCCTTCCAGGTTGTTTGTGCAGTTGCAGGATACTTGATCTATTAGAGGGTGGACATCATTGCAGGTATATTTATATTTCTAGCTATTTCAGTCTTGTATTATTTTCCATTTTATTCTGCTTATATAACCTAGTGTTTATAGACCTATATTGTTCTTCTGGTCTATTCGAACGAATGTATTATTGGGCTGCAGACTGATGATGTGTATCGTTCTTTCTTGAGATTACTTATCCTGGATTTAAGATTTAGATTTAGTTGTTGTATATTAGAAATAGCTTATTACTTGGATCACTTGACCATGGACAGCGTAAGTGCACTTCGTCGGGTCCATTAAATTGGAAAGCCCTACGAAGTCGTACCAGCTGGCCATTGCCACGTGTCTGGTCCCATAGATTTTGGGACTGGGGTGTGACATGGTTTTAGTGGTGGCCCATGCAGGTCCTCAGAGCAAATCGTATCGGTTACGTTACTGTACCGAACGAGCCTGCAACTTAGGATTAATGTGAATAAGATCTCAATCCATAACCGATTATAAAACTCCTTTTGTATGTGATTATCGCCCTTGGACTTCCAATTTACATTCGTTCAATCTTCGTCAATATCGCAATCCTTGTTCCTCGTCCCCTATTGTTCAGGGAAACGAATGATTGTGACTGATGACTTCCCTCCAGAAGAAGATCGAAGACCAGACGACAGGAGATAGAATTTGTATACCTTTCTCGGAGAAGGTTGTTACCTTATCAGAATAGATTGATGGGTTCTTTGGATTCTAGAACTAGTGTGGAAGGTTGGCAAGAGAGTTGGACCCAGTAGTACCCTATTCGTACTCGAGATAGCAGTGATCTCGGAAGTACAAGGAGCTGGAAGGATTGTTGATCAAGGCCTAGAATAGTCTAAGGAAATGCATAGCCCGATGCTGGAGACTAGTGGTTGCATATTATAGCAATATCAGGAATGGTATTATGGACTAGAGAAGATAAAATTCCAGGCTCTCAATTGGAAGATAATGATCTGATTTCAAGAAATGTGTTTGAGTGATACCATTATTGTACTATGTGACTTGGAGAGATAAATAACGAAAAGAAGAAATTTGAGGAATGAAATTTTAGAGAAATTTAAGAAGAGAAATTATATTTTAGACAGGGAAGAATTTTTTTTTCTTCTTCTTTCAGAGGATTAGTGTGGTAAACAGAACAGGAGAATTTATTTTGAGGATTAAGTCTGGACGATGACATAATCCTAGACATGGATTGGTTGAGCCAATACCACGCAACGCTAGATTGCCATCGTGGTTGTGTCATCTTTAGACCCCCAGATCACCTAGAGTTTGAGTTTCTTCGGGGAGCCCGAGAGCATGGTGTCCAACCAACCCTAGCGACACACATTGCAGAAGGTGAACCGATATACCCTCACTTTATAGCAGAGTTCGAGGATGTGTTTCCAGAGGATCTCCCAGGGCTGCCACCTGATCGAGAGATTGAGTTCACTATAGAGTTGACTCCAGGAGCCGAGCTAGTTACTTCTCCCGTTTACAGACTAGCACCGAAGGAGTTGGTTGAACTGAAGGTTCAAGTAGATGATCTCTTAGAAAAGGGTTTCATTCGGGCTAGTGTATCTCCATGGGGAGCACCCATTTTGTTCGTACCGAAGAAGGACGGGATGGTACGCTTGTGTATCGATTACAGGGCGCTAAATACTGTAACGATAAAGAACAAGTATCCACTACCGCGCATCGATGATTTGTTTGATCAGCTTAGCAGTGCATGTGTATTCTCGAAGATCGACCTCAGATCCGGATATCATCAGATCAAGGTACGAAAAGGGGACATCCAGAAGACGGCCTTTCGGACGAAGTATGGCCATTATGAGTTTTTAGTCATGCCGTTTGGTTTAACCAACGCGCCAGCAGTATTCATGTATTGATGAATAATGTTTTCCACCAGTGCTTAGATAAGTTCGTGGTGGTATTTATAGACGATATCCTGATATATTCCAAGAGCCAGGTGGAGCATGAGAGACATCTCAGGATTGTGTTGGAGACGCAGAGACATGAGAGGCTGTATGCCAAACTCAGCAAATATGAGTTTTGCTTGGACAGAGTACCATTTCTGGGACACATAATTACCGGAGATGGACTATCAGTTGATCCGGAGAAGATAGCTGCAGTAGAGACCTAGCCTACCCCTACATCAGTTACGGAGGTTAGGAGTTTCCTCGGACTTGCCGGATATTACCGGGGGTTCGTGGAAAACTTTTTGAGGATAGTTGCGCCTATGACGCGACTGACGTATAAAGGCGAAGAGTTTATCTGGACCGACGAGTGTCAGGCGGCTTTCGATGAGCTGAAGAAGCGTCTGACATCGGCACCAATTTTGACACTACCTTCCGGATCAGGAAGATTTGTAGTGTACAGTGATGCGTCAGGGAGCGGATTGGGATGTGTACTGATACAACACGGCAAGGTGATAGCCTACGCATCGAGACAGTTGAGAGTTCATGAGAAGAACTATCCGACGCACGACTTGGAGCTAGCTGGGGTGATATTTGCACTAAAGCTATGGAGATATTACCTTTATGGTGAGCGTGTTGAGATTTATACAGATCATAAAAGCCTAAAGTGCGTCTACACGCAGAAGGAGCTCAATATGAGGCAGAGACGTTGGCTAGAGCTGATGACAGATTATGACATTGAGCTACAGTACCACCCTGGCAAGGCGAATGTCGTAGAAGATGCCTTAAGCAGGAAGCCCATGGCATACTTTCTGACGACGCAGCGACAGTTGCTAGAGGATCTCCAGGAGCTTGGGATAGAGATCGTATTGCCTGGCATGGATGGACAGATGGCCAGTCTTGAGGTTCAGTCTACTTTGATTGAGAGAATCAAGGCAGCATTGCCTACAGATGCGAGATTTCGACGTCTGCGAGAGAGAACCGAAGCCGGCCTGCAAACGGGACTCAGGATTCATGAAGACAGAACGTTGAGGTGCGGAAATTGCCTATATGTTCCGAGTGGCGAGCTACGCCAAGAGTTGATGACAGAGGCTCATAGCTCGATTTATTCCATTCATCCCGGGGGTACAAAGATGTACCGAGACTTGAGACAGCATTTTCGGTGGCATGGGATGAAGAGGAAAATTGCAAGATTTGTGGCGAAGTGTTTAGTTTGTCAGCAAGTCAAGGCTGAACATCAGAGGACTGCAAGATTATTGCAGCCACTCCCCATTCCCGAGAGGAAGTGGGAACACATTACCATGGACTTTGTCACAGGATTCCCGCGAAGCCCTAGCGGGAAGGATGCAGTTTGGGTTGTCGTAGACAGACTCACCAAGTCTGCACATTTCTTGCCCTTCAGAGTTGGGCAATCCACAGAGATACTAGCTGACATGTATATGAGACAGATAGTACGATTACATGGAGTGCCTGTCAGCATCGTATCGGATCGTGATTCCAGATTCACGTCACATTTTTGGCGGAGTATGCAGGAGAGCTTAGGAACTCGTCTCAAGTTCAGCACTGCGTATCATCCACAGACTGATGGACAGTCAGAGCGTACGATACAGATATTGGAGGATATGTTGAGAGCGTGCATGATTGATTTTGGAGGATCTTGGGAGGACCATCTACACTTGGTGGAATTCTCCTACAATAATAGTTACCAGGCCAGCATACAGATGGCACCCTATGAGGCACTGTACGGCAGGAAATACAGGTCGCCAGTTTGTTGGAGTGACGTGGGAGAGCGTCAGATACTGGGTCCAGAGTTGGTGACGCAGACAGTAGAGAAGGTCAAGCAGATTCAGAGCCACCTGCGCGCAGCACAGGACAGACAGAAACACTGGGCAGATGCGCCCCGTAGGCCATTGGAGTTCAAGGAGGTTGACCATGTATTTTTGAGGATATCGTCTACCTATGGTACCATCAGATTCGGAGGCAGAGGCAAGCTGAGTCCTAGGGACGTCGGACCTTTTTGACATCTTGGAACGAGTTGGCGAAGTAGCATACCGTCTTGCGTTGCCTCCATCATTAGAGGGAGTGCATGACGTATTTCACGTATCGCAGCTGAGGAGATATGTCGCAGACTTCAGCCATGTGCTTGATCATTCGGAGATTATAGTCGGGCCTATTCTGTCTTACGTAGAGCAGCCAGTTGAGATTCTCGATCGCAGCGAGAAGACTTTGAGAGGACAGACGATTCGAATGGTCAGAGTAGCATGGAAGCACCATTCACCAGGCGAGTCTACTTGGGAGCGTGAGGATTCTATTCGGCAGTGATTCTCGTACTTATTTGAGGAGCAAGGTACGAATTTACGTACGATAATTTAATTACTAGTTATTTTTAAATTCTTTTAGATATTATCGTGCTTTACTTTTAATTTCGGGGACAAAATTTTTCTAAGTTGGAAAGAATGTAAACCCCCCTAAATTTATTCTGTGGATAGTTAGAGTGGGCCAGGAAATTTTTTTATAGAAATTATTGAGGTTTAGAATAGAGTATATTTATCTGGAATTTTAATCCAATTAATTAAAACCCTTGACGCGCACTATCGTTGTCTAATTATTCGGAGCCCATTTTCAGCCCATAAATTCCGTACAAATATTGTACTTTTGACTAGACCCGCCAAATTAGGCACTGGACTTTTCCGTCACAAAAAGTCAGATTCCGTTGTGCTCTAAATTAATTGCACAATTTATCGAATCCAAAATTCATATTTAATTCGGTGTCGGACTCCTATGTCGTTACTCCAAATTTTGGGATACCAACTTAACCCGTTGAGACGGACCAATAAAAGGGTCCAAGACTGACTCCAAGCCCCCACCATTTTTGGCTTTTGCGCCATTTCCGGATTTTGACTTCAAGTGCCCCAAATTTAATTAAATTCGCGGGACGCTTATTTCTATTTAATTCGGGATTACCAACTTGGTAGATTCCATTTAAATATTAAATTAATCCCAATGCCCTTCAAATTTGACCCGCGCCTAACGCGCAATGCCCCCTCACTATGACAATTTTTAAATATATTTTTCTTCACAATTTTTACGTTATTTCATATGTTTATGCAAATTCCCGAATTTACGGGGGGCTTATTTGCAATTAACAAATTGTTGGCAACACCTCATTGGTCATGATTATTTATAGGGTCCCAAAATGGGGTCCCAAACTCATTCCCTCATGAAGGAATCCCACCCCTATCCATAATGAATCTCAACCATCCATTCAATTAATTCAAATCACTCTCCACCACTCATTCTTACACACTCTCCTATATAACTTTTCCCCTCACACACACATCCCTAGGCCGGCCCTAATTTCTAGGAGAGCATTGAAAGCTCCCCTCCTCCCTCACTTTCTCTCCTCCCTCTCCCATTCGGCCGAACCTCCCCTCCCCTTTCCTTTTCTTTTCTTTTTCTTCTTCTTCTTCTTCTTCTTCCCTCCTTCTTCACCAACTTCATCACCACCTTCACCACACCCAAACCACCACCTTCACCACCCAAATCATCACCACCTCAGCCCCTTCACCATCCCTACGGCCACGTTGGACTGTGCACAGCCCTCTCCCATTTGGCCGACCCTCCCTCACCATCAAGCTTCATCACCACCACCACCGAGCACCATCAACTCCGGCGAGCCTCATTGAGGTTTACTTCTCCACCTCTTTTGTAATAAAATTTTTAGAATATTAATTATTTAAATAGGAGATTATATAAGGGAATAATGTAAATTATGGAGATGTTAATATGTTGTTAGGGTGATATATATATTATGTGGATATGTATGGTTAATGGGAGGAGTATTTGAACTAAGTAATTATGGGGTTACATTGAGTATGCTAATGATGTTTAAATAAGAACATGGATAAGGTTATGTTAATAATGATTAAACATGAATAATGTGTCATGGATATATGCATGGGTGAAGGAAATAATAAATAAATTACTTGTGGGTTAATTATATTTGAAAGAAGGTCCTTGAATATATATAAATGGTTAGTGTAGGTTTACATTGCATTATGTGATAAGATATACTTTGGTTAATTCAAATGAGGTTTTATGTGAATGCATATGGAAAATTAAAATGACTTGAGGATGGGTTAAATGAGGTTGACATAAGTTTAAATATTTATAGTGAGTATGTATCTCGTATTGGATAAAGTTGGACTGTGGATTTGAGATTGTCTTCGACTTAAAATATAACAAATAAAATTAAATTATGAATTTGAGGTAAAGTGAGTTTGTGATATTTAAATAAATAATCGGGATGTATGGTTCATGATAGAATTTATTAATTTAATATTGGAGAATTAATTTGAGGAGAGCATATGGAGGACTAGTTATTTTGACTATCGTACCGAAAGTCAACTGTAGTAAACCCTTTAGTGTCTAGTCTCTGTTAGTCGTAGCTGAGATTGCGTCTAGGAGTAGATATGTGTAGCACCCCTGTCTTTTGTAAAATAGATTATTGATTTTAGTTTGTAATTCAACTCTAGGTATTGCGGGACCCGAGGACTTGGACGCGGAACTGGGACCCCGTCATCAGCAGCCTCGCGCAGGCAAGTATACCTTGCCTTGTTATACTGTTTAATTTTTTGTATTTTAGCTACCTGTTCATTGTTTTAGATATTATAACTGTGTACGTCTGAGAGAAACTCGGGTGCAGTTAGGACTTGTGTCTGACTTAGTGTCTAGTAGACCCACCTAAAGTTGTGGAGTTATTGGTATGACTCCCAGGCCTTGACATATCTCGTACACGTGCTGTGAGTCTCATGTAGGGCACGGTCCTGCGTATGTGGTTGGCCACCTGTACGTGTAGGCGTACGACGGATAGGGAATAACTGCTATTAGTGATGATGATAGAAGACTTAGCAGTTATTAGTAGGTGGAGCATAGACTAGCGTAGTACGATGGTCCTATCCCTGTCCTTGTTTGGGTGTAGGGATGGACCCTTGCTCTAACGTTGACTATGAGCCAGAATTACGACGCCCCGGCGTAGTAGCGGAAGCGTGTTGTGGATACAACATGCTTAGATCATTGGGCGGGAAGGACGACTAGTAGGCGCATGGGACACCCACACCTTCTATACAGATACCGTACTCGACGGAGTGATACGGACGTATATATATTACAGATACCACGTTCTCTAGAGTGTTGGACATTACTTGTTTCATATTGCAGATACCACACTCTAAAGAATATTGGACGTTATACTATTTCAGATACCATGCTCCTCGGAGATGGACGTTATCAGGTGCCCGTGTTATAGGGGGCATATGTGGCATACACTAGTCGGTTGTCACGATTGGTGAATTACGTCAGCATATGTCTAGCCTACATACTACCCATACGTACTAAGTTGTCCTCAAATTGCATTCACTTAGATGGTTAGGTCACCCCCCCTTTTATTATTCAGTATTTATTTTATGGCATGTATTTTTTGTATCTTGTTACGTCCCTCTGAGGACCTGGAACCCTTCCAGGTTGTTTGTGCAGTTGCAGGATACTTGATCTATTAGAGGGTGGACATCATTGCAGGTATATTTATATTTCCAGCTATTTCAGTCTTGTATTACTTTCCATTTTATTCTGCTTATATAGCCTAGTGTTTATAGACCTATATTGTTCTTCTGGTCTATTCGAACGAATGTATTATTGGGCTGCAGACTGATAATGTGTATCGTTCTTTCTTGAGATTACTTATCCTGGATTTGAGATTTAGATTTAGTTGTTGTATATTAGAAATAGCTTATTACTTGGATCACTTGACCATGGACAGCGTAAGTGCACTTCGTCGGGTCCATTAAATTGGAAAGCCCTACGAAGTCGTACCAGCTGGCCATTGCCACGTGTCTGGTCCCATAGATTTTGGGACTGGGGCGTGACAATCTGATAATGGCTCCTATCAACGACAAATTCCTGAAGAGGTACTACACTTAATCTCCTTTGCTCAAAGGAGTATGGTGAAGATCCCATTCTGACAACATTATATATAAAGATTGGTTGGATTATATTCTATCATGTCCATATAACCTCTGAATAGATATGTTTAACTAATTTGGAACTTTAAAACCTATCATGTCCATATTACCTCTGATAGTGTTTTATATACAAATTTAGTTGGAGCATATTCTATCATGTCCATATAACCTCTGAATAGATATATCCAGCTGAAGCTTACCGAAAGTATATCACGTCCATATTACCTCTGATATCACTTTCACCCTAGCATATCATTTATATTCAAAAATGATGGGTCCACAAAGTCAGATAAAGTCTCTTTATTATCTCCGTGAAGAGCGAATTACATAGAAAAGCAAAAAGTACATCATTGGGGAGGAGCAGTCAAATCATGAATCTGCTGCGCCAAAGCGGTCATCCTCTCATTCCTGGAGTCCAAGATGTTAGCGCGAGCCCGTTCCAGTCGTGCCTCGTCATCACTCAGGAAGGATAGTTCGGACCGAGCATGTATATAATCGGCACGAATGACACCCACATGTGCCAAGTTTTGCTGAGCTGTATCCATTCGGCCCTTCAGTTTATCTCGAGCTGCCAATGACTGGAGAGCCCACTCCTTTGCCTGAGCGAGTTTAGCTTCCAATTTATGGACCCTCGCTTCATTTCCCTCATGTTCGGCCTCACACTGGGTTAGCTGGGGAATAACCTCCTCCAAGATGGTTCGCTCTTTATCCATCTCCTACTATTGTGCCTGGATGGATTTGTCAAAGCATTCCATCTACTCAGCAAGCTTCGCAGTCAAGGAGTCATACTCGGCCTGAATCATATCATCGACGTTGCCTCGAGATAGTTGCAAATATTCGTTAATGGGTTGTTCTAAACCATTAACTATTTGCTCCAGCGCATCATCTCTCCCAGCGTCGTTGAAATTTTTGAGCGGCGCTATCGCAAGCTGGGAGGACGTCAGCAGATTATCAAAGCTCATATTCTTCTCCAGCACCATGGAAATTAATTCCTTCAAACTGAGGTAGAACAGGCTGGTATATTGTTCAATCAGCATATCGAAGACCGGATGTACGCTAGGAGTGGCTGCGATACCGGGAAATCTCCTTCCAGGAATGACCACGGAGGATGTTGCCATGGCTGTTGCCTCTACAGATGGCGCTACAAAAGAATGAACACCAGCAACGGTTGAAGTTGCTGGCGTACTCAACGAAGGAGGCACAGTCGTGATGATGGGCTCATCCTCCTCTGAAGATATCTGGACTGCCGTTGGCGAGACGACACTCGATAACATTGCAGACGAAGGATCGACAGCTTCAAAGCATGCCTCTTCAATATCAAACGCCGCCATTTCATCGGCAGTATCTGCCACAAAGTCAAAGGTTGCATCAACTTTGCCCTCCCCTGAGATGTCTTCACCTGAAGAAGACAAGAGAAAGTTAATATCAATTTGATGTTAATTTTCCTAAAAAAGGCGTAAAGACAACATTTACCCATGGCTGATGGTATATATGTCGCATCCGCAGCCCGAATAGCTAAATCATCTCTTAATGATGCTAGACAAGCTGTCATACCTGGAGAAGAGGGTGCACCAACTGACGCTGGAGGATAGTCTTCCCAGTCTTCACCAAGATCCACTCGAGGCTCATCGGGTGGAATCTCGCTGGAGATACTTACAGACGAAGTAGGGGTTACTCCCATTATTGGTCTGGATAAAGGTATATGGAATCTTACTATGCTCGGCCTCGGAGGCGATCTCGTAGCACTACCAGAAGCAGTAGTAGCAGCGATCTCGAGCAAAGAATCTCCGGCACTGCCAGCCGGAACCATGGAAGTCCACTCTCTAAAAGGCGAATGAGCTCTTATCAAAGAATCATCCCAAACAGGGGAGACGACATGCTCGCTCCTAGGAGCCCCCCTGGTGGAAGCCCTTTTTGGACCTCTGATAATCTTCTTCTTGCAAGGAGAAGGCTCTTTCGGAGTGGAAGCCTTCCGTTTCTGGGGGATAACGAGAGGCTCAGCTGGCGGAGCTATTATGCCTCTCGGTATTGTCATCAAGAACTCGTCTGCCCCGGCGGTGTCCTCATTCTCGTCCGAGGAAACAGACGGAACCTCCTCCCTTGCAGTAGACCTATGGGAGGGCATCCTAAAACTTTCATGCACATCAAAATCGCTATGGAAGCTATTGATGGACGCGTAGAACTGTGCATACGAGTGCAGGATACACAACTCCATAGAGAGAGAAGTTGCGGGCACAACAAAAGTTGCACCAGTACAGCCCGTGATGAAGTATTGCCATCCTCTGGCTCCATTAATAAGTCCACCTTTGGACTTGAAGCTGGTAATGGCATTCCCCACATGCAACGATGGATGCGATCTGCAGATGCGATGCCAGGCACTACCCAGCGGCTTAGCCAGACGGATAAGAAGCCAGCCAATTGAGCTTCCTTTGACAGAGGCTTACGACAATGCCTCATATAACTGAAGACTTTTGTGCCTGCAGGGTAACCCTCTATCTCCTCGTCAAAAATATGATCTGGAGCCCCTGCGTCTTCAATAAGGTCATCGACCGTGTTAGCATTGAGCATGCTCAGGAGGTTCAAGGGCCTATCTCGGTTATTTATGACCTTGTCCGTCTTAATATTTCTGGCCTGGTGGAAGAAGAGATAGGTTGCCCACTTGTTGATGTGAGCCAAATCAGAGGGCTCCTTATAGAAAGTGGTGTAGGAAAGATAGTGGCACATCAACTCCTGGTATACTGCCACAGCCCGAGGGTTTATATCCCTCAATTCCCTGTTTGTAGGGACGTACTCTTCATAAGGAGCGTCCCCCATTGGCAGCCTTGAAATCTTTGCCATTTCATGAAGGGCTAAGCCTAACTCACCCAGCGGAGTGGCAAAAGTTCCAGTGAGCGAGTTGTATCGCTCCATCAAGGCTAAAAACAAGTTAGGGTTGACAGGCAGCCCAACACTTATGGCGTTCACAGCCGCGAACAGGCCAATACTTTCCAGCTCCGTTTGGAAGTGCTTCAGGGCCCAGGCAGTCAAACTGGCCCATCTAAGATTCCCCGGGCTAAGCCATCCGCTGGTCCGAGGGTTGACCTTGGGGTACATTCCACCCTGCCCCATAAAGTTATTGCAGAAAGTCGATATCTGAACCGGCTGGATCAGCGAAGTATCCTCACTCGGGACACTACCCAACAGCAATCCCCTAAAGGACATAACAGGGCCCGAAGGACGGCTCATATAGGCCCCCCGGTCGGATTCCTTGTTATATAAGATCTTCCTCGGTCGGCCATGAAGATCGGGAGTCAGGGTCAATGACATCTTCCTAGGATGTGTGGCATGGAAGAATGCAGAGATAGGGTAATCCCTGAGCATCCGGGGCAGATACATGACCGTGCCCTCAGCAGTAAACACCCAATCCTCCTTCTTGGGTTTAGTCTGGGACTGTTTGTCGATAACGTCCCCGAATAAGAAACCAGGTTTCTTATACTCCGTCCCGTCTATGTATGTCAAGGGCTCCCTACTGATCATACTCAGCAGCATGCGTTCTCCCTGGGACGAGATAAGGGTTCCCCTTTATTTAGGATAATTGGCTCCAGAAATAGGGAATGTCACATGAGACAAGTCCTCCAAATAGTTTGAGCTCAACATCCCGGCAGTAGATCCCATCACCTCAGCTAAAGGAAAAATCTGCAAGTCCACTACAAAAAGCAAGAGAACAAGTCAGTTTCTACACTAGATGCTACACTCTTGCCTTTTACGCCAAAGATTATCAGTCTAAACTTTTACGCCAAGACTGCAAAAATTTGAGTCTTACACTGGAAACTATGTTCCATTGCGTAAAACTCAAGGTTGGCAGTATCTAATAATTTGAGCTTTTACGCTAGATTGACAAAATTTGAATATTTTTACGCCGGTATTCATATCCAGCGCGTAAAATTCAAAGTTTGTAGTATACGCCAAATCTCGACAGTCTAAGTTTTTACGCTAAACTACAAAAATTTGGAGTTTTTACGCCGACACATTAGGAATATGCGCGTAATAATAAAATATCTCCGTACATCATCTTCCTCGAAGAGGCCCTCAGTACAAAAGATGACCTTGCACGTGCACGTACAACGTATACGAAGGATTTTGTTTTCTCCCGAAGTCTCTACCTGTAATGTTCGGAGCACAGCTCGACGACGGAGCGTTGCGTTCCGATCGAGGCTCGTTCAGCCTAATAGGAGTTGCTCGTGCTTGAGCAGTGGAGCGGGAAGAGGAAGCGACCTTCTTTCCCTTAGCAGTGGAAGCCTGTTTAGGTGCCATGGCGATTCTGAGTTCTCAAGTAAGAGACGAAGAAGAAGGGTTCTTGAAAAGCAAGGATTTTGTGAAGGCAGATAAAAGTTTTCTCTCTCAGGACTTTGGACTATTTATAGAGTTTGGATAACTTTTTGAATCCCTAACCAAATCCGATATTTAATATTTGGTTATGATTTGGGACCACATCAGCCTATCATTTAGGGAAGACGGACAGTCAGTGGATCCAGATTTTACGCGCAGAGCAGATCTATAATTTTACGCTAAGGTGCTTTTACGCTCGAGATGCTACAAATCTACGGTTTTACGCTCAGAGGCTATAAATCTACGGTTTTATGCCCAGATGCTTTTACGCTCATAAGCTTTTATGCTCAAGAGGCTGTAAACCTACGATTTCATGCTCAGAGGCTACAAATCTATGATTTCACGCTCGGAAGCTTTTTACGCTCAGAGGCTACAAATCTACGATTCTACGCTCGAAAGCTACAGACGGCCAATTACAAGGGTTTACGCAGAAGATGCTCCTTTTCGGCTATAAAGCATTCTAAGTGCCTGAAAATACACAGAGTTCAGCATTGAAGATGACTCTTCTTCTTGGGCCATTTGGAAGTTTATCCAAAGTATAGTCAGAATACTTTACAAAAAGTTCAAGTATGGCTTGGTCGACAAAAATTTCTCGCCTTTTTCAAAGGATTTTCGGGAAAACCATTCGTAAAGATGATGATCTGAACAAGAATTCTTCACATCAGAGAAGTGACAGTTTAAAACTCTATGCAACTCCTCGTCCAAAAACAACATGACAGTTTAGATCTTCAACTTAAATGCTAAGGAGCTTTCTACGCGTCTTCTGTTACGCATAAAAGGTGGGACGAGATCATATACTCTTTTATTAGAGTCGGCGTAAAATTATTCAGACGTGCCGAAGTTGCACACTATTCAGACTTTTTCACAGCAAATATGGCAAATCATCAGATGTGTAAAAGAAGACAAATTTATTAATCATGATTACATATAATAAAAATCCAGTCTACAAAGGGTTTTTCATCTTCATGATTACATATGATGGAAATCCTTTTTCTATAAAGGGTTTCTCATTTAAGTTTAAGATCACACCAAGAATCTGTTTTGCCAGGTTCTCATATTGGTGTAGATCTTTTTTGTCTTCTACAGCAGTTAATCGACTTCCGCAGCCGATTAACAAGAAAATGATTAATGGCGGGAGGATACAAAATTAGGCATGTATCAATTTTGCAAGCCCACCCTCCATACGCCATGGCAGGCATGTCCTAGAAATTGTGTTGGGAGTTCAGACCCAACTCAATACTGGAAGACAGGGCCAAGCTGCCTACCATCGTCCAGCACCATAATGGGAGAAAATATAGCTTGCAAGCTGTGTGGCCAAATGAGACCATTCCTCTCTCCTGGACGAATCGCCATATAAAATTGCTAATTATCCCGAGCAAAGGAAGGTATAATATCCTTCCATGATCCATCGTTGCAGAGGATATTTGCTCAAAGACGCCTCTTTTTACGGCTTCTTACATGCTGGAAGAACATGATTTTCTTCTTCCTCAAGTCAACCCGACGAAGCTCGGCAACCATCTCTCTCTTTGTGGTGAAGGAAGTATGGAAAAAATTGGTTAACCCATTCGCCTTTATATAGGTAGAGGAGAACACACTGAATCCCAACAAACTCCTAAAAATTTGTCGAGAAATCAGCCTCGCGGAACGAGTCAAACTTGACCATTTCATGCTTCATTCAAAGTATTTCAAATTACGAGGAATTTGAAAACTTTGAAGGGGGTATTGTAGAAGCATGAAAAATACGCTGGGGAATCATACGCGTAAAACCCTCGACATGCAGGAAGCCCGCATAAAACAGAGCTCCAGCATTGGGTGGCGTGAAATATAACTTCAGAGCCATTGGCGTACAACAGAGCTTCAATGCTAGTTCAGCGTAAAACATAGCTCCGGAACAACCCGCATAATACAGTATTTCCAGACTGCTTCGACGTAAAAAGGTTGCTACATCGCCACTTTGGCGTAAAAACCCGTCTGCTTTTAATGCAGCGGGAAGTTGTACGAGGTACGCTTCGTATTCCTCGAATGAACCTGTCAGTGGAAGCAGTGAACCTGACTCATAACAAAGAGTACTGCACGGTGATCGAGAGGACGACTGTAATGATGACTCTGCACAAAATTCCAGACTGTCGTCTAGTGACGCAACCCTTGATATAAGACGTCATTTACGCATTCAAGGAATACGCTGCCTATTCTACACATGCAGATATGAGCTTTACGCCCAGGATGAGACGAAACCAACAACCACGTCAAAAGCTGTTCTTCGTACAGAACTCGAGGCACGTCTCTGCAATTAATACGCGAGATGGGGGCAGATCTTTGCATTAAATGCATAAAATTTGGTTCTACTTTTAACGACTGGGTGAGCTATAATTAGGGCTAATACATCCACATCACCATCTCCGCACATTACGCCAACCAGGCTATTTTCAGCTATAGGAGCACGTTGTACGCTATCTCCTTGAAATACGCCGACCTGGCTATTTTTAACTATAGGAGTACGCTGTATGCTATCTCTTCGAAATATGCCAACTCAGGCTATATTTGCAAAGGTGCGTGGTAAGGCTATCTGTCCCAGAATACGCATAAAACCTCAGTCAAAGAAGGATAACTGGCTATCATTACACTGGTTACCTATCCATGCAGCATCAAGCTTTACGCAGAACTTGGCTTCTACGCCAACATGACAGCTACTTGGCTTGTACGCCAATATGACAGCTACTTGGCTTCTACGCCAACTTGATAACTATTCGGCTTCTACGCCTACTTGGCTTTTACGCCATCAGAACAACTATTTGGTTTTTACGCCAATGAGACAGTTATTTGACTTTTATGCCAACCATCTCTACGTGAGGGGGAGTTATCTATATGGCTTGCATGCCATGATCTTCGATAAGCGATTATACGCATTACCTCATAATAGGACATGCATCACACGCCAATTCAGGAGATCATTCATACGTGGGTAGCAGTTATTATAACCGCCGCGTAAAAGGTGCAGCTATCTCCGCTGTTCGGTTTCTACGCCGACTGTAGCTGAACTCTATAAATAGAGACTTTCGGTCATGGAGGTCCAGGGTCAGGACACAGCGGGCGAAAGGGAGGAGAACAACAGAGGTCAAGGTCAAGAGAGCACATATAGAGAGCTTTGGCAACGAGAGTTCAATCCCTCCTGCAGTCTTTGAAGCTTCTTTTTTTATCTTCTACAGCACTTCTTCGTCATCGTGTGGTCCAAGGGACAAAGTGATCGACCGCAGATCAGACTCCTATTGCAATATTTTCCCAGAATCAAATTTTTATACTTAACATCCTCGTATAGGTTTAATTGTACTTCTTTTTTTCTTGTTTGTAAACCAAAGAAAGGGTTTCATATAAACCTAGTTTTAATTTCTTTCGTTTATTATCAAACAATAACAAGGTTTTAGTGGCGGCCCATGCAGGTCTGTTCTTCAAACTTGTAGGGTGTCATGGTCATAGGAGTCTCAATCAAACATGATCCTTCTTGAAATTCAAAATTCATAATTTTCGATACTCAGCTTGAAATTTTCTAAATTGATTGCTTTCTTGTTCCTTCTCATCATGTACTTGATTATTTTTTGTGATCTTCTTTAGGGCTTCTCTTTCTTCTGATGCTGTAGCAACAAGAGAGGCAAAATTGTCAGTGGAACGAGATCCTATAGAACCCCAGCCAAGGATCCGAGTTGAGCCTATGATAAATGGGATAGAACAGCAGGCTTCCGCTGTTCCCGTACCTCCCGTAGTGCCGGCAATACTGGATACCCTGACCTTGCTAGAGATTATCCATGTATTATTGGCTGTCCAACAATACCAGATGGTGGTGCAACAACAACAACAACATCAGCAATAAGAGCTTCAGCAACAGAAACATAATGTTCTGTTGAACCAAGGGTTGCAGACGGCCCTAGAACGAGGCAGAAGAAAAGATTCTGGGAAATCTGTTAGATTTTACAGATCGAACCCCAGATTTTCGATAGCACGAAAGATGCAATCACGACAGATGATTGGCTCTAGGATATTGAGACCATTCTGGCAGTAACTAAAGTTTTGGCTGAGGAATAGGTTAACCCATTTCGCCTACAACTCCAAGGTCTGGCAAGGGATTGGTGGACCATGATGGAGGTAGGATCGAGGTATCCTATTTCGTGGGATGATTTCAGGACCCGGTTCAGGGCAAAGTACTTTGGGATTGTGGCTCAATGTCAGTTATAATAAAGGTTCATTAACCTCAAGCAGGCTGAAAGGACAGTAGAAGGCTACGCGATGGAGTTTTGCCGACTAAGCAGGTTTGCTCCAACCATGGTGGCAACAGAGTTTGAGAGAGCAATGAGGTTCCAACATGGACTTCACTTAAAAATCCTACACATGGTAGAGGTGCATGACTACCAGACTTTTGAGGTGGTATTGATAACAGCCAATAGGGTTGAGCTTACTTCTTAAATGATGGCATCATGAAGAGTAGATCGGAAGAGGCCTCATGGATAGAGCAATGAGGGAGGACCAGTACCGCAAAAGTCAGCACCATCCCCTGGCATTCATATCTATAATATGACACAAAGGAGGCCAGTGACCTCGACAGTGATGACACCAAATTAACATCAATATCCTAGGCAGCAGCATCAACAACAACAGCGACGAGGAGCGCCGACAGGTTATACCTATTATGACAAATAAGGTCATACCCGGGATATTTGTCGGGCAGCTAACAGACTATGCTTGAGATATGGGAGCCCTGATCAAAAGGTTGCCATATGCCCATTAATATAGAGGCCAAGAGGACTAGTACAACAGTTTCCTGTATTGCCATATCCAAGGATAGTGCAGCAAGAAGGACCAGCTGCAGCTGTATGACCCTTAGCTCAGCGTTCGTTGCCAAAGCAGGCCCAGCTTTATAGACAATAACAACAGAATCAGTAGGGATCACAAAAATAACATCAAGGAAGATAGCAACAGAGAGCTCGACAAGGCCTAGGATATGAACTCACCTTGTATTTGGAGGAAGCTATGGCGTCGGGTGACATAGTGGCAGGTAACATTTTTGTTACAACATTTTCTGCCATAACTTTAATTGATTTCGGAGCTTCCCACTCATTTATATCTACACAATATGCGAGACGTATTGGATTGAAGTTTGAGGCATTGCTAGAGAGGCTGAATATACTCACTGGCAATGGGATCGTAGAAGTTAGTAGGGTATGCCTAACATGTCCAGTCATAGTATGTGGGCATTTATTACCTGCAGAGTTGATCGAGTTTTCTATGGATAACTTTGACGTTATCTTAGGCATGGACTGGTTGAGAGACAGTCATGTAATGATAGACTGTCATGAGGGTAGAGTATTATTCAGAATTCTCGGTCTAGAAGAATTTGTACTTAGTAGAATAGTAAGAGACCAGCATGAGGGAGGAGTCACAACAGTAGCAAAGGAAGAAGACTCGATACCCAAGATAGTTAAAAAATTTATGGATATCTTTCCCAATGAGCTTCTCGGATTACCCTCAGTTAGAGAAGTAGAGTTCTATATAGAGTTGATGCCAGGAGCAGAACCAGTATCCCAGAAGGTATACCCAATGTCACCATCGGAGCTTGATCAGTTATATCGACACATGGAAGAACTGAAGGCGAAGAAGTTTATTCAGACCAGTGGATCACTATGGGGAGCACCAGCGGTATTGACGAAGAAGAAGGATAGATCGATGCAGTTGTGTATGGATTACAGGCAGTTGAATGCAGTAACTGTAAAGAATAAGTATCCTTTACCCATGATTGATAACTTATTTGATCAATTAAGCGGAGCAAGAGTCTTCTCCAAGATAGATTTATGATCATGATTGTAGAAGCATAAAAAATATGCTGCAGAGTTATACACAGTATTTCAGTGTTGTATGGTATAAGACGTGACTTCAGAGCCATCGGTGTACAAACAGAGCTTTATCGCTAGTACAGCGTAAAACATAGCTCCAAAACAACTCGCGTAATGCAGTGTGTTCAGACTGCTTCAACATAAAAAGGTTGTTACATCGCCTTTATGGCATAAAACTCATCCGCTTTTGATATAGCATGGATGTGTACAAGGAACGCTTCGTATTCCTCGAATGAACCTGTCAGATCATGCAGTGAACCTGACTCCTGACAAAGAGTACTGCACGACTATCCAAACGACGACTGTAATGATGGTGCGGCACAGAGAACCAAACCGTCGTTTAGTGACATTTCCTTGGTATAAACTGCTTTTACGCATACAAGAGAATATGCTGCCTAATTTTACACAGGCAGATGCGAGCTTTTATGCTCCGCAGAAGACAAACGGACTGCCACGTCAAAAGCTGTTCTTCGTACAGAGCTCGAGGCATGCCTCTGCAGTTAATGTGCAGGATGGGGGCAGATCTCTGCATTTAATGCACGAGATTTGGTTATATTTTCAAAGACTGGGCGAGCCATGATTATGGCTAATACGTCCACATCATCACCTTTGTACATTACGCCATCAGGCTATTTTCAGCTATGGGAGCACGCTGTACGCTATCTCCTTGGAATACGCCAACCGGGCTATTTTTAGCTATAAGGAGTACGCCGTATGCTATCTCCCCGGAATACGCCAACTCAGGCTACATTTTGCATTGGTGCGTAATAAGACTATTTGGTCCAGAATTAGCTCAAGACCTCAGTCAAGAAAGGAGGATCGACTATCCTCTATGCTAGCTACCTATCCATGCAGCATCAGGCTTCTACGCCTACTGGGCTTCTACGCCTACTGGGCTTCTACGCCTACCTGGCCTCTATGCCAGTTTGACAACTATTTGGCTTCTACGCCATGGTGACAGTTATTGGCTTCTACGCCAACCTCTTCTACGCGAGGGACAGCTACCTACGTGGCTTGCATGCAGTGATCTTCGAAGCAGTTATACGCATTATCTCTTAATGGGATACGCGTCACACGCTTATTCAAAAGATCATCTATACGTGGGTGGCAGTTATTGTAACCGCCGCGTAAAAAGTGCCACACTCTCCACTGTCCGGCTTCTACGCCGACTGGATGGTTACTGTCACTAAAATCCTATAAATAGAGACCTCTATTGACAGAGGTCCAGGGTCGAAAAGTCGGAAAAAGGTTAAAAACTTGGAGAACGTAGAGAGAAGAATTCAGAGCACAGACAGAGAGTAGAGATCAACGACTTTGGCATCGAGCATCCACTCCCCTTTGCAATCTTTGAAGCTTCTCCGTCTTCTACAACACTTCTTCACCATCGTGTGGTCCAAGGGACAAAGTGATCGACTGCAGATCAGACTCCTATAGCAATTTTTTTACCCAGATTAAAATTTGTACTTGACATCCTCGTATAGGATTAATTGTACTTTTTGTTTGTAAACCAAAAAGAGGGTTTCGTATAAACCTTGTTTTTATTTCTTTTGTTTATTATCAAACACAAGATGGCGACTCTGCTGGGGATATCTTTCTCATCTGATGAGAAAGCAATTGCTCAATATGATGCAGTATCAGTAGGATCCATGAAGAAGACCTTGGTCGTTCAGTTCGACCAGTCCGCCTAGGAAGATATGCTTCGAGCAGGGGGTAGCTCTCACTCTCTCTCTGTCCAAGACAACAGGAAACTGTGTAAGGTCTGGATGCCCAAGACATCCCCTACCATTCCTGCCGACTCTCCGATTTCTCCCACCAACAAGGTTGTAGCTGTGCAACCTTTGCGCTCCACACGTAAAACTCTGTCTTCCGTCAGTGACGTGGCAGACAAAGCTTCTGGTGATGTCTCAGTGCTAATCCAGAAGTCTACTCTGCGTTCTGCGCGTAAAATTGTCTCCCGTCCGTGACGTGGCAGACAGAATTTCTGACAGTGCCTCAGCGCCAAATCAGAAATTTCATATGAGCTCCGCGCATAAAAATGCATCTGCCCTCCTTGAAAAAGCAGATGGTCCCTGCAATTTACGTAAACAGATTCCTTCGAAGCATATGAACAAGAATCTGAACCGTTTGAGAATGACTCTTGGGCTCAGCAAATGGATACACAGTAGGAACTCCGGTTCGAGCAGAGAGAACCTCCTACTGAAGATAAAGTTATCCAGATTAATGTTGGGGATAAACTTTTGCCAAAGCCGATATTTATTAGTAACAATCTTTCCGAAGAAGAAAGGGAAGAAATAATCTAGCTGATAAAAGAATATATCAACATCTTTGCATGGAATTATGAGGATATGCCAGGTCTTGATCCAAAAGTGGCTACTCACAAGCTCAATATTGTGCCCAATTCGAAGCCTGTGAAGCAACATCAACGCCAATTTCGTCCGGATATGATGGACGCCATTGAAGCTGAAATTAAGAAGTTGATAGCCTGCGGCTTCATCCGAGAAGAACAACATCCTGACTGGGTCGCCAATATTTTCCCAGTCATGAAGAAAAGTAGAAAAGTACGTGTCTGTATCGATTACCGAGATCTGAATGCGGCTTACCCCAAGGATGAGTTTCCTCTTTCCATTACAGACGTCATAATCGATAATACCTGTGGATTTTAACGCATGTCTTTTATAGACGGATTTTCAGGATACAATCAAATTAAGATGCATCTTGAAGACGAGAAGTATACTGCCTTTCGGACACCATTGGGGGTATATTGCTATACAGTCATGCCCTTCGGATTAAAGAATGTCGGGACTACGTACCAACGGGCTATGAGTAACATATTCCATGAGCATTTACGCAAAATAGTAGAATGTTACGTAGATGATATAGCTGTCAAAAGCCGCCTCAATGATAACCACATCTAAGACTTGAAGACAGTGTTTGAGTTGATGCGCCAATATCAACTCAAAATAAATCCTACAAAGTCCTTTCTGGGTGTATCTAGTGGCAAATTCCTGGGGTTTATCATTACCGCTAAAGGCATTCAAGTGGACCCAGATAAAGTCAAGGCCATCCTAGAAATGCGACCACCCCGTAATCTGAGGGAACTCAGGGGATTTCAAGGTCGTCTGGCTTATATCCGGAGATTCATATCCAACCTCTCTAGGAGATGTCAGACTTTTTCTTGCCTCATGAAGAAAGGTGTATCCTTCATATGGGACGAAGCCTGTCAGCAAGCGTTTAATGATATCAAACGCTACCTCACTAATCCTTCAGTTCTGGTGCCTCCCGTCATAGAAAGACCATTCTTGCTGTATGTTCGAGCGATGGATCATTCTCTGGGAGTTCTTCTCGCACAGAAGAACGATGTGGGTCATGAACAAGCTATCTACTACCTAAGCAGGATGATGGTCGGAGCTGAACACCGGTACAATCTAGTGGAAAAAGAATGCTTGGCCCTGATGTTCGCCATTCAGAAAATGCGATACTATGTCAGAGGCCAGACTATTCATATCATCTCCAGGATCAATCCTCTTCGGATATTGATGAACAAGCCAAGCATTCTTAACTCCCGACTCGCGACTTGGGCGATGTTATTAACACCGTATGACATGGTATACGTCCCTCAGAAGTCCATCAAAGGCCAAGTGTTGGCTAATTTCCTAGCTGCTCATCCGATCCCGAAGACCTCTAAACTATACGAGGACATTCCCGACGAAGTTGCAGAATGTAATTCTGCAATGGAAAGTGATACATGGCAGCTATTCTTCGATGGTGCCTCCAGGACTGGTCCAAGGGAAAACGTGGTTTCAGGAGTAGGAATTATCCTTGTCACTCCCGATAAACTCGTCATCTATCGAGCATATTCTCTTAGCGAGCCATGTTCTAATAATGTGGCAGAGTATAATGCTATACTAATCGGGCTCCAAGTCGCTAAAGAATTAGACGTCGAATCTCTGGAAGCTTTCGGTGATTCTCTTCTGATTGTCAATCAAGTCAGAGAAATATATGAAGTCCTTAATCCAGATCTTATTCCCTATCACCAAGCAACGGTCAAGATAGCCATGACGTTCAAAGGGTTCTTCCTAGAGCATGTACCTCGATCTCAGAACTTGGAAGCTGATGCCCTAGCCAGTCTAGCTGCAGATTTAGCTATTCCTATAAGAAGGCAGAACTCAGTGATCCTTCTTAACAGAGATTTATTCTGTGTGAAAAATAACTTCCACATAGAACGCAGCTACGCTGTGAACACAGATCCTCCCAGGAGAGACTGGAGAAGCCCCTTTATAGATTTTGTGGCATACAGAATCTTACCGGAGGACCCTAAAGAAGCAGTATCCGTCAAAAGACGATCATTACGCTTCTATTTTGATGCGTCTTCACAATGTCTATATCGCCGAACCTACGACGGACTGCTATTAAGATGTCTCTCCGATGATGAGGCATAGTGGATTATCCATGAAGCTCACGACGGCGTCTGCGGAGCGCATCAACCCGGTCCTAAGCTATAGGATCGTATCAGGAGAATGGGATATTACTGGCCTACTATGATCATAGATGCAATAAAATATGCAAGACAATGCAAAGCCTGTCAGGTTCATGCAGATTTTATACATCAACCTTCTGAACATTTACATCCTACAGTTGCATCCTGGCCTTTCGAAGCATGGGGTATGGATATCATTGGTCCTATTCACCCATCTTCTTCCAGAGGTCACTGGTTCATATTGGCTATCACGGATTATTTCTCCAAATGGGTAGAGGCGATCCCTCTTGCTGAGGTAAAGACATCTGACATGATCAGCTTCATCAAGCATTATGTTATTTATCACTTTAGGATACCCGAAGGATAATTCATGACAATGGGCCTCAATTCATCAGCCAAGCGTTTTATCGATTTTGCGATAATACAAAATATGGCCTCTACGACATACAATCCTTCTGCTAATGGTTTGGCGGAAGCTTTCAACAAAACCATTATCAAACTCTTAAAAAAGTTTGTCTCTTCGAACAAAAGAGATTGGAACGATAAGCTAGGAGAATGTCTCTGGGCATACCGCACAACGGTACGAGCACCGACGGGTTGTACCCCATTCTCATTGGTTTACGGGAGTGAAGCAGTTCTCCCCATCGAAGTCCAAATTCCATCACTCAGAATAGCAGTGGCTAATGAGTTGACACAAGAAAAGAATGACTTATTAAGGCTTCAAGAGCTAGAAGAATTAGACGAGAAATGCCTTCAGGCTCAATAGCGCATCGCATTCTACCAGGCACGTATTTCTAAAGCTTTTAATCAAAAAGTGAAGGAAAGAGTATTCAAAGTTGGCGAGCTAGTTTTAGTTGTGAGAAGGCCAATGATTATTACTCACAAAAGTAAGGGTAAATTCTAGCCCAAATAGGAAGGCCCTTATATGACCGAGACGACGTTCTCAAACAACACTTATAGATTATCCAAGCCTAATGGAGACTTGTTATAACGACCCACACCCAAAAATCGGGCATGAGCCGTGGGTACGTCCAGCCTACGCCGCAGAATCGGCGGTAAAATACTGTAAGGTCCGTTCTAGGTCAACCAACTATCTATATAACTCACAAAAATCTGTCAATAACCTCTCCAAAAGGAGGGCAACCACGCAATATATATATGAATACTCAATCACAAAAATTTAGGGGAAGAGTAAAAGCACGATATGATATCAACAAAGAAACATAACCAAAAAGAGCAAGACAATAACCAAAATATAGTCCAAGTCTAAAATATCACAGCAACAAAAGAATAAGTACAATCATCCAAAATAAACTACTAGAAACAACCCAAGGAACCCACCTAGTTAACTAGGGCGCTAAAGGCGTCTCCTCGGCACACTTCTCCTCAGTCTCGGGATCACAACACTCGTCAACACCTGGCCCGTAGAACGTCGGACAATAATCCTCAGGATCCTCTGGAAAAAATATGCCCAGTCAGGACTGGAGCGAAGTACATAACTCTTAAAGCAACTCCAAATGCATGGTAAGGTGTATATGAAGAGCAATAGAAAAGTATACAAGATGCACAGGAAATAAATACATGCTGGAGCACAATAAGTAGCTGCAAAGTAAACTGGAGAACGATACAAGTAGTAGAAAAGTAACTGCATGTGAGAAAATATGAATACTAGCTAAGTGCCTTGAGCACAAGTTTGTTATGTGATCGACTTAGGTTGCACATGAAAAATACTACGATAACTCCGTTATGCGTGAGTTGCATAACCGACATACACATGAATACTGTTTGGCTTTGATCACATAACCAACTCCTACTCCCCTCCCCCACTAATACTCTTGGATCCAACCACAACACACTATGTACATGATAAGTAGCTCGCGCACATGAAGGCGAGAGCACAAGAAGCACATGATAGCACATGAGAATCAATATCCGAAGCACATGATAAAATACACGTGATAGAGTACCCGCTGAACACGGTAAGAAGGATAGTATCTCATGACGGGATCCACTAGTACAAGCTCGTGTAACAATGTGTCAGAATCAAGTATTACAGTTCTAGAACAGGTGATATAAACGCTTTCATGAAATGGAAACTATCAGAGGTAGGTACTCGCCTGATGTCCTGAGCAACTGATGAGGATCGAGATCCGGACCGGTGTCGCAAGAACCTATTGCAAAAAGCAGAACTAAATAGGGTTCTAAGGATTTAAACTAATATAAAATAATTAAAAATAGGCTTCTAGGGCTATTCTAGGTCGAATGGGTCAAACCGGTAAAATTCGGGTCAAAAAGTCAACCCGGGGTCCAAAAGTCAACTCTAGGTCAAAACTAGGTCAAACATTGACTTTTACGGTCAACGAGGACAATTATGGTCAAATTTAGGTCAAACTAGGGTGCCCCTGAAATTCTAGGTCAAACTGAGCTCATTAAGCTAGAAAACTCTCAAACTCGCCTCCTCGAGATACCGGGATACCCTCGGTATCTGATACCTCGCCCTAGGCCACGTACCCCGCCTAAACCCGCTAAAACCTATGCTAGCACGCGTAAATATATACACATAAGCATATAAAAATCACTCTAATACTATTCCTAGGCTATTGCTCAAATACCCCGCTCGAAACTCAATACCTTGGTGAGATACCTTGATATCTCAAGGTATTGGGATACTCTCCAATACCCCTCTAACTACCCCTCTAGTTAGCTATCTAGGTATGTAGATATATTCCTAGTTATTAATCTAGGCTAGAATATCTATAGCTATCATATATTATACATATCTAAGTATCTATATATATATATACACATAGCACATACACGCATACACATATACCCGTATACCTCTCAACTCATAAATATATATATCTATCTAGTATCTATACATATATATATATAGCTATATGTATATAGATATTTATACACTTAGATAGATATATATCTAACTATGTACTACCTATCTAACTATATGTACATATATATCTATACCTTAGATAGATAACTACCTATCTATCCATAGATATATCTATCTATCCAACTACCTATCTATCTATCTATCTATCTATCTATCTATCTATCTATCTATTACCTATCTATCTATCTATCTATCTATCTATCTACCTATCTATTATACTATCTATAAATCTAGCTAGCTATCTATCTATTCTCTCTCACACTCGCTCTCTACTGCTGCATGCTCTACTTGAACTGCTGCTGCTGCTACATTGCTGCTGAGCTGCTGCTGCTTGCTGCACAGCTGCTGTGCAGTGCACAGCAGCTGCTGCACACTGCTGTGGCTGCTGCCTACCTCCCCCCTCTCACTCTCACACACACACACACGACCACACACACAATCACATACAGACACACACACCCCTATATACATATATATATATACCACTATATATATATATACAATCATACATATATATATACACATTCTAATATATATACTAACACACACACAAACACTTATGTATATAAATACACACACACACAAACACATATACACGCACATATCTATATACATATATATACACACTTATCTATATATATATATACGCACACAACTCATATATATATATACATACACAAGCACAAATATAGATATATACACACATATATATAAATATATATACATATATATAGACACACACACACACACACACACACACACACACACACACACACACACACACATATATATATATATATATATATATATATAGACACATAAACACAACACTACACACAACCACGCACACAACACTCTCCAACGCTCGCCCAACGGCCCCGACACGCACAAACACCTATATATATATAAAATATAATCCAAGATTCTAGCACACACTCCCTAAAGCTAATCCAACGCGCGCACAAGCCCAAAACTAGGAAACCAAGTCGAAATAGCCGTTCGGTCATTTCGACGAACGCGCGATGTGCGGTTCGGAAAACCTCCTGAAACGCACACCAAACCAACTCGAAATTGGCCCAAAATTCACCCACGGGTTCTAAACGATGTCTAGATCCTAGAAAAAATGCTACCCCGTCAATTCTAGATCCGTGGCAAAAATGCGCACGCACTCAGAATCGGCGATGACGAAAATCCCAAATTTGCCCGAAATGCCCGTTTCTCTGCGACACGACTTTCCGTGTCCGAACGGAGACACACACTCACCCTCAAGACACCCGACAACGTCTACCTAGGTTCGTCTAACCTAGGGCATCATCCAAAATTGGGCCAAATTCGGATTCTACCCGAAATTGACACAAAACCTAGTGTCAAGGTCTATAAACTCAACCAAACTAGTTCCAACTTTCTCCCACGGGTAGGCTTAGGGTCTAAGAAGGTTCTAAACCACTAATTACACTACATAAAAGTATTTAGCAAGGAAAAAGTTAGAGTTTACCTCTTGGGAGTTGAAATCCCAAGGCCAAAGTCTCCAATCTACTTGAAATCACCTCCCTCAAGCTCCAAGCCACCAAATCTAGCCTCCATACCAAATCTAGGCTCTACACACCTAGGTTAGGGAAAAATGTAGGATTAGGGTTAGCAACCATGGAGAATAGAAGAAGAAAGAAGAGGAGAAAGAAGACATACTTGAAGTGGGAAGAAGAAAGGAAGAAGAAAGAAGTAGTGGAGAAGAAGAAAAAGTGAAGAAGAAGTGAAAATAAAGAAGGAATGGGGGGAGTGGCTGCTGTGGTCGGGTGTGGGCTGGGAATAGGGGCCGGCCAAGTAATAAAAGGGTTTCACTAATTCTCTAAATGCCCAAAATGCCCTCCTCTCACTTGGGTTTGGGGTTCCAAAAGCACTCAAACTAACTCCAAATCTCTCCAACTAACCCACTAAAAATATAATAAATATTCTAAAACCCAAAAATAAGTCTCACAAGGGTGTGGGCTGGGTCAGACATGGGTCCACTAGGGTCTGACATGGGTCCAGGCTAGCCAAAACCCTAAAACAATCAAATAAAAATAATACAATCACTATTTAAATATAAATATAATTAAATAAATACAATACACAATTTACCAAAAAAAAACCTTATTTTCTAGAATCGGGTAGTGACACTTGTTAATGGCTCCTATCAACGACAAATTCCTTAAGAGGTACTATGCTTAACCTCCTTTGCTCAAATGGAGTATGGTGAAGATCTCATTCTGACAATACTACTTCCAAAACAAAACTAGTTGGATCATATTCTATCATGTCCATATAACCTCTGAATAGATATGTTTAACTAATTTGGAACTTCAAGACCTATCACGTCCATATTACCTCTGATAGTGTTTTGTATACAAATTTAGTTGGATCATATTCTATCATGTCCATATAACCTCTGAATAGATATGTCCAGCTGAAGCTTACCGAAGGGATATCACGTCCATATTACCTCTGATATCACTTTCACTCTACCCTATCATTTATATTCCAAAATGATGGGTCCACTAAGTCAGATAAAGCTTCTTTATTATCTCCCGGAAGAGCAAAATTATATGTAAAAGCAAAAGGTACATCATTTGGGAGGAGCAGTTAAGTCGCAAATCTGTCGTGCCAGAGTAACCATCCTCTCACCCCTGGTGCTCAAGACGTCGGTGCGAGCCCGCTCTAACCTTGCCGCCTCATTGTTCAAAGCAGATAGCTCGGACCGAGCATGTATAAAACCTGCGTGGATGACACCCGCACGTGCCAGGTTCTGCTGAGACATTTTCCTTCGGATCTTCAGCACATCTCGAGATGCCGACAAGGAGAGAGCCTTCTCCTCTGCCTGAGCGAGTTATTCTATCAGTCTGCGGACCCTCGCTGCCTCTTTCTCATACTCGGCCTCGCATTGAGCCAACTGGGGAATGGCATACCCCAATACGGCACGCTCTTGATCCATCTCCTATTGCTGTTCCTGGACGGATTTGTTCAGAGATTCCATCTGCCCAGCAAGCTCTGCAATTAAGGAGTCATACCTAGCTTGAACGAGACCGTCGATGTTGCCTCAAGATAGTTGCAAATAATCGTTAATGGGTTGTTCCAAACCATTAACTATTTGCTCTAGCGCATCAGCTCTGTCATTATCATTGAAGTATCTAATCTGCGCTATACTGAAGTTGGAGGACGTCTTCAGAGCCTCGAAGCTTAGATTCTTCTCCAGCACCATCGATATCAGCGTTTTCAAAGTGGCGTAGAAAATGCTCGAAAATTGCTCAACTAACATGGCGAGATTCGAATGGGTGCTGGGAGTGGCTGCAATATCAGAGAATCCCCTTCCAGGAACGACTGCAGAGGGTGTCGTCACAGTCGTCGCTTCAGTAGAGGGTGCGACAAAGGTAGAGGCAACGACAACGGCTGAAGTCGCTGGCATACTCAAAGGAGGCATAGTCGTAATGACAGGCACATCCTCCATCCGAGATATCGGAACTGTTTCGGGCGAGCCGGTACCCGAAAATATTTCTTCTTCGAAGTCGGGCACCTCCATGTCATCAGCAGGAGCTGAAATAGAGCCAAAAGGCGCGTCAACACTGCCCTTCCCGTAGATGTCTTCCCCTGAAAAGAAGACAAGAGAAAGTTAATATCAACATGATGTTAATTTTTCTAAAAAAGGCACAAAGACGATATTTACCCATGGTCGATGGTATATATGTCGCGTCGGCAACCAGTACAGCTAAATCATTTCTTAATGATGCTAAGCGAGCTGTCATACCTGGAGAAAGGGGTGTGCCAACTGACACTGGTAGGTACTCCCCCAGGTTTTTACTAAGATCCACTCGAGGCTCATCGGGCAGAATCTCGCTGGATGTGCTTACAGACGCAGTAGGGGTTTCTCCCGTTACTGGTCTGGATAAAGGTATCCTTATTTTTCTTGGCCTCGAAGACGATCTCGTACCACTGCCTGAAGCGGTAACAGCGACAACAACTTCGAGCAAAGAATCTCCGGCACTGACAGCCGGAACTGTGGAGGTTCCCTCTCTAATAGGCGAAGGACCTCTAATAAAAAATTTATCCCCAACAGGGGAAGCAACAGGTTCACTTCTAGGAAACTCAGGGTGGGGAGTCCTGACAGGACTGCCAACCGTCTTCTTCTTCTTGCGAGGGGAAGCCTCCTTCAGAAGAACCTCTAATAAAAAATTTATCCCCAACAGGGGAAGCAACAGGTTCACTTCTAGGAAACTCAGGGTGGGGAGTCCTGACAGGACTGCCAACCGTCTTTTTCTTCTTGCGAGGGGAAGCCTCCTTCAGAATAGGAGCCCTTCGCTTCCCAAGGATAACCAGAGGCTCAACAGGCGGAGGTATTATACCTCTCGGTACTGTCATAAAAAAACTCATCTGTACCGACAGCGTCTTCACCTTCGTCAGAGGAAACTGATGGGAGTTCCTCCCTTCCCACGGACTTAGAAGAGGGCATCCTAAAACTTCAACGCATATTAAAATCGCGATGGAAGGTATTGACGGCCACGTAAAACTGGGCGTACGAATGGAGGATGCGCAACTCCATGGAGAGAGAAGTCGCAGGTATGGTGAAGGCCGCTCCAGTACAACCCATTATAAAGTACCGCCATCCTCTAGCTCCGTCAATAAGTTCACCTCTAGACTTGAAGCTGGTGATGGCGTTTCCCACGTACAACTGGTCATACCCAAACTGCCTGGTGAACCGACTAGGCAGATAGGGCTCCAAGAAGCAGTGGTCCTCACTTCTGTACAATAAATAGGAAGGTCTAATGCAGACCAACCAATAAAAAGCTTCAGGAGAAAGAACGGTCTTCCCGTCACCTAAATCCTGAAGTCTCGTCCCCTGTTGATTAAGATGTACAGAGGGGACGGTACAGAAGAGCTTTCAACTGTGAGCAAAATTTAACGCTCGCCGATAGTCTAAAACTGTGGTCACGTTTCAAGTGGAGTTCTTGTAAATCAACAAGAAGTTACTCTCCGAACTACTGCCAGAGCCAGGAGACATCACCCTGGGGTTGTGGAGAATTAACCATCCCATCAAATACAGGAACGGTAATTCTACCCTGGGAAAGCTGTCACGCCGTGTTTCATCGGCAAGCAACCCATCAGTAATGGCCCTTAGGCCAGCTTGTATGCGGCATACCATGGCAGGGAGCAAGCCCAGTCTTGCCCCGAACACCAGACGCGTGGCATCTTCCTCGGATCCTTTCTGGTAAAATATCTTCCCCGGCTGGCCGTGAAGATTGGGAGTCAGAGTCCACGATATCTTCCTCGGATGCGTGGCATGGAAGAATGCCGAGATGGGGTAATCTCTCAGCATCCTGGACAGATACAGGACCAGGCCCCCGACAGGAAAAACCCAGATTTCTTTCTTGGGCTTCGTCTAGGATTGTTTGTCAATCATATCCCCGAAGAGGAAAGCCGGTTTTATGTATTTGGCCCCGTCTATATGCGTCAGGGGCTCCCCGTTGATCATGCTCAACAGCATTCGTTCCCCTTGGGACGATATCAGATTTCCCCTTCCTTCAGGATACTGGGGTCCGGAGATAGGAAATGTCACATGGGACAAATCCTCCAGGTAATTGGAGTTCAGCATCCCAGCAGCAGAACCCATCACCTCAGCTAACGGAGGTATCTCTAAGTTAACTACAAAGTACAAGGAAGACAAGTCAGTTTCTATACTAGACGTTACATCTTGCAGCTTATGCCGAAGATCAAATAGTCTGTGCTTTTACGCCAAGACTGTGAAAACTTGAATTTTTTTTTTACGCTGGAATCTCATTCACAGGCATAAAATCCAAGATTGGCAGCATACACAAAAATGACAGTCTGTGTTTTTATGACAGACTGCCAAAGTTTGAGTTATTACGCCGGAGTTTTCATCCAGAGCATAACGCCCAAAATTTGTAGTATACGCCAAATTTCGAAAGTCAAAGCTTTTACGCCAGACTGCAAAAATATGGAGTTTTTACGCTGACACAATAGAAATATGGGCATAAAAAATGAAACATCTCTGTGCATCATCTTTCTCGAAGAGGCGTTCAGCACAGAAGATGACCTAGCGCATCCACGTACAACGTGTGCGAAGGGTTTTCTTTATTTTTATCATCCCAAAAGCTTTACCTATAACGCCCGATGCACCGCTCGTCGGTGGGACACTTCTTTCAGAGCGAGGTTCACCCTGCCCGATGGGAGTCGCTCTTGCTTGGGCAGAGGAGCGAGATGAGGAGGCAGCCTTCTTTCCCTTAGAGGAGGAGATTGATTTTGGGGCCATTTCTAAAAACTCAGAATGCTCAGAGAAGAAACAAAGGAGAGTACTCAAAGAGTCGAATGTGTCTTTTGCAGAAGACAGATGAAAAGTTTTTCTCTGAAGGCCTTGGGGTATATATAGAGTTTAGATAGACTCCTCGAATCCCTAACCAAATCCGATATTTAATACTCAGTTATGATCCGGGACCATGTCAGCCTATCGTTTAGGGAAGGCGGACAGTCAGCGAATTCAAAAAGTTTTTCGTGCAGAGCAGATTCGTAATTTTATACCAAGGAGCTTTTTACGCTCGGCAGCTACAAATCTACGATTTTACGCTCAAAGGCTATAAGTCTACAGTTTTACGCCCGGATGCTTTTACGCTCGGTAGCTTTTACGCTCGAGATGCTACAAACCTACGACTTCACGCTCAGAAGCTACAAATCTATGATTTCACGCTCGGTAACTTTTACTCTCAGAGGCAATAAATCTACGACTTCACGCTCGGAAGATTTTCTTTTCAGAGACTACAGATCTACAATTTTACGCGCGGATGCTCTTATGCTCAGCAGCTTTTGCGCTTGAGAGGCTACAAACTTATGATTTTATGCCCATCTATATTACGAATCTATGACTCTCCGCATATCTGAAATCACGCAGGCCAGAGTATGCGTATATTTGAACAAATCTCAAGGCGGTCAATTGTAAGGGTTCACGCAGAAGATGCTCCTTCTTAGCCTCAAAATATCCCAAATATCCAAAGCATACAGAGTTCAGAATTGAATACGACTCTTCTCCTTGGGTCGATTGGAAGTTCATCCAGAATCCAGTCTGAATATTTCTTCTACAGTTCAAGATGGCGACTCAGTTTTGACAGCCGTTCCTCGCCCTATTTCAAGGGATTTTTGAGAAATCATTCTTGAAGATGATGGTCTGAACAAAAAATTCTCCTTCTCAGAAAGGACAGTTCAGAATTCTACGCAGTTCCCCATTCCAAACAGCAGGACAGGTCGAATATTCGACTCAAATGCTAAACGGCTTTCTGCGCATCTTCAGTTATGCGTAAAAGACAGGACGGAACTAAATACTCTTTTTATCAGAGTCGGCATAAAGTTATTCAAACGTGTCAAAGCTACACATATTCAAACTTCATCACAGCAAAAAATATGGTAAAATATCAAATGCGCAAAAGAAGACGATTTTATTAAATCATGATTACATATGAGGGAAATCCAGTCTACAAAGGTTTTTTTTTCATCTTCATGATTACATATGAGAGAAATTCCGTCTATAAAGGATTTTTCATCTTCATTTAAAAGATCACCCCCAGAATTTGTTCTGCCAGGTTCTCGTATTGGTGGAGATCTTCTTCGGTCTTCTTCAGCAGTTAGTCGGTTTTCGCGACCGATTAACAAAAAAATGATTAATGTCGGGAGGATACAAAATTGGGCATATTTGAATTTTTCAGTGCCCATCCTCCATACTCCATGATAGATTGAGTTGAGATTTTAGACCCAACTCAATACTCGAAGATAGGGCTAGTTTTTCTGCCCTCGTCCACGAACGATAGAAGAAAATACAGCTTGCAAGCTGTATGGTCGAATGTGACCCTTCCTCTCTCCTGGACGAATTGCCATATGAAGTTGTTGATTATCCCGAGCAAAGGAAGCTATGATATCCTTCCATAATCCATCGTTGCAGAGGACATTTGCTCGAAGATGCCTTTTTTTGGCTCCTTACATGCTGGAAGAACATGGTCTTCTTCTTCCTCAAGTTGACCCGGCAAACTCCGGCAAGCATCTCTGTATGGTGAAGGAAATGTGGGAAGAACATGTTAACTCCTCAGCCTTTATATAGACAAAAAAGAACACACCGAATCCCAACAAATCCCCAAGAATCCGCCAAGAAATCAGCCTCGAGAAACGAGTCAGACTTGACCGTTTCATGCTTCATTCAAAGTGTTTCAAATTACGAGGAATTTAAAAACTTTGAAGGGGGTCTTGTAGAAGCATAAAAAATACGCTGCAGAGTTATACGCAATATTTCAGTACTGTGTGGCGTAAGATATGACTTCAGAGCCATCGGCGTACAAACAGAGCTTTATCGCTAGTACAACGTAAAACATAGCTCCAAAATAACCTGCGTAATACAGTGTGTTCAGACTGCTTTAGCGTAAAAAGGTTGTTATATCGCCTTTATGGCGTAAAACTCATCCGCTTTTCATGCAGCATGGAAGTGTACTAGGAATGCTTCTTATTCCTCGAATAAACCTGTCAGATCATGCAGTGAACCTGACTCCTGACAAAGAGTACTGCACGACTATCCAGACGATGGTTGTAATGATGGTGCGGCACAGAGACCCAAACCGTCGTTTAGTGACATTTTCTTGGTATAAACTGCTTTTACGCATACAAGGGAATACGCTGCCTAGTTTTACACAGGTAGATGAGAGCTTTTACGCTCCGCAGAAGACAAACGGACTGCCACGTCAAAAGCTGCTCTTCGTACAGAGCTCGAGGCACGCCTCTGTAGTTAATGCACAGGATGGGGGCAGATCTCTGCATTTAATGCACAAGATTTGGTTATATTTTCAAAGACTGGGCGAGCCATGATTACGGCTAATACGTCCACATCATCACCTTTGCACATTACGCCATCAGGCTATTTTCAGCTATGGGAGCACGTTGTACGCTATCTCCTTGGAATACGCCAAACGGGCTATTTTTAGCTATAAGGAGTACGCCGTATGCTATCTTCCCGGAATACGCCAACTCAGGCTACATTTTGCATTGGTGCGTAATAAGGCTATTTGGTCCAAAATTAGCTCAATACCTCAGTCAAGAAAGGAGGATCGGCTATCCTCTATGCTAGCTACCTATCCATGCAGCATCAGGCTTCTACGCCTACTGGGCTTCTACGCCTACCTGGCCTCTTCGCCAGTTTGACAACTATTTGGCTTCTACGCCATGGTGACAGTTATTGGCTTCTACGCCAACCTCTTCTACGCGAGGGACAGCTACCTACGTGGCTTATATGCCGTGATCTTCGCAGCAGTTATACGCATTATCTCTTAATGGGACACGCGTCACACGCTTATTCAAAAGATCATCTATACGTAGGTGGCGGTTATTGTAACCGCCGCGTAAAAAGTGCCACACTCTCCACTGTCCGGCTTCTACGCCGACTGGATGGTTACTGTCACTAAAACCCTATAAATAGAGACCTCTATTGACAGAGGTCCAGGGTCGAAAAGTCGGAAAAAGGTCAAAAACTTGGAGAACGTATAGAGAAGAATCCAGAGCACAGACAGAGAGTAGTGATCAACGACTTTGGCATCGAGCATCCACTCCTCTTTGCAATCTTTGAAGCTTCTTCGTCTTCTACAACACTTCTTCATCATCGTGTGGTCCAAGGGACAAAGTGATCGACTGCAGATCAGACTCCTATAACATTTTTTTTACCCAGATTAAAATTTGTACTTGACATCCTCGTATAGGATTAATTGTACTTCTTGTTTGTAAACCAAAGAGAGGGTTTCGTATAAACCTTATTTTATTTCTTTCGTTTATTATCAAACAGTGATATCATCAGGTGCGAGTTCGGGAGCAAGATATTCCGAAGATAATATTTAGGTCACGATATGGGCATTAAAAATTTCTAGTTATGCCATTCGGATTGACTAATGCTCCAGCGTTATTCATGGATTTGATGAACCGTATCTTCATGCCTTACTTTGACCAATTTGTTGTAATATTCATCGATGATATTCTTGTGTATTCTCATAATGAGGAGGAGCTTGAAGAATATCTCAGGATAGTACTACAAACTTTGATGGAGCACCAGTTATATGTTAAGCTTAGTAAGTATGATTTTTGGCTGGATCACATATCTTTTTTTGGGCATATTATTTCTGGAGCAGGAGTGTCTGTTGATCCCAAGAAGGTAGATGTAGTAGAGAACTGGCCAGTTCCAAACACAGTAGCAGAAGTGCGTAGTTTCCTGGGCTTGACATGATACTACAGAAGATTTGTGTCAGACTTTGCTAAGATCTTAGCACCTTTAACTCGGTTGACGCATAAGAAAGTTAAATTTGTTTGGTCAGTAGAATGCCAGATAGCCTTTAAAGAGTTAAAGAAGAAGTTAATCTCTGCACCAATCCTTACTCCGGAGGATTCACAGTGTATTGTGATGCATTTGACAAAGGACTTGGATGTGTTTTGATGCAACAAGGGAGAGTGATAGCGTATGCTTCTCGGCATCTCAAAGATCACGAGAAAAACTATCAAACTTACGATTTGGAGTTAACGCAGTAGTGTTCGCACTTATGTTGTGGAGGTACTACTTATATAGTGATCGAGTAGAAATATTCATGGATCATAAGAGTTTGAAGTATGTATTCATACAGAAGGACCTGAACATGAGGAAGAGAAGGTGGCTAGAGTTGTTGAAAGACTATGACGTGGAACTTCAGTACCATCTAGGATAGGCTAATAACAGCCTATTCTAGTGTCAAAAAGGCATTTACAGCACCGGGTCTACCTCTAGTCCTCCCCCAAGCATCCCTGTATTTTGAGTTGTCAATCTTTGTTATCCCCTCCAATTCTTGTTAAGTATTGGTTTAGCCTAGTTGGCGGCTGACTAGCACCACTTCTGCACGGTGCTCCCAAATGGAGGTAGGCTCGGCCTCTGCGTAGCGTTAAGCCTTACTTTAATAAGGCACTGTTGCTATAGTACCTAATGTACATAGCAAAAGATATGACAAATTTATGTTGACTACTCCGAAGCACATTCTAGAGAATTTACGAGAGATGGATATCAAGATAGTACTTTCATAGAGTACAGGAGTTCAGGCTAGCCTACAGATTCAGTCAACTTTGGTAGATAGAATCAAGCTAGCTCGGGAAGAGGACCCAAAAATTTAAAAGCTACGAGAAGAATGTGAGTCAGGCATTCAGAAGGAGTTAAAAATACATGCAGATGAAATGCTAAGATTTGTGAATCGTCTATGCATACCAAGTGGGGATATTAGGCAAAAATTTATGACTGAAGCACACAGTTCCTAATATTTCATTCATCATGGAGGTACACAGATGTATCAAGATATCAAGCATCACTTTTGGTATAATAGAATAAAGAGAGAAATAGCATGCTTCATATCGTGATGTTTGATTTATCAGCAAGTGAAGGCAGAACAACAAAGACCGACAAGATTATTGCAACCGCTCCCTATTCCAGAATGGAGTAGGAACACATCGTGTCATGACCTGCACCTGGAATAAGGGCACGGGTAGTGATCAACGCCCAGCCTATGCCACAACATCGGCGGTAGAACTCTGTCTGGGTTATCTATACTATCTAAACTTCTCACACAAGATATATAAGGTACCTGTCAATGTCATCTCAACTCCAAACGGAGGAACAATATGGTATATGATAATGGTAAACTATACAGAATCACATAGCAAACTAAGGAAGATAAAGTACGAGATGGAATAACGAAGGAAAAGAGTCACAATACATCCATAAGTCCAAAATAGTATATATACATGCCAATGATCTCAATAAAATCTAATACAAGTCTAAACAAATAACTAAGCCTCCTCAGCCTCTGGTACTAGGTCCTCATGCTCTAAAGGAGTATCCTCTAAAGGTATGCCGTCCTACATCCCGTAGTAGGTGGGACACTGGTCTACAAACCAATCATCTGAAAAATATATCCAGTCAGGATTGGAGCAAAGTACGTACCTCTGAAAGAAGTTTCAAATACATAATCGAGCATATATAACAGATAATAGAAAAGAATACAGGATAACTAAACATCAGAATAAAATAAGCTAGAGTGAACTGGTAATGTACTGGAATGAAGAACAAGCTATTGAACAACTGCAATTTAATGGAAAAGATAAAACTAACTAATGTGCCATAGAGTACACGTTCATTATGTGATCGGTTTGGGTTGAACACGAATATAATATGGTAACTCGATTACACGTATGATATGTAATCGACATGTACACGAATACACTTGGGCTTGATCACATAACTAACTCCTATTCCCCCATCCCCAACCAATACTTATGGATCAAATCACTACATATTACGAACACGAATATGGGAACACTGAACACGAGTAGTGTGTGAACATGAAGTACACTAAAATCAATACCCGATACATATGATAAAATACATGTGAAGGAGTACCCGCTGAACACGATAAGGGATAACATCTCCTGACTGGATCCATATAGTACCAGTCCGTAAAACTACTGTGTCAGAATCAAGGATACAGTTCTAGAACATGTGATATATACATTATCATGAAATAAAAACTAATAGAGAAATATACTCGCCTCAGGTCCTGAGCAAGGTGTGTCTCTCGATGCCAAAGCTGGTGTCACACAATCCTATTTAGGAAATATTAAGTTAAATAACGTAGTGGATGATAAATGACTAAAAGAATGCACTAATATGATTTTAGGCTATTTCTAGGTCACTCTAGCTGAATTAGGCCAAACTAGGTCATACACAAATTTTTAGGTCCAATACTAGTTAATTAGTCTATTTGGTTACTAACTAGATAGTACCTATACTAACTACTATAACTAACTAATATCTTAGGATTGATACTAACACACATTAAAATACTATTGATAATTGATACTTACCTTATATACACTGATTGACACTAACTACTAACATATACTAACTAGGTGTATTAACCAATATGACTGAACTAATCTACTAATTAAACATTAACCTATGCTAATATGCATCTAATACTAACTATCACAACTGATAGCAACTAAGAATAATACTAAGGGACACTCACTTCCTGAGATCCTATGACTAATACACACAACTACCTACATGATAGCTGATACTAAACCAACATAGTACCCCTACTAACTGCTGCTATGCTCTTCCTTTATTGTAGTACTGATACACCAACTGATAGCTATAAATTACCCAACTTCTATCTCCCCCACACCACTGATACATGAATCTACAAGTCTGATACTTACCTATCTCAACTGAACACAACCACATGTGATACTTGTAGTCACTCAAATGCTATCTGGTGGTGCTACAGATGTTCAGTCTCCAAGTAACCTCCCCCAAATTCCCAGGTACAAACCTGTGCCCGGTATTGACTGTTATGCAGCCTCTGCTCAAGTGCAGATGTAGCACCAACCTGTGTGCAAGGTCTGCACCTACTGCTCAGTGCATTGTTCTGCAACCTGTAGATCTAGTCCCCCTTCATCTCCATACCTGCAGGCAACTTATCTGAACCTGAGATCTTCCCTCTGTGCACTGTTGCACACATGCATGCACTTGCACATAGCAGTGCTCAAAACACATAGCAGTGCACGAGCTCAGCAATATCTGTGCAATATCTCACTGTGCACGAGTTACTCCCTGTACTTCTGTTCAATATCTCACTGCACACTATTGCCCGAACCCTCTATATGTCTACAACTGCAACTGTCTGTAGTTGCATCTCCAACCTGAGACCTTACTAGTTAAATGACATTGTGCTTTTGCACACAAGTACACATGAATGTGTGCAACTTCACTCATTATCACTCATATGGACACTACATTCAGGTTTACGATTAACTGTACACCAAAACATACTCACCTAGCACCCACACTACTGATACGTACTGGTTACACACACACACACACACACACACACACACACACACACACATATATATATATATATATATATATATATATATATATATATATATATAACACTCTCTAGAGCATTAAATTAAATACTTGATATGCTACCAATATGATACTCTATGATACGCACCCAATAGAGATGCCAAAACTTATAATTCACCATAATAAACATACACACATATCAATTACTCAATAATATATCTAATACAACTTGCTACAATGAGAAATGAAGAGTAATTGTACAAAATACCCAAATTAGAGCTCCGTATCACACCATATCGCAAAATACCGTGATATGGTCTACACGTATCCATTTGTGGACACGTACCTAGTCCCACAATCCTGATCTAAGTCTAATTAGATCTAATTGGTCTCATGACACACAATCGATGTGTCAATCTCGTAATTTCCCCAATATGCACATAAATTACCACATATAATTCATAATTCATAACCAATTAGCCTAGAACTTGTTCCTACAGGTAGTCCTATGCCATGGGGTGATTCCTAGGGGTCAAATGCATGATTAAGAAGCTACAATGAAAGAAAAATTCAGTAATTACTAATTGGGAGATGGATTTCCAATAAAAATACAATTGGACACGTTTCGGACACGATCTCTAGTTCCAAAGCTCCTCCTTCTAGTGCTCCTTGCTTCTCCAAGCTTCTAGGCTCCAAGAATGAAGAATTTGAGAAGGAAATAGAGATGAATTGATGGAGGAAAGAAGGAATTGAGGATCTATAAAATTGGGAATAAAAAAATGAATGAACAAATGAGAGGAGAGAGATAAGAGAGGCTCTTATGGCCGCCCCCCTTTTTTTCTTCTCCAAGTCATTGTCAATTGTTCAATTTGTCTCTCCAATGGTTCATTATGAATATTAATTAAGGAGGGTGTATTAGAAAGGGTTCTAACTAATCTAAATTAGCTCTAATATACCTAATTAATTAATGGGAATGGGTCTATTGGGCTCATGTTGTCATGACAAATCTAGTTGGGCCTACAAGTGTCAAGTCTAATTATTGGGCTAGTCTCTCTAACCAAAATATATTACTCAAGTCACATTTAATCTATAATATAATCATTTAATAATTTCTATAAAATACCAATATAATTATTTATTCCTAAAATTTATTTACCTATGCCAATTTACCAAACTATCCCTAGTTGGAAAAGTGAGGGTGACACATCACCATAGAATTTGTGACCGATTTACCTAGATTACCGACTGGTTGAGATGCAATTTGGGTGATAGTGGATCGACTCAAAAAAGTGGCACATTTTCTCCCCTTCAGAGTGGGACAGTCTATAGAGCATTTGGCAGACTTGTATATGCGACAGATTATAAGACCGCATGGAGTGCCAGTAAGCATAGTATCATACCGAGATACAAGGTTCACTTATTATTTATGGAGAAGCTTGCACGAGAGATTGGGTACCAAGTTAAGATTCAACATAACCTACCACCCCCAGGTAGACGAACAACCAGGGAGATCTATCCAGACCTTGGAGGACATGTTACGAGCCTGTACCTTAGACCTTGGTAGATCTTGTGTCATGAATTGAACCCAAAATAAGGGCACGAGTACATGAACAATGCCCAACCTACTTCGTAACAATGACGTAGAACGCTGTTTAGGTCAACAACACTATCTAATATCACACTCAATATATGTATGGTACCTGTCATGCCGTCTCAACTCCAAATAAAGGAACAATATGATGATATAATAATAGAAGCCAATACTCAATTACAATATCAATTAGAGAAAGAAATATCATGATATGGTATAAAGGAAAGAAGTACAAGAGTCACCAATACAAGTCCAAGTTTAATATCTAGTCACAACACAATAGTCTCCAAAATAATAATACATGCCAAGGCTCTAAAGAGTCAAACACAAAAGCAATAATAAAAGCCAAGTCTTCTCTATGGCTACTACTACGTCCTCTTATACTATGGGTGCTATCTCTCATGCTGGCTCACCATCATGTGCCCCATAATATGTGGGGCACATCTCCACTAACCAGTCATTTAAAAAATATATCCAATCAAGATTGGAGCAAAGTACAAAACTCTGAAAGTAGTTTCAAATATATGGTAGAGAATATATGAAAAGTAATAGAAAATAATACAAGATATACTAGCAACTAGAGAATGAAAATGAACTATAATAAGCATGCATTATACTGGAAGAAAAGAACCGGCAACAAGAAATAACTGCAAGTAATGGAAATAGGTAATACTAGCTAATGTGCCTTAGAGTACAAGTTTGTTATGTGATCGGTTTAGGTTGAACATGAATAAAATTAGGTAACTCGATTACACGTGTTATGTATAATCAAGATATACATGAATTATACTAAGACCACTCTCCCACCTGTCTACTTATTGCACATAGTTCACTCAATTGTACATCCTTTCCCTTAGCACCACATTGTCTTAACTCTAGCTTTAATGTGCACTAGTATTGCTTCCACTATATCCTCTGATATAACTACTGCTCTTGTTATGTTCTTGAAATGCTACTGTTGCTGCTGTATCCTAAGTGTCTCTGGTGGCTATCGGCCCAATGCTGATGTCTGTCCTACGCCACACGAAGTCTATCTCTAATAAGATTCACCCTCTCAGCTGCATCCACAAACATCTCTGTCCCCAATAAGGAACTCTCACAAACATCATCCCACGATAACGGAGTACGATATCTTCGTCCATATAATACCTCAAATGGTGATATCTTGATGCAAGCCTGGTAGTTGTTATTGTAAGCAAACTCTACCAGGTAAAGATAATTCTCCCAAGAGCCTCTGAAATCCAAAACAGAAGTACAAAGCATATCCTCGAGAGTCTGAATAGTCCTCTCCGACTGCCCATCTGTTTATGGATGATATGTGGTACTAAACTTGAGCTGGATGCCCAAGCTAGCCTGTAAACTCCTCCAGAAATAGGATATAAAGCGACTATCCTGATCCAAGACTATGCTTATAGGAACTCCATATAATTTGACTTTCTGTTGCACATACATCTCCGCGAGCTTCTCCGTAGACGTACCCACTTTAAATGGCAAAAAGTGGGCTGATTTGGTCAACCTATCTACAATGACCCAAATCGCGTCTTTACCTCCTGGAGAACTCGAAAGTCCCGAAACAAAATCCTTCATCACATGCTCCCACTTCCACTCTAGAATGGGTAAAGAATGAAGTAATCCACCTAGCCTCTGTCTCTCAGCCTTTACCTGCTGGCATACCAGACACCTGGATACGAAGTGCGTCACCTTTCATTTCATACCATAACACCAAACGTGCTCCCTCATGTCTCTATACATGTTGTTGGAACTTGGATGCATAAAGTACTGAGATCGATGCGCCTCTTGAAGAACCTCTTCGCGCAATGCTCCATTCAGCACACATAATCTGGTACCATGCCGTAGTGATCCATCCTTAGCAATAGTGAAGTCCTCTGCCAATCCCATCCGAACCTACGCTCCGATACTCCTCAGAGACTCATCTTTGAACCGTGTAGCTCTGATTCGGTCCATCAACTCTGACTGTATATGTAAACCCCACATCTGTGCTGCAACTCCAGGAACTAATACCTCAATACCCAAGCTATCAATATCGACCAATAAGTGTCTGTCTCTCATCACGTACATAGCCACTGGATACCTGTTCAAGGCATCAACGACTACGTTGGCCTTTCCTAGATGGTACTGCAAGGATATATCAAAATTCTTCATCAACTCCAACCACCACCTCTGCTTCATGTTGAACTTATTCTGTATAAACACATACTTCAAGCTCTTATGGTCGGTAAAAATCTCTACACGCTCTTTATACAAGTAGTGCTTTCACAGCTTTAGAGCAAAAATGACCGCTGGCAACTCCAAATCGTGGGTAGGATAATTCTTCTCATGATGAAGTAATTTCCTAGATGTATAGGCAATCACCTTTGCATTCTATTGCAACACACAACCCAAACCCTTACCTAAAGTATCGATATAGATGGTAAATCCTCCTATCCCTGATGGCAACGTCAAAATTGGAGCGGTAGTCAACCTCTTCTTCAGCTCCTCAAAAGCGATCGACACTCCTCTATCCAGACAAACTCTACGTCTTTCCTGGTCAGCCTAGTCATCGGCTCTTCAATCCTGGAGAAGTCCTGAATAAATCTTCGATAATAGCCTACCAATCCAAGTAAGCTTCTGATCTTTATCACTAAACTCAGGGTAGACCACAACTCAACTACTGATATCTTCTTTGGGTCCATTGAGATCCCGTCTCCTGTAACCACATATCCAATGAATTCAACCTTGTCAAGGAAGAAATCATACTTCGAAAGCTTGCCATAAAGCTTCTCCTTCCTGAGAGTCTCCATAACAAACCTCAGGTGCTCCTCATGCTCCTATGGGGTCTTCGAATACACCAGAATATCATCAATGAATACCATCACGAACTTATCAAGATACTGGTGGAATACCTTATTCATCAGGTTCATGAATACCGCCGGGGTATTGGTCAACCCAAATGATATCACTAAGAACTCAAATTGTCCATACCGAGTCCTGAAAGCTGTATTCAGAATATATTCCTTCTTACTTTTACCTGGTGGTAACTCGACCTCAAGTCTATCTTCGAAAATACCTTCGCTCCGCTCAATTGATCAAAAAGATCATCAATCCTCGATAGCAGTTATTTATTTTTGACAGTGAGGTTGTTCAAATCTCTATAGTTGATACATATGCATACCAACCCATCCTTCTTTGGTACAAATAATATCGGAGCACCCTACGATGATGAACTGGATCTGATGAAGCCTTTGTCCTGCAACTCATCCACCTGCTTCTTCAGTTCTGCCAGTTCACTGTTATTAACCCTATAGATGCGCTGTGATATTGGCTCTATGCCTGACACCAAATTTATAGAGAACTCAACATCTCGGTCTGGTGGCAAACCTGATAATTCTTCCGAAAAATATCCATAAACTCTGCTATCAAAGGATGTGGCGGCTCCTTATCTCCCACCAAAGCTCCATAGAAGAATCCCTCTCTTTGCTCCGCTGCTCCTCTGGTGAACTCAAACTCTGGCTCTCCTGGCAGTCTAAATAAAACTCTGCCTCTACGACAGTCGATACTAGTATGGTGCCAACTCAATAAATTTATCCCGAGTACTAAGTCGTAGCTCGAAAGTGGCATTACAAGTAAGCACACGCTCAACTCCCGACCTCCTAATGTGACTCTCTGATCCTTGCATCCATCACTGACCAGGATAATTCTACCCCTGGTCGTGATCTTGCAAGTCCTCGATAATGGTTCAGTCTCAAGATGATGCTTTAAAGTAAAATATACATATACGAAACTATGTGAAGCACCAGGATCAAATAAAGCATAAGCTAAAAAAGAATCAAGATAGATTGAACCTGAAATGACATCTCCGCCTGGCTCCTCCTCCTAAACTGCCATAGCAAAAGCTTGCCCCTACTGCGCACCTCTCAGCTGCAGCAGGTGCTGTGCGAACCACTGCTACTGTGTTGGCAACAGAGGTCCTCTCTGCTGACCCGCCAGTGGCCTCGTGGATGCTCTATGTTCCTATGCTCTGCTCTGATATGGACGAGCTGGAGCATGACGATAATCTTTCAGCTGGTGGTTTCCTGATCCGCAGAACAAGCACTTGCCCAATCTCATTCTGTACACATCCCATCCATGACCCGGCTTCTTGAAGAATGTACAAGGAATAGTTGGCTGAGCTGTCATCTGAATCTGGTGTGCCTGCTGCACTGAAACTCTGAATGGTGATGGTAACTTCTCCCTCAGAGGATGAAAGTGCCTCTGCTCGTGCTAAGAGTGAGGCTATTTTGCTGGGCCTGTACTACTACTAGCTCCTGGAGTATCCCTCATCCTCTTAGAGCCGAGATCCAAATCATCCTCTGCCTGCTGTGCCTTCGCTAGAATATCCTCAAATGTAGCGATATAGTGTCTACTAGTATGAGATTTAATATCCCTGTTCAGACCCTTTCTGAACTTTTTGGCCTTCCCCCGGGGATTCTGTCCCTCCACGAAGTGACCCAATCTGCAGAACTCCTTAGCATACTCGTCCACTAACAAGCTCCCCTGGATGAGGTCCTGAACTAACTCTCCAAGGAACTCATAACCACATCCGAAAAGAACGTCCCCTTAAAAAGCTTTTAAAAAGCCTTCCAAGTCAGTCCTGGTGTTGTGATCCTCGGGTCTGTCCTGAACCATGTCAAAGCAATATCAAACATCATGCTTTCCGCTGCCTCCACCTGTAGGCTCCCTGGAGTCTGTGTCAGCCACAGATTTTGCTCAATGTCCTCGATCCAATCATCCGTATATAAAATTCCCTCAGTGTCCTTAAAGTCTTTGGGCCCCATCCTCTTGAAGTCAATGATAGTCCCCGGTCTTGGCTGCTGCGGGGCGGGCTGAGGTGGTGGCACCTATGGCTGGATTAAGGTAACCCTCTCTATTGCGACGAGTGCTAGATGGTAGACATTCTCAATACCCTATCGCATCACCTCATACTGACGCTACTGGGCCTCCACCACCATCAGTTAGAATAACACAAACATCTATGCCGGATTAACTACTTATGGGGGTGGTGGAAGCTCCTCTGATATTGTAGGCACGGTCCTCTGTATTGGAGGTGGAGCACCCCCGAAAGCTGTTACAGTAATGCCCACCTGGACCGGTGAAGCGACCCTCTGAGATGGAGCTGAGGGAGCAGTGGCTGCTGGTGCCTTCTCAGAGGTGACGAAGTGAGCGACCTCTCTGACATTGCGCATGAGCGCCGGGATTGCGTCTTCAGCGGCATCCTGAAGATAGATTCAAACAAAGGAATCAATATTAAGTAAAATACAATATCATCAAAGAAGGACAAAATTATTCAAAGTAAACAAGCATTAAGATTGATAAGGATAGCAAAAGCAATAAGTTGGAAGTGCTCCTAGCTATGATTGAGTATACTATCATCCTACATCCTATATCCTAAAATAGGCTTGTAGCAGTACAACTAAGTTGTTGCACTACCACGATATCGCACTAGTTGCGAAGTCGGACCTACATGGGCCACCACTAAAAATGTGTCATGACTCGTACCCGAAATAAAGGCACGAGTACGTGAACAACGCCCAGCCTATGTCATGACAACGATATAAAATGCTGTTTGGGTTAACAATACTATCTAATATCATACTCAATATATGTATGGTACTTGTCATGCCATCTCAACTCCAAATGAAGGAATAATATGATGATATAATAATGGAAGCCAATACTTAATCGCAATATCAACTAAAGGAAAAAATAACACGATATGGAATAAAGGAAAGAAGTACAAGAATTACCAATATAAGTCCAAGTCTAACATCTAGTCACAACACAATAGGTTCCGAATAATAATACATGCCAAGGCTCTAAAGAGTTAAATACAAAGCAATAATAAAAGCTAAGTCTCCTCTGTGGCTAGTACTACGTCCTCTTGTACTAGGGGTGCTATCTCTTCTGCTGGCTCACCATCCCGTGCAACGTAATATGTGGGGCACATCTCCATTAACCAGTTACCTGAAAAATATTTCCAATCAGGATTAAAGTGAAGTACAAAACTCTAAAAGCAGTTCTAATTATATGGTAGAGCATATATGACAAGTAAAAGAAAATAATACAAGATATACTAGCAACTAGAAAATAAAAATAAACTAGAATAAGCATGCATAGTACTGGAAGGAAAGAATAGGAAATAAGAAATAACTGCAAGTAATGGAAATAGGTAATACTAGCTAATGTGTCGTAGAGTACAAGTTCGTTATGTGATCGGTTTAGGTTGAGCATGAATGAAATTAGGTAACTCGATTACACGTGTAATGTGTAATCGACATATACACAAATAGACTGGGCTTGATCACATAACCAACTACTACTCTCACGTCCTCAACCAATACTTATGGATACGATCACGATACATTACGAACACGAGTAATATAGGCACACTATATATGAGACAGTGTGTGAACAGGAAGTATATGATAATCAATACCCGATGCACACGATAAAATACATGTGAAGGAGTACCCGCTGAACACGGCAAGGGGATAATGTCTCCTGACAGGATCCATATAGTACCAGTCCATGTAACCGATGTGTCGAAATTAAGTATACAGTGCTAGAACATATGATATATACACAATCTTGAAATAAAAACTAATAGAGAGATGTACTTGCCTCTGGTCCTGTCAAAGGTACGATTCGGTATTCGAGCTAGTGTCACACAACCCTATATATGAAATATCATGTCAATAGGGTGTAATGAATGATAAATAAGTTAAAATGAGTCAAATATGATTTTCTAGACCATTTCTAGGTCATACTAGTCAAACTAGGTCAAACTAAGTCAAACCTTGGCTTTAGGTTCATACCTAGCTTCTAAGTCCATACCTTGAAGCTACTAGCTAATGTTACTAAGGTATCTATATAAAACTTATAAAACTTATATTATACTAGTATTGTTTACTATCAAGTATTACCTAAGTATCTACAGTAATTATCCACACTATATAACTAATACTTTAGCACGCGCTCAACTCCCAGCCTCCCAATGTGACTCTCCGATCTTTGCTGCTATTACTAACAAGGATATTGCCACCCCTGGTCATGATCTTGTAAGTCCTCGACAATGGTTCAGTCTCAAGATGATGCTTTAAAGCAAAATATATAGATACAAAACTGTATGAAGCACCGGGATCAAATAAAGCATGAGCTGGAAAAGAATCAAGATAGGCTGAACCTTGCTCCTCCTCCTGAAATGCCATGGCGAAAGCTCGCCCCTACTGCGCACCTCTCTATTTCTGTAGGTGCTGTACGAACCTCTGTTGCTGTGTCGACAACGGAGGTCCTTTCTGCTGACCCGCCAGTGGCCTCGCGGGTGATCGTTGTGCCTGTGCTCCACTCTGAGCTGGACTAGCTGGAGCATGACGACAATCTCTCAGTTGGTGGTCTCCTGATCTGCAGAATAAGAACTTGTCTAATCTTATTCTGCATATATCTCATCCATGACCAGGATTTTTGCAGAACGGGCAAGGAATAGCTAGCTGAGCCGTCCTCTGAATCTGGTGCACCTGCTGTACTGCCGCTCTAAACATTGCTGGTAACTACTGCCTCTGAGGCTGAAAGTGCCTCTGCTGGTGTTGAAAGTGAGGCCATTTTGCTGGGCCCGTACTACCACTAGCTCCTAGAGTATCCCTCATCCTCTTGGAGCCGAGCTCCAAATCATCCTCTGCCTACTGTGCCTCCGCTAGAATCTTCTTAAATGTAGCGGTACAATGTCCACTAGTATGAGATTTGATCTCCCTATTCAGACCCTTTCTGAACTTTTTGGCCTTACCCTGGAGATTCTGCCCCTCCACGAAGCATCCCAATCTGTAGAACTCTGCAACATACTCATCCACTAACATGGTCCCCTGGATGAGGTCCTGGAACTGACTCTCCAGGGAACTGATAACCACATCCGGAAAGGACTTCCCCTTAAAAAGCTTCTTAAAAGCCTCCCAAGTCAGTCCAGGTGCTGTGTTCCTCGGGTCTGTCCTGAACCATGCCAAAGCAATATCAAACATCACCCTTCCCGCTGCCTCCACCTATAGGCTCCCTGGAATCTGTGCCAGTCGTAAGTTCCGCTCAATGTCCTCGATCCAATCATCCACATACAAAATCCTCTTGGTGTCCTTAAAGTCTTTGGGCTCCATCCTCTTGAAGTCAATGATAGTCCCCGACCTTGGCTGTTGCGGGGCGGGCTGAGGTGGTTGCAACTGTGGATGGACTGAGGTAACCCTCTCTACTGCGGTGAGTGCTAGCTGGTGGACATCCTGAATGCCCTGTCGCATTACCTCAAACTGACGCTGCTGGGTCTCCGCCTGGGCCCTCTGGGCTTCCATCATCTACTGGAATAACACAATATCTGTGCCGGATCAACTGCTGGTGGGGGGTGGTGGAAGATTTTCTGATACTATAGGCACAGTCCTCTATACTGGAGGTGGAGCACCCCCGAAAGCTGTTACAATAATGCCCACCTGGACCGGTGAAGCAGCCCTCTGAGATGGAGCTGATAGAGCAGTGGCTGCTGGTGCCCTCCTTAATAGCGACGAAGTAATTGACCTCTCTGACACTGTGCCTGAGCACTGGGATCGCGCCTTTGGTGGCATCCTGAAGATAGATTAAAACAAAGGAATCAATATTGAGTAAGATACGGTATCATCAAAGAAGGACAAAATTATTCAAAGTAAACAAGCATTCAGATTGATAAGGATAGCAAAAGCAATAAGTTAAAAGTGTTCCAAGCTATGATTGAGTATACTCTCATCCTACATCCTATATCCTAAAATAGGCTCACAGCGGTACAAAACGGTACAACTAAGCTGTTGCACTACCACGATATCTCACTAGTTGCAAAGTCGGACCTGTATGGGCCGCCACTAAAAATGTGTCACGATTCGCACCCGAAATAAAGACACAAGTACGTGAACAAAGCCAGCAATACTATCTAACATCACACTCAATATATGTATAGTACCTGTTATGCTATCTCAACTCCAAATAAAGGAACAATATGATAATATAATAATGGAAGCCAATACTCAATCATAATATCAACTAGAGGAAGAAATAGCACGATATAGAATAAAGAAAAAAAGTACAAGAGCTACCAATATAAGTCCAAGTCTAACATCTGGTCACAACACAATAGGCTCCAAAATAATAATACATGCCAAGGCTGTAAAGAGTCAAATACAAAACAATAATAAAAGCTAAGTCTCCTTTATGGCTAGTACTACGTCCTCCTGTACTAGGGGTGCTAACTCTCATGCTGGCTCACCATCATATGCCTCAAAATGTGTGTGGCACATCTCCACTAACCAGTTATCTGAAAAATATATTCAATCAAGATTAGAGAAAAGTACAAAACTCTGAAAGCAGTTCCAAATACATGGTAGAGCATATATGACAGGTAATCAAAAATAATACAAGATATACTAGCAACTAGAAAATGGAAATAAACTAGAATAAGCATGCATAGTACTGGAAGGAAAGAACATGAAATAAGAAATAACAGCAAGTAATGGAAATAGGTAATACTAGCTAATGTGCCTTAGAGTACAAGTTTTTTATGTGATCGATTTAGGTTAAACACGAATGAAATTAGGTAACTCGATTACATGTGTAATGTGTAATCGACATATACACGAATAGACTGGGCTTGATTACATAACCAACTACTACTCTTCCGTCCCCGACCATTACTCATGGATTCGATCATGACAAGTTACGAACACGAGTAATATAGGCATACTGTATACGAGATAGTGTATGAACACGAAGTATATGATAATTAATACCCAATGTACATGATAAAATACATGTAAAAGAGTAGCCACTGAACACAGTAAGGGGATAATATCTCCTGACAGGATACATACAGTACCAGTCCGTGTAACCACTGTGTCAGAATTAAGTATACAGTGCTAGAACATATAATATATACACAATCATAAAATAAAAACTAATAGAGAGATATAATCACCTCTGGTCCTGTAAAAGGTACGATTCGGTATCCAAGCTGGTATCGCACAACCCTATATATGAAATATCATGTCAATAGGGTGTAATGAATGATAAATAAGTTTAAATGAGTCAAATATGATTTTCTAGGCCACTTCTAGGTTATACTAGTCAAACTAGGTCAAACTAAGTCAAACCTTGGCTTTAGGTTCATACCTAGCTTCTAGGTCTATACCTTGAAGGGACTAGCTAATATTACTCATGTATCTATATAAAACTTATATTATACTAGTATTATTTACTATCAAGTATTACCTTAGTATCTACAGTAATTATCTACACTATATAAGTAATACTTTAACATTAGGCTCAATACCTAGGCTAATAAGCGATTATCTTACTTATCTTAGTTAAATCTTAGCCTATACTTGGTATCCTAATATCAATACCTTAGCATATGGCCTTGGTATCCAAACAACTCATGTACTTGTATATCTATATTTATATATATAGATATTGATAATACCTATCTATATACTGGTACTTATCATTAGCCATTGGCATCCAACCTTATATACTCCACTTACCTTACTTGACATTTACCTTAGTATCTAAACATCTCATGTACTATATACTCAAGGTATCTGAGATACTCATAATTCCTTTAGCCCTCACTTGGTTCATGATACTCTCTATCTTATATCCCAGGACTGATACCCTATTGTCCCATCTCAACATACACAAGGATACACCTACACCATGCACTGTGCACCAAGACCACTCTCCTATTTGTCTACTTGTTGCACATAGTGCACTCAATTGCACATCCTTTCCCTCAACACCACAATGTCTGAACCCGAGCTTTAATGTGCTATGATACTGTTGCCACTGTATCCTTTGATTCAATTACTGCTTTTGCTCTGTTCTTGAAGTGCAACTACTGCGGATGTATCCTGATGTATCTCCTACTGACCCCATACTGCTACCCCGAATCCTCACAGTCCAACACCAATATCACTTGCACTCTTGCTCTAGAACACAACACACATCCCCCCAATATAAGGTCCTCATACACACATAAACACTTATATATATATATATATATATATCATAACACATATACTTAATGAATGCATATATACACACACACGAACATTTAACCAAACACTTGGCATACAATAATGCGTTACTCTATGATACGCTCTCTAATAAACACCAAAATCCCCCAATACTCAATCATTATCAATATCATCTATATATAACTAAAGCAACTAGTTATAATAGAAATTAAAAAGAATTAGTATAAAACTTCCAAAATGGGCTCTGTATCACACCGTATCATGATACGGCCTACTCGTGTCCATTTGTAGATACGTATCTAGTCTCCCAACCTCGATCTTAGTCTAATTAGACTAGATTAGTCTCATAACATACACTTGATGTGTCAATATTATAATTCTCCTAAATTATACATAAAAACCTATGTAGGAGTATCAAATCACATTAATAGAGCCTTGTCACGACCCGCACCCGATGTAGGGGTACAAGTCGAAAGCAACGCCCAGCCTACGCCACAGAATCGGCGGTAGAACGCTGTCTGGGTAATCTATCTAACAATATAATAAACCACCAACAATGACAATATACTCAATTACAGATCTAAGATGGAAATAAGCCTGAATCAGATACAAGAATAGAAAAGTCACAATACAACTCATGAGTCTAAAATAATACATCAATGAGTCTAAAAGAAATAATAAAATAAGTTGGAGACAAATCCAGTACAAAGAATACTAAGAAGCTACTACTCCTAGGTCAACTGTATCAGTTGGGATAAGTCCCTCCTGAGCCAGGGTCTATGACTCTAAACCCACAACATCCTGAGGTCCATAATGTATAGGGTACCAGTCCTCAGTATCATTTGGAAAAATATATCCAGTCAGGAAAGGAGCAGAGTATATCTCTAACAGCAGTTCTAATCAATGATAAAAACTATATAACAGTAAATAGATATGAATATACAAGATGCACAATAGATACAAGAGATATATATACAATAAAGAAATACTGGAAATAATACAATAATGAGCAATATGTCAATAAGCAAGAATACTAATGTCTAAGTGTGTGAGTACTAGCTTTAACATGTGATCGGCTTGGGAACTTGATACAAGATACAAGATTTATGGCCTGGCTAATCATACGTGCGGTGTATGATTACTACTATTCAAGATACAAGATGGGTATGATCACATATCTACACTACATACTTCCCATCCTGACTGGTATAATAGATCCAACCATGGTACGCTATGGCATAGGATTCCCCAAGAAGATAGCTAGTCTTTCCGAGAATCAGTGTCTGTACATGTACAAGATAATCAATGAAACAAGGCTTGCACAAGATATACCATATACCAAGGAATAATATCTCATGACGAGATTCGGATATACCAATCTGTGTAACCATCGTGTCAAGAGAACATGGTTATCTACACTAGATACAATGAACATAGAGGATATCATAAATAAGAAACTATCAGAGAATGTACTCGCCTGAAGTCCAATGAATAGTCTCACCGATGTCTGATACGGTGCCTCGAAGACCTAGATATTGAATACAACATCAATACAAGATTCTGGGAAAAAAATAAGCTAAACTAGTAAATTCAAGGTCAATAAGTCAATTCTATATCAAAAGTCAACTATGGTCAACTATGGTCAACTATGGTCAACTATCTATTTCTAGGTTGCACAAGCCTAACACAAAATATTGGGTCAAGATACTAAAGTCTAAGCCAAGAAACCCACATCTTAAATATTTGGATACCGTATCTCCGGATACGTTAATTTCAAGGTAACATCTCAATATATATATCAAATAAATATTAATAATATAGAATCGTAATTACAACATTAAATAGGTACCGTCGTTTTGAACCAACTTGGTATCACAATATTTAATCAAATCTTGGTACCCTAAACTCAATACCTTGGGTATCCCTAATTACCTTGGTTTCCTTCGAGATAACATCCAATACCTTGTTATATTAACTACCCGTATATATATAATACATATACTAAATATTATACATATAATGAAATTAGCAATTAAGAATATATTACATCAATATTAATACCAATATATATATATATATCTATCTATAAGTATAATCATATATATATATAATCTGCCAACTGTCGCTAAAAGCTGTGCTGATATTCTGATACGCTGCCCTTATTGTGATGGTTCTGACTGTCGTTGAAGCTGCTGTCGCTGCTGCTGACTTTCCCACTGCTGTTGCTGTTTTGGTGACGGTTTGCAGCCGTCACCCATCTGTTGTCGCTGCTGCTGCCTATGTTTTCCACTGCTGCTGCTATATTAATGACAGCGGCTGTCACCAATGCCTCCGTCGGCAAAGCACTAAAATATATATATAAAACATATATAAAACATACACACACACACACACACACACACACACACACATATATATAAACCCCATAATAAAATATATATCTATATATATAAATACCAATAAAAACTATAGATACACCCTCCTTATTATTATGTACATAACTATGATGTAGTAACATGCACACACATACATATTAATAACTATACATATATGCATATGTACAAATAATCATATAACATCCTTATATAAATATAAATACCCATTTAAAATAAATAAATAAATAAATAAATATATATATATATATATATATATATATATATATATATATATATACATACTACAATATACATATTCTAACACAATAATACATAATTACCATATAGTATCAATACATACATAGATCTAGGATACAAGAAGCACAATTATATATACACTATAATACATATAATATATATATATATATATATATATATATATATATATATATATATATATATATATATATATATATATATATATATATATGCACAAATACAATCTTCATGAATTAAGAGCACAAGAATTAGATCTACATATAATTACACAACATATGGAGAGTATCACACCGTATCCCACTAGATCTAGAATACGCATGTGACACGAGTCCACCACACATCCAATTGTACCCCGAAAGACACGAATAAGTCACATATATTATTTACAAATAATATGTAGAGTCAAATATAGATCTACGAGTTCGTGTCAAATTATGACATGTACAAAGTCCCGTATCGGAGGAAAAAACTCCTAAATCAACACGTATCACCAAATTATTGGGATACGGCCTACACGTATATAATTATAGATACGACACTATATCTAATCACACAAACATATGTCAAATTGATCTATAGGATCAATTGACACACACAACAATTGTCAATCTCGGAATTCTCCCAAAATTGACACAAAAAGTACCATAACTTTCTCAATAGACCTCCTATGAACACGAAACCAAATCCTATGGGTAGCCTATGCATATAGATTGATTTTCCATGGTTAAATCTTAGATTTAGAACCTAATTTAAGGAGGAAAACTGAATTTTACCTATTGGGAGATAGATTTCCAATGAAACCTCCAATTGAGATAAAATTGCCTCCAACTTGTAGATCCTTGCTTCCTCTTTCTAGATCCTTGCTTCTTAAGCCTCCAATGGTAATTTGGGAAAGAATTGGAATAAAATTTGGTAGGGAAATGAAATAGAAATGAATGAATTTGGTGGAGGGAAATTCTAGATCTAGTTTTGGAATGAAAAGAGGAGAGAGAATTTCCTCCCATTTTATAAATAGACAGGCCCCTATTTCCCCTCCCTCAAGCTACTATAAAATGTTCATTATACCCCTTGGGGCCTCTCATGAAGAAATAATTAAGGAAGGAAGCTTCTAGTCTAATGATTTAATTAATTTAATCCATCTCCTTAACAATGGGCCTTCTAATTGGGCTAATTCTAACTAATTAATTCATGTTGGTCCATGGGTCCAAACTAAACTAGTTAGGTCCACTAACACAAGTCCAAATTAAATAACTAACATCTAACAATAATTAAATAATACAATAAATAATTATTTATTATGCTCAATATTTAATTAAATAAGAAATTACTAAAATACCCTTTCCTAGAAAATATGGTAGTGACAAGTCTACCCTCCTTAAAATAATTTTGTCCTCAAAATTCAAAAATAAAAACTACCCCCAGAAAATAACAAAACAGAACTAAAGAATCATAACTAACTATGACAGAATATAACAATGAACAGAACATAACTAGGAAATAACATACCTCAAGGCACAAACAAATATGGATAACGCTTTCGCATTTCATCCTTTCTCTCCCAGGTAGACTCCCCCGGAGAGTGATGCATCCATGCGACGCACACCAAAGGAATAGTCTGGTTCCTCAACACCTTCTCTCCCTGATCCAGAATCTCAACTGGCTGCTCTGGATAGCTAAGAGTAGGGTCCACCTCTATCTCTGAGTGATCCAATACATGACTAGGATCTGCCACGTATCATCTCAACTGTGACACGTGAAATACGTTGTGCACTCCCTCCAATACAGGTGGCAAGTCTAGTCTATAAGCAACTGCACCGACCCTCTCTAGAATAGTGAAAGGTTCGATGAATCGCGGACTAAGCTTCCCGTCTCCACCGAAATGAATCATGCCTCATGTCGAAGAAATCCTTAGAAACACCAAACCACCTACCTAGAACAAAATACCACCTTAAGAACTTAATCTATAACAAACAACCAAGAACAAGCACAAAACAAAAATCTAAACTATACCTCAAACTCCAAAGGTCTCCGGTGGCTATCGGCCCAATGCCACTGTCTGTCCTGCGCCACTCGAAGTCTGTCTCTGATCAACTGAACCTTCTCTGCTGCATCCACAACCATATTTGGCCCAAGCAAAACTCTCTCTCCAACATCGTCCTAAGACAAAGGAGTACGACACCTCCGACCGTACAGAGCTTCAAAAAGTGACATCTCTATACTGGCCTGGTAACTGTTGTTGTAAGCAAACTCTACCAAATGGAGATGGTCCTCCCAAGAACCCCCAAAATCTAGTACACAAGTGCATAACATATCCTCGAGAGTCAGAATAGTCCTCTCTGATAGCCCATCTGTCTGGGGATGATATGCAGTACTGAACTTGAGCTGAGTGCCCATACTCTCCTACAAACTCCTCCAGAAATAAGAAGTGAAACAACTATCCTGATCCGAGACTATGCTGACGGGAACTCCATGTATCCTAACGATCTGCCTCACATACATCTCTGCTAGCTTCTCCGTAGACAAACCCACCTTAAAAGGCAAAAAGTGGGCCAACTTGGTCAACCTATCAATGATGACCCAAATCGCGTCTTTTCCTCCTGGAGATCGTGGAAGTTCGGACACAAAATCCATAGTAATATGTTTCTACTTCCACTCTGGAATTGGTAATGGTTGAAGTAAACCTCCTGGCCTCTGCCTCTCGGCTTTCACCTGCTGGCACACTAAGCATCTGGATACAAACTATGCCACTTCCCTCTTCATGCCATACCACCACACACTCTCTCGCATATCCCGATATATCTTGTTAGCACCTAGATGCATGGAATATTGAGAGTGATGCGCTTCCTGCAATACCTTCTCACATAGATCCCTACTAGGCACACACAATCTATCTCCATGCCTCAAAGATCCATCATCTGCCATAGTAAAATCATCCTCTAATCCTGCTCTCACCTGAGCTCTGATACTCCTTAAAGATACATCCTCATACTGTGCTGCCTTGATCCTGTCCATCAAATTTGAATGTATCTGCAATCCCCACATCTACATAGCACAACCAGAAACTATTACCTCAATGCCCAAGCTCTCCAAGTCCTCCAACAAATATCGATCATGCATCAAGAACATAGCTACCGGATACCTGCTCAAAGCATCGACAACTACATTAGCTTTCCCAGGATGATATTGCAAAGATATATCAAAATCCTTCATCAGCTCCAACCACCGACGCTGCCTCATGTTCAACTCCTTTTGCGTGAAAACATACTTCAAGCTTTTGTGGTCTGTGAAGATCTCCAGACGCTCTCCGTACAAATAATGTTTCCCCAACTTCAGAGCAAAAATGACTGCTGCCAACTCCAAATCATGGGTAGGATAGTTCTTTACATGAAGACGTAATTGCCTGGATGCATAGGCAATCACTTTCCCATTTTGCTGAAGAACACAACCCAAACCTTTCCCTGATGCATCACTATAAATAGTGAAACCTCCGAACCCTGATGGCAACGTCAAAATAGGAGCAGACGTCAACCTCTTCTTCAACTCCTCAAAAGCAACCTGGCAATCCTCCGTCCAAACAAACTCCACATCCTTCCTTGTGAGTCTGGTCATCGGCTCGACAATCCTCAAAAAATCTTGCACAAAATTCCTGTAGTAGCCTGCCAATCCCAAGAAACTCCTGATCTCTGCTACCGAACTCGGGGTCTTCCAAGATTCTACTGCTACGATCTTCTTTGGATCCACTAAAATACCATCACCAGTCACAACATGCCCCAAGAACTCTACCTTGTCCAAGAAAAACTCATATTTGGACAACTTCCCATACAGCTTCTCCTTCCTCAGCACATCCAACACAATCCTCAAATGCTCCTCATGCTCCTCTGGTGTCTTCGAGTATATAAGTATGTCATCGATGAACACCACCACGAACTTGTCAAGGTACTGGTGGAACACCTTGTTCATTAAGTTCATAAATACTGCCGGTGCATTAGTCAAACCAAACGGCATCACCATAAACTCGTACTGACCATACCGAGTTCTAAAAGCAGTCTTCGGTATGTCCACCGGCTTCACCTTCTCCTGATGGTAGCCTGATCTCAAGTCTATCTTAGAAAATACCTTGGCTCCACTCAACTGATCGAATAGATCATCAATCCGTGGCAAAAGATACTTATTCTTGATAGTGAGATTATTCAAAGCCCTGTAATCAATGCACATGCGCACCGATCCATCCTTCTTCGGTATAAATAATATCGGGGATCCCCACGATAAAGAACTCTATCTGATAAACCCCTTATCCTGCAATTTGTCCACCTGCTTCTTCAGCTCAACCAGCTCGTTGTTGTTTACTCTATAGACATGCTGCAAAATTGGTTCTGCACCTGGCACCAAGTCTATAGAGAATTGAACGTCTCGATCTGGCGGCAAACTTGGAAATTCCTCAGGAAACACATCCAAGAACTCTGCTATCAACGGATGCGGCAACTCCTTGTCTTCCACCATAGCTCCACAAATAATGCCTTCTTCCTGCTCTGTAGCTCCTCTAGCAAACTCGAACTCTGGATCTCCTGGCGGACCAAACAAAACTCTACCTCCTCTACAATCTATGCTAGCACGGTGCCTACTCAACCAATCCATCCCGAGTAGAATATCGTAGCTCGAAAGTGGCATTACAAGTAGACACACACTCAACTCTTGGCTTTCCAGAGTAACTCTCCGATCCTTACAAATATCATTAACCAGGATAATGCCTCCCCCGGTCATGATCTTGCGAGTCCTAAGCAAAGACTCAGCTACCAAACCATGCTTCAGAGCAAAAGAAACAAAAACAAAACTATGGGAAGCACCACTATCAAACAAAGCTAAAGCTGGAATGGAATCAAGAAGAATAGAATCTGCGATGACATCTCCGGTGGGTTCATCCTCCTCAACTGTCATAGCAAACGCTCGTCCCTGACGTGCACCTCCCTGCTGCTGATGCTAGACAAAACGCTGCTGTTGTGTCGGAAGCGGTCCCCTCGGCTATGCTGCAGGTGGTCTCGTCTGTGCCCTCGGAGCTGGAACTGCTCCCTGAACTGCACGAAGAGGACACTCTCTCAATTGATGTCCTTCAGTACCATAATACAAACAAACTCCCAACCTCCTCCTATAAACTTTTTAGATGTGGCCGGGCTTCTTGCAGTAGTGGCATAGAGCTTGCTGTAACTGTCTCTGCTGCTGTGGTGCCTGGTAAAAAGGTGCCTTAACTGGAGTCTGGTTTTGCTGTGGCTGCTGGAAAGGTCTGGACTAAAAATAAGGACGTTTGGCAGATACTGCACTGCTGTTGGCCCCCAGAAAAGAATCACAGTCTATATTGGGCTTCAAATCCATCTCCCACTCAACCTTGCATGCCTGTGCAAGTATCTCCGAGTATGTCTCATAAAAAGACAGAATGAGGATCTTTACTTCCCAGTTTAGACCCTCACGGAAACGAATAGCTCGAACCTCCGGCTCTCTTACCAGATACTCTGCAAATTGGCTCAACCTGCCGAACTCTGCAGCGTACTCCTCCACAGGTATGCTTCCCTGAATAAGACTCTCAAACTGCCTCCCCAAGTCTAGGCTGTCTGCCCGGGTGAAGAACTTCTTCTTGAAGTGGTCCTTGAATACCTCCCAAGATTGTCCTGCGTCAACCAGAATTGGCTCATTCCTGAACCAAGTGCGAGCGATGTCGAACAGTTAAAGTCCTACCGCCTCAACCTTCAGATCCTCAGAAAGACGGGACACCCTCATAAGACGCTCAATGTCCTCGAGCCAATTATCAGCATAGACGATGCCCTCCGTCCCCTTGAAAACCCTAGGCTCCAGTTTCTTAAAGTCCTGAATGTTGCCTGGCCGAAGCTGAGCAACCTGAGGAACATCTTGCTGCTGGATCGGAACTCCTCTCTCAACTACAATACGAGCAAGCTGATGAGCACTCTCGATATCCTACCGTAGAACGTCGGTCTGCCTCTGATGTTCCTCTGACTGAGCCCTCTGTGCCTCGAGTATCTCATAAAATAGTGTAAATATCTATGTCGCCTCTGCTGGCAAAGGAGGTGGAGGTGGAAGCCCCTCAGATACAGCTGGCACAGTCCTCTGAGTAGGTGGTGGACCTCCGAAAGCAGCTGACACTCCAATCACCAGAGAAGTGACTGGTGTAGGCCCTCGGGATATCGCAGACCTCTCAGAAGCTACTCTCCCCTGCTGTGATCTAGTCTTAGGCGGCATCCTGAGATAAAGCAAAAGAAAGAATCAATATGGCACAAGATGTAAGACACTCAAGGAAATAACAGTTTAAGAGATCAAGTATCAATATCAAAGTAGAATAGTTGAATCAAAAAAAATTTCCAAGGTATGATTGAGTATCTCAGCCTATATCCTATCGCAGGCTCGCAGTAGTACAACTAAATTGTCGTACTACCACGATATCGCATACTTTGCGAAGCTAGACCTACATAGGTCACCTCTAAAAATGTGTCATGACCCGCACCCGATGAAGGGGTACAAGTCGGAAGCAACGCCCAGTCTACGCCGCCGAATCGACGGTATAACACTATCTGGATAATCTATCTAACAATATAATAAACCACCAACAATGATAATATACTCAATCACAGATCTAAGATGGAAATGAGCCCGAATCAGATACAAGAATAGAAAAGTCACAATACAACTCATGAGTCTAAAACAATACATCAATGAGTCTGAAAGAAATAACAAAATAAGCTGGAGACAAATCCAGTACAAAGAATACTAAGAAGCTACTACTCCTAGGTCAACTGTCTCAGTTGGGATAAGTCCCTCCTGAGCCAGGGTCTCAGACTCTAAACCCACAACATCCTGAGGTCCATAATGTGTAGGGTACCAGTCCTCAGTGTCATCTGGAAAAATATATCCAGTCAGGAAAGGAGCAGAGTACATCTCTAACAACAATTATAATTAATGATAAAAACTATATAACAGTAAATAGATGTGAATATACAAGATGCATAATAGATACAAGAGATATATATACAATAAGGAAATACTAGAAATAATACAATAATGAGCAATACGTCAATTAGCAAGAATACTAATGTCTAAGTGTGTGAGTACTAGCTTTAACATGTGATCGGCTTGGGAACTTGATACAAGATACAAGATTTATGGCCTGGCTAATCATACGTGCGGTGTATGATTAACACTATTCAAGATACAAGATGGGTATGATCACATATCTAAACTACATACTCCCCACCCCGACTGGTATAATAAATCTAAACATGGTACGTATGGCACAGGATTCCCCAAGAAGATAGCTAGTCTCCCCGAGAATCAGTGTCTGTACATTTACAAGATAATCAATAAAACAAGGCTTGCACAAGATACACCATATACCAAGGAATAACATCTCATGACGAAATTCGGATATACCAATCCGTGTAACCATCGTGTCAAGAGAACATGGATATCTACACTAGATACAATGAACATAGAGGACATCATAAATGAGAAACTATCAGAGAATATACTCGCCTGAAGTCTAATGAATAGTCTCACCGATGTCTGATACGATGCCTCGAAGACCTAGATATAGAATACAACATCAATACAAGGTCCTGGGAAGAAAATAAGCTAAACTAGTAAATTCTAGGTTAATAAGTCAATTCTAAGTTAAAAGTCAACTATGGTCAACTATAGTCATACTATGGTCAACTATCTATTTCTAGGTTACATAAGCCTAACACAAAATATTGGGTCAAGATACTAAAGTCTAAGCCAAGAAATCCACATCTTAAATATTTGGATACCGTATCTCCGGATACGTGAATTCCAAGGTAACATCTCAATATATATATCAAACAAATATTAATAATATAGAATCACAATTACAACATTAAATAGGTACCGTGGTTTTGAAACAACTTGGTATCACAATATTAAATTAAATCTTGGTACCCTAAACTCAACCTTGGGTATCCCCAATTACCTTGGTTTTCTTCGAGATAACACCCAATACCTTGTTATATTAACTACCCATATATATATAATACATATACTAAATATTATACATATAATAAAATTAGCAATTAAGAAATATTACATCAATATTAATACTAATATATATATACATATATCTATCTATAAGTATATAATCATATATATATATAATCTGCCAACTGTCGCTAAAAGCTGTGCTGAAAACCTGATATTCTGATACGCTGCCCTTATTGTGACAGTTGTGACTGTCGTTGAAGCTGCTGTCGTCGCTGCTGCTGACTTTCCCACTGCTGCTGCTATTTTGATAACGGTTTGCAGCCGTCACCGATCTGCTGTCGCTGCTGCTGCCTATGTTTCCTGCTGTTGCTGCTATATTAATGACAGCGGCTGTTGTCATTAATGATGCTGCTACTGCTACAGCGGCTGCTGCTATATTAAGTGACAGCGGCTGTCACCAATGCCTCTGTCGCCAAAGCACTAATATATATATATATATATATATATATATATATATAAAACATATATATATATATATATAAACCCCATAATAAAATATATATCTATATATATAAATACCAATAAAAACTATACATACACCCTCCTTATTATTATGTACATAACTATGATGTAGTAACATGCACACACATACATACTAATAACTATACATATATGCATATGTATAAATAATCATATAACATCCTTATATAAATATAAATACCCATTTAAAATATACATATATATACATACTATAATATACATATTCTAACACAATAATATATAACTACCATATAGTATCAATACATACATAGATCTAGGATACCAGAAGCACAATTATATATACACTATAATACATATATAATATTTATATTTATATATATATATGCACAAATATAATCTTCATGAATTAAGAGTACAAGAATTAGATCTACATATAATTATACAATATATGGGGAGTATCATACCATATCCCACTAGATCTAGGATACGCATGTGACACAAGTCCACCACACATCCAATTGTATCCCGAAGGACACAAACAAGTCACATATATTATTTATGAACAAAATGAAGAGTCAAATATAGATCTACGTGTCCGTGTCAAATTATGACATGTACAAAGTCCCGTGTCGGAGGAAAAAACTCCCAAATCAACACGTATCACCAAATTGTTGGGATACGACCTACACGTACCCAATTGTGGACACAAAACTAGCCCCAATCACACAAACATATGCCAAATTGATCTATAGGATCAATTGACACACACAACAATTGTCAATCTCGGAATTCCCCCAAAATTGACACAAAAGTACCATAACTTTCTCAATAGACCTCCTATGAACACAAAACCAAATCCTATGGGTAGCCTATGCATATGGGTTAATTTTCCATGGTTAAATCTCGGATTTAGAACCTAATTTAAGGGGAAAAACTGAATTATACCTATTGGGTGATGGATTTCCAATAAAACCTCCAATTGAGATAAAATTGCCTCAAACTTGTAAATCCTTGCTCCTCTTTGTAGATTATTGCTTCCTCCTTCTAGATCCTTGCTTCTCAACCCTCCAATGGTGATTTGGGAAGGAATTGAAATAAAATTTGGTAGAAAAATAAAATAGGAATGAAGGAATTTGGTAGAGGAAAATTCTAGGTCTAGTTTTGGAATGAAAAGAGGAGAGAGAATTTTTTCCCCTTTTATAAATAGGCCGGCCCCTATTTCCCCTCCCTCAAGCTACTATAAAATGTCCATTATACCCCTTGGGGCCTCTCATGAAGAAATAATTAAGGAAGGAAGCTTCTAGTCTAATAATGTAATTAATTTAATCTATCTCCTTAACAATGGGCCTTTTAATTGGGCTAATTCTAACTAATTAATTCATGTTGGTCCATGGGTCCAAACTAAACTAGTTAGGTCCACTAACACAAGTCCAAATTAAATAACTAACATCTAACAACAATTAAATAATACAACAAATAATTATTTATCATGCTCAATATTTAATTAAATAGGAAATTACTAAAATATCCTTTCCTAAAAAATATGGTAGTGACAAGCCTAAATCTTCTTCCTATATGTAGTTCGATGCCATGGGATAGTTTCTAATGGTCATATGCATGATTTGGAACCTAAAATAAAGGAAAATTTAGATCTATATCTATTGGGAGATGGATTCTCAATAAATTGCTCAAATGGACATGATCCAGACACAAGGTCCTTGCCAAAAGCTCCTCCTCCAAGTGCTCCTTGCAGATCCAAGCTCCAATGCTCCTAGCTTGATGAGATTGAGAGGAAAAAGATAAAATTTGGGTTAAAATTGATGGAGGGATGAAGTGAATTGGGGATCTAAAAAATGAATGGAGAAATTAGAAGAGAAGAGAGAAAGCGTTTTTATATGGCCGGCCCCTCCTTTCTCCTCCTCCAAGCAACAACCAAAGACCACTATACCCCTACATGCTAAATATGAAGAATAATTAAGAAGGGATATTTTGGGAAGTCTCTATACTATTGTAAATTAGGCTAATCCTTCTAATTAACTAGAGGGAATGGGTCTAATAGGCCTAGTCCATGTTGGGCTCAAAAGTTTTCATGACAAGTCTAATTAGGTTCACTAAAGTCAAGTCTAAATAATATGCTTGTTTGGATAAACAAAGTTTATACGAAACTTTTGCTTACAAACGAGAAAAGAGAAAAGTACAAATAATCCTATACGAGGATATTAAGTACAATAAAATAATTCTGGGGAAGTATTGCTATGGAAGTCTGATCTGCAGTCGATCTACCCGATGATGAAGAAGTGCTGTAGAAGAAGCTTCAAACTTTCTCTGAACTGAAGGCAAAAGCCGGCCAAAAGAAAGTTGCAAGTAGGATCGAATTCTTATTGCCAAAGTTGTCAGCCAAAACTAATTCCCCCCTTTAACCCTGTGACCAGGGGTCTTTATTTATAGAGATCAATCAAATAACTGCCTGGTTAGCGTAAAATCCAAATGACTGTCTTATTGGCGTAAAAGGCTAAACTGTGAAGAAGATTGCCTCTTTTACGCTGCGGTTATGACAACTTCTACCCACGTTCAAATAATCTTCTGAATCTGCGTATGACACATATCACTTTATAAGGTAACGCATATAACTGCTTCTCAAAGATCATGGCATACAAGCCACATAGATAACTGCCCCTGTGTAAAACTTGATAATTCATGAATAATAGATAACCAGCGTAAAATAGCCAATTATCCTTCACGAATGAGGTCTTGAGCATATTCTGGGCTAAGTAGCCTTATCAACGTACCTTTGCAAATATAGCCGAGTTGGCATATTTCGAGGAAATAGCATACGACGTACTCCTATAGTTAAAAATAGCCTGGTTGGCATAAAATATATGGATGGTGATTGTGAGCGTATTAGTCACAGTCTTAGCTTTCCCAGTCATGACAAATTTTAAAAATAGAACAAAATCTCGTGCATTAAATGCAAAGATATGCCTCAATCTCGTGCATAAAATGCAGAGATATGCCTCGAGCTCTGTACAAGAAATAACTTTTGACGTGGCGTCTGATTTTGTCTTGTCTTGAGCGTAAAAACTCATTTATGTCAATGTAGAATAGGCAGTGTATTCAAAAGACTCCATTTTTCTTCCTTTAAATACGTAAAAACAACTTATATCAAAAATATGTCACAAAATGACAACCTGGGTCTCTGTGCAAAATTATCATCACAGCCGTTCTCTCGATCATCGTGCAGTACTTTTATCAAATGTCAGGTTCACTGATTTGACTGACAAATTCATCCGAGGAATACGAAGAGTTCCTCGTACAACTTTACGCTACATTAAAAATAATGTATTTTAAACTTTATGCAGGAAGGTATAGCAACCTTTTACGTAGAACAGCCTTGAAGCTCTGCTTTATGTGGACAGCTTTGAAGCCCTATTTTACGCCAAACAACCTTAAAGTTCTGTTTAACGCAGACAGCTCTGAAGCCCTATTTTACGCCAAACAATCTTGAAGCTCTATTTTACGCAGACAGCTCTGAAGCCCTATTTTATGCCAAACAACCTTGAAGCTCTGTTTTACACGGACAGCTCTGAAGCCCTATTTTACTCCAAACAACCTTGAAGCTCTATTTTACGCAGGGAGGGACTTTATGTATGTTTTGGGTTTTGACTGAAAAATACGCGGACAATTCTCCAGCATATTTCATGCTTCTACAAGACCCCCTTCAAAGTTACCAAATTCCTCATAATTTGAAATACTTTGAATGAAGCATGAAATGGTCAAATTTGACTCTATCTTCAAGGTTAATTTTTTTTTGGCTATATTTAAGAAGTCGTTGGAATTTGTATGTTCTCTTCTGCCTATATAAGGGCAAGCAAATGAACTTGATTTTCCATACTTCCTTCACCACAAAGATGACTGCTGCGATTCATTGGGCAGAACTGAGAAAGAAGAAGATTATGCTCTTCCAGCATATAAGGAGCCGTAAAAGGAGACATCTTTGAGCAAATATTCTCTGCAATGATGGACCATGGAGGGATATCATAGCTTTCTTTGCTCGAGGTAATTAGCGATTTTATATGCAATTCGTCAAAGAGAGAGGAAGGGTCGTATTAGACCACACAACTTGCTAGCTGTATTTTTCCCTATTATGAAGCTGGATCCTGGGGTGCAGCTCGACCGTGTCTTCCAGTATTGTGTTGGGTCTGAATCCCAATCACAATTCTAAGCATGGCCGCCGATGATGTATGGAGGGTGGGCTTGAATAATTTATACATGCCCAATTTTGTATCCTTCCTCCATTGATCATTTTCTTGGCACCTGGCGTATAAGAGCTGAAGAAGTGCTGTAGAAGAAGAAATAAAGATCTCCATCAGACGAGAACCTAGCGTAATAGATTCCCGTCATATGTAATCGTGATCTTGAATATTAATGAAAAATCCTTTGTAAAATAGATTTCCATCATATGTAATCATGATTAATAAACTTGTCTTCTTTTATGCACTATTGATTCGCCATGTTGCTGTGAGGAAGTCTGGTAATACGCAACTTCAACACGCTTGAGTAATTTTTACACATACTTTGATAAATATGCATCCAGTCATGTTCCAACTTTTACGCATAAAGGAAGATGTGTAAAAACTCTTTAGCATTAAATTGTCTTGAAAATCCAATCATCATGCTGTTTTGACGAGGAGTCATATAGAATTCTGAACCGTCATTTCTCCTTTATAAATATGAAGAACATCTGTTCAGAACATCATTTTCAAAAATAGCTTCTCGAAAGATTCTCGAGACAAGGCAAGAAATGTCCGCCGAACAGGCCATCCCTGAACTAGATGTAAAAGATCCTGGCCAAACTTCGAATGAACTACCAATGGCCAAGGAAGAAAAGTCATCTCCAATGAAGACAGACATTTTCAGGGAACTCCTTGGCCCTTCGTCTGATGAAGTCCTCTCGACTGAAGAAGAAGAGAAGTTACTGAATACTCGTCGTCTGTTTGCCAACGCTGATATTTGCGTATTTCAGGCCCTTGCAATGTTTGTAAACAATATGGAATAAAAAAATACTGATTCTTAAAATAAAAGAGCATTTTCTGCGTAAACTCTTATAACTGGCTTTTTTGAGCGTAAAACTCAGATTATCAATATATACGCGTATTCTGCTAACTGATCTGTCCCGCATAATTTAAGATTTTTATTTTGCTCGTAAAATTATAGATCCGTAGCATCTTAACGTAAAATCATAGATGCTTGCTCTGAGCGTGGATCTTTATTCTGTGCGTAAATTCATAGATCATAGCATCTGATGGATCCTTTACGCAGCATGACTATCTGTCTTCCTTTTCAAATTATCTTCTGACGTGGTTCCAAATCAAAACTGACTACGATAAAATTAGATTTGGTTAAGGATTCGAAGAGTCATTTGAACTCTATAAATAGGCCTAGGTCATGAGAGAGAAAAACCCTTCATCTCTTTCTGAAAAACCCTTCATCTTTTTCTGAAAAACCCTTCTTTTCTGCCATGTAATTTGTTATTCTCAGAGATAATAAAGACACATTTTCTGACTCTGTGGACCCATCACTTATTATTAGAATATAAATGATAGGCTAAGATTAAAGTGATATCAGAGGTAATATGGACATGATATACTTTCGGTAACTGGTTTTACTGAATATATCTGTTCAGAGGTAATATGAACATGATAGAATATGATTCAACTAAATTTGTATACAAAACACTATCAGAGGTAATATGGACATGATAGGTTTTGAAGTTTCAAATTAGTTAAATATATCTATTCAGAGGTAATATGAACATGATAGGATATGATTCAACTAATCTTTGTATATAGTATCATCAGAATGAAATATTCATCATACTCCATTAAGCAAGGGAGATCAAGCATAATACTTATTCAGAAATTTGCCATTGATAGGATCCATTATTAAATCTCCATTAGGCTTGGCTAATCTGTAAGTGCCATTTGAAAATGTTGTTTCAATCACATAAGGGCCCTCCCATTTGGGCTGGAATTTTCCCTTACTTTTATGTGTAATGATCATTGGCCTCTTCATAGCTAAAACTAGCTCATCAACTTTGAACACTCTTTCATTCACTTTTTGATTAAAAGCTCTGGAGATGCGTGCTTGGCAGAACTCAATGCGCTGTTGAGCTTGAAGGCGTCTTTCGTCTAACCCTTCTAGCTCTTGAAGTCTTAAACGATTATTATTTTCCTTAGTCAGCTTATTAGCTACTGCTATTCTGAGTGATAGAATTTGAATTTCAATAGGGAGAACTGCTTCACACTCGTAAACTAATAAAAATGGAGTACAACCCGTTGGTGTTCGTACCATTGTGCGATATGCCCACAGACATTCCCCCAATTTCTCGTTCCAATCTTTTTTGTTCGAAGAGACAAATTACTTTAAGAGTTTGATAATAGTTTTGTTGAAGGCTTCTGCCAAACCATTGGCAGCAGGATTATATGCCGTTGAGGACACATTTGTATCTGATTATTATTACAAAATTGGTGAAATGCTTGACTGATGAATTGAGACCCATTGTCATGAATTATCCTTCGGGGTATCCCAAAGTGATAAATTATATGATGCTTGATAAAGCTGATCACATTGACTGTCTTTACCTCAGCAAAAGGAATTGCCTCCGCCCATTTGGAGAAATAATCAGTAATAGCTAATATAAACCGATGTCCTCTAGAAGATGAAGGATGAATAGGACCAATGATATCCATACCCCATGCTTCAAAGGGCCATGATGAAATAGTAGGATGTAAATATTCAGAAGGTTGATGTATAAAATCTGCATGAACCTGACAGGCTTTGCATTTTCTTGCATATTCCACGGCATGTGCAATCATAGTAGGCCACTAGTAGCCCATCCTCCTGATACGATCCTATAACTTAGGACCGGGTTGATGTGCTCCACATACTCTATAACCAAATTTTGAGATCGAGAAACATGTTCTAAGAAGAATCCTTTAAAAGACATTGCTATCTCGATTGTTGTTCGGTGATAAGGAATGAGATCTGGATTGCGGACTTCATATATTCCTCTGACCTGATTGATGATCAGCTGAGAATCACCAAAAGCTTCCAAGTATTAAATATCCAATTCTTTAGCAATTTGTAGCCCAATTAATAGAGCATTATACTCTGCCACATTATTAGAGCATGGTTCACTAAGAGAATATGCTCGATAAATGACGAGTTTATCAGAAGTCACCAGAACAATCCCTACCCCTTAAACCACGTTTCCTTTGGGACCAGTTATGGAAGCACCATCAAAGAATAGCTGCCATGTATCACCTTCCATTGCCAAATTATATTCTGCAACTTCGTCGGGGATGTCATCATATAATTTGGAGGTTTCTGGAATTGGATGGGCAGCTAAGAAATCAGCCAAGGCTTGACCTTTCACGAATTTCTGAGGGACGTACACCATGTCATACGGTGTCAATAGCATTGCCCAAGTCGCGAGTCGGGAATTAAGAATACTTGGCTTATTTATCAATACCCAAAGTGGGTTGATTTTGGATATGATATGAATAGTTTGGCCTGTCACGTAATATCGCATCTTCTGAATGGCAAACATTAGGGCTAAGCATTCTTTTTCCACTGGGTTATACCTGTGTTCTGCTCCGACTATCATCCTGCTTAGATATATATAGCCTGTTCATGACCCTCATTATTCTTCTGTGCGAGGAGAGCCCCTAAAGAATGATCCATTGCTCGAACATACAGCAAAAATGGTCTTCCTATGACATGAGGCACCATAATTGGAGGATTAGTAAGATAGCATTTGATGTCATTAAATGCTTGTTGATAGGCTTCGTCCCATACAAATGACATACCTTTCTTCATTAGATGAGAAAAGGTTAACATCTTCCAGAGAGATTGGATATGAATCTCCTGATATAAGCTAGATGACCCTGAAATCCCCTAAGTTCTCTGAGATTACGGGGCGGTCGTATTTCTAGGATAGCTTTTACTTTATCAGGGTCAACTTGAATGCCTTTAGCAGTAATGACAAATCCCAGAAATTTGCCACTGGATACACCAAGAAAGGACTTTGTAGGGTTCAATTTGAGTTAATATTTGCGCATCAAATCAAATATTGTCTTCAAGTCTTGAATGTGATTATCCTTGAGACAGCTTTTGACAGCAATATCATCTACGTAACATTCTACCATTTTGCATAAATGCTCATAGAATATGTTACTCATAGCTCGTTGATATGTGGCCCCAGCATTCTTCAATCCAAAAGGCATGACTGTATAGCAATATACTCCTAATGGTGTACGAAAAGCAGTATGCTTTTCATTTTCAGGATTCATTTTAATTTAATTATATCCTGAAAATCCGTCCATGAAAGATATGCGCTCAAAACCACACGTATTATTGATTATGACGTCTGTAATGGAAAGAGGGAATTCATCTCTAGGGCAGGCCGTATTTAGATCTCGGAAGTCGATGCAAACACGCACTTTTCTATTTTTCTTCATAACTGGGACAACATTAGCAACCCAATCAGGATGTTGTTCTTCCCGGATAAACCCACAGGCTATTAATTTCTTAATTTTAGCTTCAATGGCATCCATCATATCTGGGCAGAACCGGCGTTATTGTTGCTTTACAGGCTTTGAATTAGACAATATATTGAGTTTATGGGTAGCCACTTTTGGATCAAGACTTAGCATATCTTCATAATTCCAATCAAAGACATCAATATATTCTTCTATCAGCTGGATCATTTCTTCTCTTTCTTCTTCAGAAAGATTATTACTGATAAATATCGGTTTTGGTGAAAATTCATCCCCAACATTAACTTGGATAACCTTAACTTCAGTGGGTGGTTCTTTTTGTTCGAACCAAAGTTCCAATTGTGTATCCATTTGTTGTGCCCAAGATTCATTTTCAAATGGTTCAGATTCTTGTTACTCTGTTTCCAGGGAATCTGTCAATACCATATTTACTGATAATCCCAGTTCAAATTCATCATCTGAATCGGAGGATAAAAATTTATTTTGAGAAGAGGAAATGGTCTCATCACTTGACTCAGAGCTGTTTGGAGTTGTAAGAGATGTGATATACCCTAACCCTAAACGAGGTCGTTGACAATAAGGATCACCATGCAACGGTATTCGTCTGCCTTTTCCATAATTGAGGCCTTGCTTTAACTTCAAATCATAACCCATATTTTTTATAATCTTTAAAGCTTGTGGGCTATATCTGTGAATTTGCTTTTTCTCAATATCAGACTCATTTTGTATAATTGGTCTATTCCGTATTCGACCGAAGACTATTTGATGCTGATCGTTGCGAGTAGGTGGAACAATAAAGACATAATCTTCATGTGGCCCATATGTCATGACGACATTAGATGTTGATGCTACTTCCCACACATATAGATGATAGAAGTATATAGCTTCCAAGAATTTTTGTGCTATGGGTTCTATATCTTTATGAGGAGAAAATTCGTTAATTGTATTATACCATATTTCCTCTTGATCCGTATCGATGATATTACTATAGAAGATTTTTGATTAGGAAATTGGGCGTCAGTATACTGGAAAAGAGAATCTTTATTGTCATCAGCAAACACGTCCTCGATTACATTTACATCAGCTAACTGCTTGTTGCGCCTAAGGTCAATGACCAAATATGGAGGTTTCTTGTTCAGTTTGATCACTAGAGGATCATTTCCTCCTCCTGACTTTGTTTTGCGCAAGTGAATAGTCATAGGTTCCAAGACTTTTGGACAGGTAATCCGCCCTTTTACTTGGATCGACAAAGGTTGCTCAGCAGATGGTTCTCCTGGCTCATGGTGGAATTCTTCCTCTATTTTGCCTGACACATCTTTCATATAGTCTTGAGTGTACAATATGGCATCAGAATAGTAGGATTCAATTCCTTTGAATGGATTGAGATCAGCAAATTCTGTTTTTACTGTTCCTTGAGTATCTACATATTTGAAACTTTGATGTAGAGTTGAAGGAACAATATTGTGATCATGGATCCATGGTCTACCCAACAGAATATTGTAAAATACCTCTGAATCAATGACATAGCATGTAGCCAATGATCTAAGATCACCAATCTGGATTTTCAGACGAATCTTTCCTAATGGTCTGCTTTTCTTGGCATTGAAGCCCACAATTGTAGTGGTAATGTAAGCCAATTCACTGGTAGGAATTCTTAATGGTCTTAGCAGACTATGAGGGATAATACTGATTGACGATCCCGGATCTATGTGAATCCGGTCTACCTCAATGGAGCCGTCGTATCCTGTATAATAAAAAGGCCTGTCATGTTTGTTATGCTTCAACAACATATCCTCTTGAGTGAAAGTGATGTTAGGGATTGCTTACATCATACTATGGCATTGAGGATATGCCACAAGCTCTTTATCAGGGGACTTGAGCTGAGTCAAGCATACATCTGCTTGCATTAATGCTTCACTCAAGGCTTGACGAGTATTTTTGGATAAATGAAGTAGCTCAAAAATGGACAATCTGGCTGGAGTATTAGCCGACTGAGCCAAGATGTTGAAGTTATACGGTTTCTCTAAACCTTTGTTTTGAGTGTTCTTCAGAGGTTTATCGAAACAAACTTCTTTTTGTTTGCCTTTTTCCACAGAAGTTGATTTAGAAGGACCTGCCTCTAGTATTACAGGTTAAGACTCTGGAGGTTTGGTAGCTGAAGTGTCTGCCATTGCTTCTTCCTGATTCCCTTCATATTCTTTGAGGTAGGCTTTTCCTGACCGTGTTCCGGTTGCTAAAGCCTCTTTTTCCGATGCCGGGGATATTTCAACCATATAACATGGTTTACATCTTGAATTCTTCTTAGACTTAGCTTTAGCAGCTTTAGTTTCTTCCTCAATTTCTGATACTAGATCAGGGTGAACCCACATGATCTCCCCACGCTTGGTAATTAGGGGCACTAAATCTTGATTTTGACCCCTGGTAGGAAGGAGATTAACAATATCCATCATTACCCGTGGAATAGGTATCACACCATTCGGTACTTTTTGAGGGGGAAAATTGCCAAATTGGAGTGAGATCATATTTACAGTGACCGTCTTCTCGTTATTATGCAAAGTGATGGCTTTGGCGTCGATCAACTCCTGGATTTTCCTTTTCAGTACATAGCATGCCTTTGTGGGGTGATGTATGTATATGTAAAAAATACAGTACTTAGGATTATCTGTACTGCCGACTTCTTTTGGACGCTTTATCTCTGGTAGAGTAAGCTTGTCACTTTTGACTAGACGATCAAATATGCTTGGAATATCATTGTCGTCAAAAGAATATTCTTCTTTAGGTTTAGAAGTTCCAGAATTCGTTTGCGTAGTTATCGGAGTATTTGGCTGGACGTATTGATTGCCAGGGCTTCCTTTCCTGGATGAACGCTTCCCTTTATCAGAGGTAGAGATCATGATTCCGTTGTCACGAGCCTTACGACTATTATCTTCAGCGGCTACTATCGATATGATAAATGAGGGCCAATCATGGAACTGATATGGTCCCGTGAATACTGAGATCAGTGGGAGTAGGTTCTTTCTGCAAATGTCCACCAAGGCTGAATTTGGAACTCCAGGAGGCATCTGTAAAGTAGCCTGACGAAAGCGTTCAATAAAAGTACGAACGTTTTATTTTTCCTTCTGCTTTACTTCAATGAGTGATGACATAGACATGTCCATTCCTCCCTCGTAGAATTTAGCGAAGAATAGAGTTTTGAAATCTTTAAAAGAAGTAATGCAGTTGTCAGATAGACTATGATACCATTGGTAAGCTACTCCAGACAGACAGCCTTTAAACACTCGAGCTCTGTACAAGAAACAGCTTTTGATGTGGCATCTGATTTTGTCTTGTCTTGAACGTAAAAAATTATTTCTGTCAATGTAGAATAGGCAGCATATTCAGAAGACTCCATTTTTCTTCCTTTGAATGTGTAAAAATGACTTGTATCAAAAATATATCACAAAATGACAACCTGGGTCTCTGTGCAAAATTAACATCACAGCCGTTCTCTCGATCATCGTGCAGTATTTTTGTCAAATGTCAGGTTCACTGATTTGACTGACAAATTCATCCGAGGAATACGAAGAGTTCCTCGTACAACTTTACGCTGCATTAAAAATAACGTATTTTAAACTTTACGCAGGAAGGTTTAGCAACCTTTTACGCAAAACAGCCTTGAAGCTCTGCTTTACGCGGACAGCTCTGAAGCCCTATTTTACGCCAAACAACCTTGAAGTTTTGTTTTACGCAGACAGCTCTGAAGCCCTATTTTACGCCAAATAACCTTGAAGCTCTGTTTTACGCAAACAACTCTGAAGCTCTATTTTACGCCAAACAACCTTGAAGCTCTATTTAACGCGGACAGCTCTGAAATCCTATTTTACTCCAAACAACCTTGAAGCTCTGTTTTCCGCAGGGAGTGACTTCATGTATGTTGGGGATTTTGACTAAAAAATACGCGAACAATTCCCCAGCATATTTCATGCTTCTACAATGCTAGCCCACTATCTATAAATAATAATACAAAGCACAACTAATTTAAATAGCACTATAATAATTAGTAATTATAAGAAATAAATAAATATTTAAAATAACCAAAATACTCTCATTTGAAAAAATTGGGGGTGCCAATCTTGGGAAAATTATGTTCACTTGGTGGAATTCTCGTATAATAATAGTTATCAGGCCAGTATTCAGATGACACCTTTCAAGGTACTGTACGGGAGGAAGTGTAGATCACCATTGGCTTGGGACGACATTGGTGAGCGAAAGATGTTAGGCCCCGAAATGATCACACAAATAGTAGAAGTTGTCAGGAAGATCAGAGAGCAACTTCGGTTTGCGCAAGACCAGCATCGTCATTGGACAGATCATCATAGTTGACCTTTAGAGTTTTGTATCGGTGACCACATGATTTTATAAATTTTGCCTACCCATGGAGTCATTATATTCAGGGTTCGCGGGAAGCTTAGTCCACAATACGTTGGGTCGTTCAAAATTCTATATCGGGTAGGCGATGTGGCTTATCGTCTTGCCCTTCCAACTTCGCTACATGAGGTTAACGATGTATTTCGTGTATCTCAATTGTGTAGGTATGTCCTAGATCCGAGTTATATCCTCGACCAATCTGAATTAGTTGTTGGTACCGACTTATCTTACGAGGAGCAACCCTTATCCATTCTTGATCGAAGAGAGAAGGTACTCAATAACCGGACTATTTCTCTTGTCCGAGTTGCCTGGGGGCATCACAATCTTGGAGAATCGACATGGCAGCGCGAGGACGATATTCGATATCGGTATCCATACCTATTCGATTTCGAAGGTATATTATATCTTATGCCTTCGTATCTAGATTTCATGATCAGGTGATCACCTACGTGTTGTGATGATATTGCTTGTATGTATAATTTTACAAGTATGATGTATCGTGCTTGTCCCGACTTCTCTAGCTTACTTGGATTCAAATTCCGAGGATACATTTTTTCTAAGGTGGATAAAGATGTTTCTCCCCGTTCCCGATATACGTATTTGGAACATATTTTATTTTAGCATGGTTGCATGTGCATGGAGACTAGACCCATTCTTTAGTTTAACCTGGTTCATGGTTCATTTTGTGGGTTATTTCAAGTCATGAGAACCCTTGGTTCAACCCTTAACCCTACCATATATAAGCCAACCCCTCCTTCTCTCTCTTCACTTCTTTATTTCTTCCTCTTTTTTTAGTTTTCTCTCACTTTTTCCATAGGCAAGTACACCTTATATGAGAAATAGAGAAATCCTCCATATTATTTGATTATTATGTTCTTTACATGATTTTAAATACTTTTAGAACTTGCAGTTTTTTGATTTGGTGGATGGATTAGTGTAGATCTATATTTCTAACTTAGGACTTTTATGGATTTCATAAGTTTTTCTTGGTTTTGATATATTAAACATGTATTTTTGAAAACTAATTTTTGCTACATGATAGAGCTTTCAATTTTAAGCATTTTGGCTTTTGGTTTACTTGATTTGGACTTAACTGAAACTTCATTTATTGCCCGTTACTTTAACACTTGTCCCAAATAGTAGACTTTAACCCTGAGCATGTGACCCTGACTTCACATGTGGCCCTTACTCTATATACGACCAAGTGGTTCATGTGACCCATACTTCATATGCGGCCGAGACTTCATATGCGTCCTAGAGACATATGCGGCCGAGACTTCATATGCGGCCTAGAGACCCATGCGACCTTGATTGTTTGATTGAATGTTTTCTTATTTTTTTATGATTTATAATTGGGTTAATATTTATTTTATGATTCTAAGAAAGAATGGATTTAGTAACCAGACCTTGTGCCAGACATGTCCATAGCTAAGATTGGCTATGATCATAGCATGAGTTGAACTGAGATTTCAGTATGAACTAGACTAATTAGATAGTGACTAACCGTCTATTGTGCATGACATAAGCATTCGTGTTACAATATGATCTTGATTCATGTGACCCAATGTATAATTGGTAATTGGACTCGAATACTGTATCCATGCTAATACAAATTATTTTCTGAAAGTGTATATGATCGGATATGCGCCGAGGTATGACATACTGTATTACGTGTTAAGTGATTTATATTTGGATTGTGCATCGAGAATGCCTCCAAATACCTGAATTTATGATATTATAAATATATATTATTTCTCTAGAACACACATGATATGTGAGTCAACTACCAAAGTGTAGCTAGGATATTGATTGACTGAATGTTGCATACACGCTCGGGTGAATCCAGATTGAACTTCCATGGATTCGTATCTAGCATGCACGTATCTTGTACGACATCTTAAGAAAAATTCTCATGTAACCATGCCTTGAGATTTCAAACACAATATAGGGCTAATTAGGTAACTAAAAGTGGTAGTAACATTTGAAGGAAACGGTATTTCGAGATCATGCCAACAAACCTTCCCACATAGATTCATTCTAAGTACGCAGTGGGCTAGCCACTATGGATACCATATATCATCTGCCTTAGTAGAGTGCAATATATGACCTATTATAAATAACACTGAGCCATTGTCTCCCTATAGGAGTAATGAATCGCTATACCGTGTTTTAGCGCAGTGGCCCTACGGAAAACTTGTGCATCATGCAAGTGCCTGTATATTTCTTATTTTTCTTGGTTAGCTCATTTTTGGCACTAGCGTGATTTGAGAATACCTATTATGCATTAATTTTGAGATAATCTCAGACTCCTCAAAATAGTAAGCCGTACAGGTGATTGGCCGATGTAAGAAAATGGACTTGGTTGTGATTGTATTATTCGGTTAATAGCCTAGGAAAATGGACTATCATAGTGTGATGGTTCAACCCTTGTTCTTGTTTGGTTGTAGGGTTGGGCCTTTGTGCTAGGATATGCCATGGACCTAAGTTACGATACCGAATCTATGTATTATTATATATTAGTTTTTGGGTTTTTTTTCTCTATTTTGTGCTTCCTATGTGGTACTTGCAATTTGGGGTCTAACCACACTGGTTTTGCATGGCCAGGTCTCGAGCCAGTACCCGAGGATCCAACGTACTATCCCCCAACTCATGGCGCATACCAGGAACATGGTCACAAAGGATAACGAGTAGATTTTCTTTTTCCCTGCTTGTCATTATACTTTTACTTTTTTTGGGCGTTTAGCCACCGACACCTGTTAGCCGGCACGTCTGGACATTAGTCTCCTTAAATGATTGTATTAAATCAGACTGCAGCTGATCAATATCATGAACTTTTGATACTCTTCCAGCTTTTTATTTTGTACCGCTGGTCTCTAGAATATTTTGAGAAAGCGTTTGTGACGCCTTATTGCTTTATCATATATGCTCTATGTTTACTGTTTCTTATTTGAATGATTGAGACATAGAAGTTCTTGACCATAGGAGACTTGATTGTAGTATGAACCCCCTTGTCTTATTATAGCCATGATCGTTGTACGACTTATAGTATCTTGTACGGGGTAGCTGGCCATATCCGTCTCCTTATTCCGGTACTGGGGCGTGACACCATGGGTGGCAGTTGCATATCCTATGGCACCCAAGTTTCTCTATAGTGCTCCATTATGGACTGCACGAGTTCTAGTAGCCTCACCTCTCTTTCTGCGACCAATGCTTAAATTGTTATTATTTTCATTCTATTCCTCTACTTCCATGTCGCCTTCTCCTCTAATAAATGCGAGCAGAAACATCGTGACATCCTCGATAACGTTGAGAAGCCGTCGACACCAACAATCTGCGAGCATGCACCCAGATTTCCATCAAAGAAATCTGTCGAGAACCGTCAGGCTACGACCTCCGCGTCGTCGGTGTGCGAGTTCAGCACCCTAAACCCTCATCTTCGTGCCACCTAGATGAGTTTATTGCAGTGACATAAGAGTCACTCGTGTGTGCCACTAAATTTTTTTTGCTCGCCAGGAACATGTGCATTTCGAGAAGAAGCGGCTTGGAAGGAAGCTCCTGTATATTTAAATTAAGAAGAAGAAGTTGCGGTTATCCCGCTGAATTCTATAAATGTTCCTTGAGGACTATAGAAACTCTAGCTCGTGCCTAGTCCAGGACTAGACCTGGATACCGCAATCTCATCTCAGATTGGACAAACTGAGACAATATACCTTGCCTATTGATTTATAGTATTTACATGCATGTATTCCTTATCAGTCATTTACTTTGGATATACTGCTACATGTTTTACCTGCTCTTATCTGTATGCTTATATGATTATACATGCTGACACATAAGCATGATAAATGGATTCGTATTGCATGACATATATGTGACACGTACCTAATCTTTGATGCTTGTTTCTTGATGGATTTACATGTATACATGGTATACTAGTGTATTATCTATTAGAGTCATCTTGGACGTGTCGTGGATGCGACACGGGCAGTAACATAGGGTGGGAAGGGCAGTCACTAGGCTGTAGAAGCATAGAAAGTACGAGAACAAAGATCATGCAAATGCCTTAAAAGAGCAGAGGCGTACTTTCTAAAAAACCTGAAGTAGATGCATACTTTCCTTAAAAATATGAAGAGGAAGCGTGCTTTCTTCCCAATGATGCCAAACTTGCTCGAATGGACGAGCGTACTTTTTCAACCTTGTTGTCTCGTTATTTAATGGACCAGACAGTTGACAAAATGACATGATGACCGAGGGGATCAAATTTATTAAATATTGAAGATCTCTTGCACGCCGACCCAGGTTGTCATTTTGTTGCTAGTGTGCTACTTTTTACCAAAGTACGCCAATGTACTACTTTCCATCAAAGTACGCCAGTGTGCTACTTCTACCAAGGTATGCTAGTGTTGCTACCTCAACAAAAATACTCCAACAATGCTACTTCCACCTCCTAAACCAAGACCAATTTAGACCTAATTGGTGCGCACATAAGTGTGTGGACAGCCAACAAACCAGGCATATCCTGGCCGCCCCCTATTTTATCCCTACGTTCATGTAGTTTCAATAACTACCACCCCATAACTCCCTTTCCCCTAATTCTAAGGCCAAAACACCCTTAACTCACTTACCTACAAAATTATGATTCATTTCCACTTTTTTCCATTATCTTTCACCCCTCTAGAGGCCTCCAAAGAAAACACACTTTCAGTCATAGGCCACAGCAGGTTGCTAAATTTCTACCGACTTTAACAACATTTTGTACCACCTAAACAGTAGGTAAGAGCCTCAAGTCCATTACCAAAACCCTTCCTCTATCTCTTACCTTTTATTTTCATATTATTTTATATTTTTTCTTGGTGTTTAACACCTCGCTGTCGCACGACGAAGTGTCCAAAATAGGTGATGTCAAGACAATTCGTGCAAAGATTCGGGTGTACACACCAAACCATTTAGTAAAATACTTACAAACTTTTTTTGTCTCCTAGATCTGTCAATTTTTGTCATATAAGTATATGATTTGTTATATTTTGCTTTCGTTTTCCCTTCTTTAGAGGCATTCTCCGAAAAGGTGTCCCTATTAAACCATTGGCGTCACGACTGTACAACAAATCCTAAAACGGGTATGTAACATATTTATCTTATAGTTTTATGAATCTTAACTTAGGTTACAACTAGATACATCGATCCTCTAGGTAGAAACCATAATTTAAAACTTGAAAAACAATTTAAATGATGATGCACATGAGTTTTGCTTATTTATTCAGTTTTGTCCACTTATGTTTACGCACCTATTTACACATGTTAGATTCACTTTTTGTGCATGAAACCTTCACAAAAAATTACTTATTATTGTCTCCTAACATCTTCTATAACTATTGCATGATAGAAACATGTTTATATAAGTAAAAATATTGTGTTTTATCGCATTTTAATTTGATTTCAGAATTGCGATACCTTTTTGTATGCGACAGTTTATGTATAGTTTTTATTATTTTTGACCGAAACATTCATAATCAGAACCTTAACTTCATCCCCTAACATAAAAATATTTTATTTTTTACTAATTGTATGCCAAAATAGGGTGGAACCATATTTTTGTCACGAAAAACATAAAATTCTAGAACTAGAATTTAGTGTTAAAACGTGATAAAGTCTATCATTTTATGTACAAATGTTCCTCAGAATGGTATAAAACTTTAGATACATATTTAAAACTCAAAACCCATACTAGAAAATAATTTACTTCATGATTTTTATGTTTCTAAATAGGTGTTTTTGATAGTTCAATTCAGCATGTACGTTGATACAAGAAATGTCAAATTTACCTTAGAACATATGTCACGACATATTTAGATTATATTACGTTTTGTACACTCTCGTTACATATTTTTAACATGTTATAATAATGTTTAATTAGTTAGAAACCTATAGGAGAGATAACATAGGGTGGGTACTTTTAAAATGATAATTTGTAGACGTTGTCGTTCACTAGAACACATGTAGACAACCTGACCAGTTGTAGGAATGAACCTAGACAAAACTATATATTTTTATTTCATATTTCATGTTTTAAAATGATTATGATTAATATTAATATAATTTTACGACATTAGTTGCTTAGTTGGCGACTCGAGAGTATAACATTTATGGTGTCACACCCATTTGACACTTTTTTAGAATTGTTTATAGGATTATTAGTTGCATTGTTTAAGACTAATTATAGTGAGTGCTACACTAATATCATATATTTAATAGTATGATAGAAACCATGATAACTTAGGTTTATATTTAGCTTTGAGGTTAACAAGTTGCTAGGTGACCGGTAGACCAACTAGTACCTTGATACTTGTGAATCATAGTCTACCCTACGTGTATATAGAAATAATATTGTGTAATGTAACAAAATCTAGGATAGAATGTTGATACCATATTATCATACATATATAGGTTTTGGATATCGATACAGACTCTGATTATTACTTTTCGCGCAGGAGCAAAGACAAGTATAATTCTTTAATTATTTTCAGTATATGATAGTTTCTATAACACATGTTTTAGTAATATTTACCTTATTTCCAGACACGTATATTACACGGATTAGAAATGCATGGATTCCTAGTCAGGAGATGTTGTTTCCTTTTATGCTATTGTTGTACCGTGATCATCGTCCTCGTATTTAATCCGTGCATTGTGGTTTACGTGTTGCGACGTGTCATGATTCGTGTGAGACCCATCTCACAGTATCTGTATTGGTATATGGATACGTATTTTATATTATATATACTATATTTTATTGGATCTCGTGGAATCTTAAAAGTTTCTCAGAATTGGAACTTTACTACCTGACCGACATATCGGCGGCATATCGTTCGGCAAATATTTGTTTTACTTTTGAGATATTTTTAAGATATTTTTGTGAGATATTTTTGTGAATAGTGTTCGATACTTTCTACTATCCATTGGTTTCTTAATTTTGTTTTGAGTGATCGATATTGATTTAACTTGTGACGTGGATCGCTGATGAGGCAGATCGGACGGTCATGATTAAATCACCTCTTATATATATATGAATTAATTTTCTCTTACCTTTCTCTTTTTTTTGTTTCTTCACTTCTTTATATCCTCTATTTTTATTATGAGAGCTAGGATCTTGGTCTTGAGGTCTAAGAGTGGTTTTTGAACCCCTCTTGGTGGTGGAGTTGAAGGTTAAGGCTGGGAGCTTGATTAGAGGCAAGTACATCTTTCCAAAATCTTGTACGACTTTACTTTACTGCAGTTTTTGATTTTCTTGGTAGTTTATGCTTAGAATTTTATGTTAGTGGTTTTGTTAAAATATCTTTTCCTAGTGATTTCCAACCCTATGCAAGTTTCAAATTTTGTTTTGAGCTTAATTTTGACTTTTTTTGGTAGAAATCCTGATATGTACTATTTAGGTAACTCGATATCGAAAACGATAACCGGAGTGATTGCCATGAGACTTAGTACATATGCTAAATGAGACTTACCATTAGACTTGATATCTTACCAGACCAGTTTCTATTAATTAAGTTTTGGAACATAATTTTGGTTTCGAAAACCCATAATTCTTTGACTTTCCCTATAGTTTCCTATGAGAACCGGCATACCGACGGTATACTGGTATATACCGACGGTATACCGATTTGGGCCGACTTTGTCACAAACCGCACCCGATATAGGGGCACGAGTGTGTGAGTACGTCCAGCCTATGCCGCAGCATCGGCAGTAGAACGCTGTCTAGGACACAATACTAGCTAATCAATCTCACATGAATATCCAACTCCATAAGGAGACACATATATCACAATATAATATAGATTACTCAATCACAGAAACTAGTGCACGATGAGATATCGACGAAAATAAATGAATACAACACAACTCTAACAACAATAAATAATCTAACCTGCAATCAATAATATCCAAATCTCCAAGTATGTCAGAAACAAGTCCTTTATGTCACAGTCTGGAAAAAATATCCAGTCAGGATTGGAGCGAAGTACAAGCACTAACAACAGTTCCATGTATATTGACAAAAACTATAATACAGTGTAAAGAAATACAAGATGGATATAGATACTGGCAATAAAGAATACTAGAATAATAAAATACTGGAAACAAGAAATACTGGAGCATATGTCATCATCAATGGTATTACTAGCAATGAACAGGAATACAAGTGCATGCTAGAACAATGAACTGGAATATAAGTGAATACTAGAACAATAACTAGAACATAAAGAAATGCTAGATCAAGACTAGAGATGCATGTATAGACTATCTAGCTAAGTGTGTGAAACATCAACATATCATGTGATCGGCTTGGGACTGATCAGGCTTGCTATGAATGACTAGCTATGATTCATGTAAGGTCAGGCTAACCATCCGGATAGCTATGATGGAAGCAATAGTCAGGCTAATCATACATAACAGGCTATGAGGTATATAATGGTCAAGCTGCACCGATGTGAGGTGTGGGTGAGCTATAATGCATATAGAGTTGGGTATGATCACATAATCTACTAATATTTCCCCGTTTCCCCAGCTAGCATAATGGATTCCAACCACGACTCCTTGTGTCAGGTCTCGATGATGCCAACTCGTGTATCCATAGTGTCAGAATCATGTACGCTATACAACTAGAATCATAGAGATAATCAACATAATAAAAACTGTCAGAGAATGTACTTGCCTGTGGTCCTCTGCTGAAAATAACAATATCCTGTTTCCGAAGTCTTGTCTGAATAATTAGACAGTCTTATAGACATCATATAATAGTAATGCAAAATTAGTCGATACACTAACATACACACAATCATAAATACTCTGAACTCAGGGACTACACTAGGTATGATAATGGTCAACTAACAGGGTCAAATGTGCGTCTAACTGTACGGGTGTTAGGTCCTTGATTTCTATGCAATATCAGACAATCAAACACTAACATATGTCTCTCCAGTACATCAGTATACACAAGGCAGGCACTCACAATCACTCAGGGTCACATGGTCAAGTAAATACGGGATATCCACATTTAACACCTAGGATCATACAACATAAATACATATATAGTCATAACTAGTATTAGCATATAATTACTTATATATATATATATATATATATATATATATATATATATATATATATATATATATATATATATCAACTAATATTATATGCATACACACACATGTACGAGCACACTAGTCACTAGGTTCATCGACACGAGTCTGCAATCACATCAACTAAACCTGTCATGATGCAATATGCTAACCTCTAACACTAACGACACATACATATAAAATCATGAAGAGGGCAGCTACGAACCTGCACGAGCACGCACGGGGTTGACGATGACGACGATGACGATGATAATAATGATGATGATGATGATGATGATGACGGTGATGATGATGGTGACCAGGGATGGCCAAAGAGGAGCTCAGGCGAGGCTGCTGGGGGTGCTACAAAGTCGAGAATGGGGCTGTCGGGAATGACGAGGTGTTAATGGTGATGGTGTTAGCCGGGGTAGCTCGGGAGAAGGTGGTTGTGAAGTCGTAGGGGCGAGTCTCAGGCAGAGGAGGGGAGGTGGCTGTGACGTGGGGAAGTCCGGTTGTTGCTGCTCCGGTGGAGTCGGGTCGTCATGCTGGCGGGATGGACGGTGCTTCCGGATGACAGTGGTGGTAGAGGTCGAGGTGGTCATGGCAGGGGCTCAGGCGGGGTGTCGTGGGTGAAGGAGGCTGGAAATGGGACGATCGGGGAGATGGCCGGAGTCGGGTGGAGGAAGATGAGTCGGGAAGAAGCTGCTGTGTTGCTCGGGAACACCGGGTGAGCATGGTGGTCGATACGATGACAGGCGGGTTGCTTCGGCTTCTCAGGCGAAGCACGGTGGACGGGCACGGCAGCTCCGATTGGAGGGGAAAGCCGGGGGAAGGCCGAAGTTGGCCGGCAATGGTGAGGGTGAAGTCTAGGTTAGGTTTTGGGTTTTATAGTTTTTGTGATGGTGATAAAAATAATACAATGGGAAGGATGCTGGTTTTTGCATGGGGAAGAAGAAGATGACAACCTAGGGATTAGGGCCGGTTGTGCCTTGGGATGGGGTTTGCATTGGGAGAGGGGTTAGTATGAGAAAATATATATATATATAATGGTGTGTGTGGTGAGGATGGTGTTACATTTGAATGAGTGGCCTAGATTCAATATAAAGGGGAGAGAGTACAATAAAGGGGAGAGAGAGTTGAACGGTCAAAGGGAGGAGGAGGTGATTCTTCATGTGCTTGAGCAATAGGATAGTGACAAATCATTGCACTCTTGCAATAAAGTCCCCAATAATTGGAAAATTGCACAGAAAGTGGGTTTTTGGATTAAATGAGGGAAAATACCATGTTTGGTGTGATGTAGTGGTTAAAAAAGGTGTGTGGTGTTTAGTATGAAGCTTGAGGGTGTGAATGGGGGTTTGGTTTGATGTTGGGTCTAGTTTTGGATCATGTTGGGTCTTACACAAATTTAATTAAAATTAATGTAAAAGGTGTTCTAAAATTAATTGGAAGTACATAGGATTAAAATTAGGTGAGACACAAGTATCATGGACATAGAAGACACAGAATAGAATATTATCATAATTTGGGTTGCACAAAATGGGTCAAGATTGTCTCTCCAATTTCGATTGGAACGCACAAAGATAAAAAATTAGATTTATTTGGAATTAAAAATAAATGTCCGTAACGAATATTGTACGACTAAAATGAAGCACAAGAGAGCATATTTTTGAGTTACACAAATGACAGAATAGAGGACGGGCACGTCTAGGACAAAGGTGTAAAATTTGTTGGAAGACAAAAGCTAGTGTAGCGCTCCTAATATCGAAGCAACGGTAAGGCACAACAATTAAATAAAATCCCAATAATAAATTACAACCTCAATAATTAATCCCAAAAATTACCAATTAAATCCATAATCCTATATTTCGGTCATGGGTTCATCTAGTGGGCTTCTAGGTCTAGTCTACTGACTCATGCATTAAAGAACACTATATATATATATATATATATATATATATATATATATATATATATATATATATATATATATATATATATATATATATATATATATATACACATATTATATAATTATTTAAAATAAATACACACAATACTCATAATAAATAAAATGACAAAATTATCCCTATTTTTAGAATGTGGTAGTGACAAGTCTACCCTCCTTAGAAAATTTTCGTCCTCAAAATTTAAGATCCTCAATAGTTGTATTTATTTATTTATTTATATTCAAAATTAAAATTCATCAAACCATATAATCATGAAGTAAATCCATATTGTTATTTCACAAATCTTCAAAATTCTATAAATATCATATTTCCTGAAGATCTTCAAATTTAAAAAATTAAATTCTATTCTTATCACAATCTCCTCCAAAATTTTAAGTTAGTAACTAATACAAGAATTTAATATCCAATCCTCAAATTTTAAATCCAATCAAAGCATATATATAAAATTTAAATCTCATTCAAAAATTTGAATTCAAACTCTAATCCATTATTCATCTTACCCCTCTAATTTAAATCCAATCGATGTATATTTATAAAATTTAAATCCTCGTCCCAAAAATTTGAATTCAAACACTAATCCATTAGTGATCTTATTCCTCGATTTCTTTTTCCACAAAATACTCAAACAATGTAATACTTATAAAATCTTCAAATACAACATTCAAAATATAAGTTTTTAATTTCATATCTTGCAATCAAATAAATATAATGATAATTTTCTTAAATTTCTCAAATTTTAATGACAAATTCAATCATATCATAATCTCATAAAAATTAATAATTTAACAAAATCGTCAATTCTGCCATATTAAATTCTCAACTCTTTATTTAAATTAATGTTTATCCTTGAAATTTAAAATACCTTGTCTCTCTTTGTCCAGTCATAACCTCTTCATTAATCTTCACTACGGTCAAACCCTCAACAATCAAGGTCTAAGAAAATCCTACCTACAGTCATACAACATGCAATCTAGAGAAAACATGCAAGGTTATTGTCTGTTTTGTCATGGTCTTGTAGTCTCTGTTGGGGTGTACTACTAATTACATTCTAGCAAGAAAATCACTAATACAAGCTACGGTACTAAGAAATCAATCAATCAATCAATCAAACAGACGGAAAAGGAACAGAAGGAAAAGAACAGAACATAGCCTTCTAACACAATCATGGTTTAATGATGCATCCAAATTTTGATACTCCTATCCCTTTGGTACTACTGTTTCTACTACAAGCACACCCACTGCTAGCTCTCTTACCTAATACAATTGTTTATACTAGTTGTTCTTATGACTCAAGTGCACACCAAGTGCAACACACTACACTAAGTACTACTCCCTCTAATATGACTCTAGATGGACACTTAAGTCAATTTGCAGTGCCATCTTAAGCATGCTCAAGCCAACATATCCTTACACATGCACTTTATCCACTCAAATACCGTTATACATTTCTTACCCACCATAAAATTTTATCCTCAAAATAAAATTCTCAAAATTTAACTTCTCGAACAATTTAAAATAAAATGTATATACTTTTCTCAAAAGTCAAATATTTCAAATATTGAAATAGAATTTTAATCACTTCCAAAAATCTTTATAGCTTTGACTATGTTTATTGAATTGAATTTGAATCCTCAAAATTTTTAATAACATAAAATCTTAACTCCTCAAAAATTCTTAAAAATTGAAATTTATTTCCAATCTTCAAATTATAAATTTAAATCCATATTTATCTAAGTATACATATAAATACTTACAGTCTTTAACACTCAAGGTACACACAAATACACTAATTGTCTACACCCCTCAACTGTGTACTGTAAATTGCACTGTCTGGATTACTTGTACCATTACTCCCGATAATTTTCTATCCATATCAACTGATACACCAATCTAATATTATCACATGAGGTACTTACTGTTACTAACACCTTTCTCAACTAATCCTTGATATAGAAACACTAGCACTCTTGGTATAGTAACACTAGCTTCATCATTAGATTACCTTATCACACTTATTAGAACTCACGATCACTTGCACTTTTATAATACACATGTTTCACTTCACTCTCAAAGGCAGGCATATGGTTCCATATCTCGATTGATGTATACGTATTTTCTCCTTAACCTTTTACAGACTAATACACTAATCTGTGATACACTTCATACCTTCTATGACCAATCTCGATATTTTTCTACCTATAGTATCTCATTAATACCCTTTATGCATATACATTTCTTTACTCTTGACACACCCAAGTAATCAACCATCAATTTGAATATCATGCTCCATTAATTTTTAATACAATTTTCTCGATACTTAATTGTTTACATGGATCACCCAACTACATGAATTCATGACTATCCAAGACTGGCATGCTGACTCTGATACTAACTCCTGGAACCATCACTGATACTCTTTACTCCTTCTACCTATAGTACCAATACTAACTATAATGACACCTATCATAAAACTATTGCTACAAGGTACTATGCTATGGGTTATCTCTAGATTGATGCCTATTGCTCACATGTCCAACCAAAAAACACTAACAGATTCACAAGCCATACTCAGTCAACACTGATACAAGACACAGACCTAATTGCAAGTAACCAATTATCACACTAACAAGGAACCCTAATGGAAAGAAGCTCAAGAAGGAACTGGACTGAGGAACTGAAGGTATCTTTACTGCTAGCAAAGAAAATGATGGAACAAGGTCCTATATTAACAGAAGTAGATAAGTATTGAGATAATACATTAAGAACAAATTTAAGATACAATCTGATAATCATACACGTTTGTCCAAAATTATGACACTTAGAATCCTTGCCACGCTAGTGAGCATAGCTGCGATAAACAATAGGTTCCATAACTAAGGTATGCAACTCTATAATTATGTCATCTAGAATCCTCACCATGCCAACCGGTATGGCTGCGAGAAACTCTAAATTTCATAACTAAGATATGTACATCCAAGGTCAGGTTCCTATGTTTCTGACACGACAGCTAATGTGGCTACGATAAACTCTAGGCTCCATAACCAAAGTAGATATTTTATCTTTCTCACTGTCCTCATCAACATATGTTATCAGATGATACCGTAATTTTAGTCCGTAAAATTCATCTCGATATAAAATCAAACTTAATGACGACACCAAGAATTAATTTTATAACTGATCAACAAGAATCAAATTTAATAGCAATAAGTGAGAGCGGACGGAACAAGAAAAAGATTTAAATTGGAAACTACAATAAGATTCTCAAGGGTCATCCCAGGAATCTCTCAAATAAGTTGTGATTGAGTATCCTCTCTCATCCAAGTATCCTATGTCCTATATCATATCACAGGCACGCAGTAGTACAACTAAAATGTCGCACTACCACGTCATTGCACTACTTGCAAAGCCTGACCTGCATGGGCCGCCACTAAAAATGTGTCATGACCCGCACCCGATATAGAGGCACGAGTGCATGGGTATGTCCAGCCTACGCCACAGCATCGGCGGTAGAACGCTGTCTAGGACACAATACTAGCTAATCAATCTCACATGAATATCAAACTCCATAAGGAGATACAAATATCACAATATAATATAGAATACTCAATCACAGAAACTAGAGCACGATGAGATATCGAAGAAAATAAATGAATACAACACAAGTCTAACAACAATAAATAGTCTAACCTACAATCAATAACATCCAAATCTCCAAGTATGCCGGAAATAAGTCCTCTATGTCACAGTCTGGAAAAATATCTAGTCAGGATTGGAGCAAAGTACAAGCACTAACAGCAGTTCTATGTATATTGACAAAACTATAATACAGTGTAAAAAAATACAAGATGGATATAAATACTGGCAATAAACAATACTAGAATAATAAAATACTGGAAACAAGAAATACTGGAGCATATATCATCATCAATGGTATAACTAGCAATGAACAGGAATACAAGTGCATGCTAGAACAATGAACTGGAATATAAGTGAATACTAGAACAATAACTAGAATATAGAGAAATTGCTAGATCAAGACTAGAGATGCATGTATAGACTATCTAGCTAAGTGTGTGAAACATCAACATATCATGTGATCGGCTTGGGACTGATCAGGCTTGCTATGTATGACTAGCTATAATTCATGTAAGGTAAGGCTAATGATCCGGATAGCTATGATGCAAGCAATAGTCAGGCTAATCATACATAACAGACTATGAGGCATGTAATGGTCAGGCTGCACCGATGTGAGGTGTGGATGAGCTATGATGCATGTATAGTTGGGTATGATCACATAATCTACTAATATTTCCTCATTTCCCTAACTCACGATGGATCCAATCACAGACTCCTTGTGACAGGTCTCGATGATGCCAACTCGTGTATCCACAGTGTCAGAATCATGTACGCTATACAACTAGAATCATAGAGATAATTAATAATATTATGTTTCCGAAGTCTTGTCTGAATAATCCGACAGTCCTATAGACATCATATAATAGTAATACAGAATTAGTCGATACACTAACATACACACAATCATAAATACTCTGAACTCAGGGGCTACGCTAGGTATGACACTAGTCAACTAACAGGGTCAAATGTGCGTCTAACTGCACGGGTGTCAGGTCCTTGATTACTATGCAATATCAGACAGTAAAATACTAACATATGTCTCGCTAATACGTCAGTGTACGCAAGGCAGACACTCACAATCACTCAGGGTCACATGGTCAAGTAAATACGGGATATCCACATTTAACACCTAGGGTCATACAACATAAATACATATATAGTCATAACTAGTATTAGCATATAATTACTTAAATATATATCTATATATTTATATATATATCAACTAATATTATATGCATATGCACACACATGTACGAGCACACTAGTCACTAGATTCACCGACACGGGTCTGTAATCACATCAACTAAACTTGTCATAAAGCAATATGCTAACCTCTAACACTAACCACACATGCACATAAAATCACGAAGAGGGCAGATACGAACCTGCGCGAGCATGCATAGGGTTAACGATGATGACGATGACGACGATGATGATGATAATGATGATGGTGATGATGATGATGATGGTGATGATGATGATGATAGTGATGATGATGATGGTGACCAGGGATGGCCGGAGAGGAGCTCAGGCGAGGCTGCTGTGGGTGTTGCAAAGTCGAGAATGGGGCTGCCGGGAATGATGAGGTGTTAATAGTGATGGTGTTAGCCGGGGTGGCTCGGGAGCGTGTGGTTGTGAAGTCGTGGGTATGAGTCTCAAGCGGAGGAGGAGAGGTAGCTTTGACATGGGGAAGTCCGGTTGCTGCTGCTCCGGTGGAGTCGGGTCATCGTGCTGGCGGGATGGGCGATGCTTTCGGCTGACAGTGGTGGTAGAGGTCGAGGTGGTCATGACAGGGGCTCAGGCGGGGTGTCGTGGGTGAAGAAGGCTGGCAATGGGACGGCCGGGAAGATGGCCGGAGTCGGGTGGAGGAAGATGAGTCGGGAAGACGCTGCTGTGTTGCTCGGGAACGCCGGGTGAGCGTGGTGGTCGAGACAATGACAGGCGGGTTGCTCCGGCTTCTCAGGCAAAGTGCGGTGGACGGGCACGGCTGCTCCGGTCGGAGGAGAAAGTCGGGGGAAGGTCAAAGTTGGCCGGCAATGGTGAGGGTGAAGTCTAGGTTAGGTTTTAGGTTTTGGGTTTTGTAGTTTTTGTGATGGTGATGAAAATAATACAATGGGAAGGATGATGTTTTTGCATGGGGAAGGAGGAGATAACAACCTAGGGATTATGGCCGGTTGTGCCTTGGGATGGGGTTTGCATTGGGAGAGGGGTTAGTAAGAGGAAATATATATATAATGGTGTGTGTGGTGAGGATGGTATTACATTTGAATGAGTGGCCTAGATTCAATATAAAGGAGAGAGAGTACCACAAAGGGGAGAGAGAGTTGAACGATCAAAGGGAGGAGGAGGTGATTCTTTATGTGTTTGACCAATAGGATGGTGACACATTATTGCACTTTTGCAATAAAGTCCCCAACAATTGAAAAATTGTACATAAAGTGGGTTTTTGGATTAAATAAAGGAAAATACCATGTTTGGTGTGATATAGTGGTTAAAAAGGGTGTGTGGTGTTTAGTATGAAGCTTGAGGGTATGAATGGGGGTTTGGTTTGATGTTGGGTCTAGTTTTGGGTCAACTTGGGTCCTTATACTAATTTAATTAAAATTAATATAAATGGTGTTCTAAAATTAATTGGAAGTACATGGGATTAAAATTAGGTGGGACACAAGTGTCATGGACATAGAAGACTCAGAATAAAATATTATCATAATTTTGGTTGCACAAAATGGGTCAAGATTGTGTCTCCAATTTTGATTAGAACGCACAAAGATACAAAGTTAGATTTATTTGGAATAAAAAATAAACGTCCGTAACGAATATTGTGCAACTAAAATGAAGCACAAGAGAGCATATTTATGAGTTACACAAATATCAAAATGGAGGACGGGCACGTCTAGGACAAAGGTGTAAAATTTGTTGGAAGGCAAAAGCTAGTGTAGTGCTCCCAATATCGAAGCAACAGTAAGGCACAACAATTAAATAAAATCATAATAATAAATTACAACATCAATAATTATTCCCAAAAATACCAATTAAATCCATAATCCTATATTTCGGTCATGGGTTCATCTAGTGGGCTTCTAGGTCTAGTCTACTAACTCATGCATTAAAGAACACTATATATATATATATATATATATATATATATATCATACAATTATTTAAAATAAATACACACAATAGTCATAATAAATAAAATGACAAAATTATCCCTATTTTTAGAATATGGTAGTGACAGACTTGGAATCCTAGAACTTGCTATGACCTGGACCGGTATACCGACAGTATACTAGAGTATACCGATGGTATAACGATTTGTTGGAATCGAAAGCATATTATGATTTTGTTATATCTTGTCTAGCATACCGACGGTATACGACAGTATACCGATGGTATATTACAGTATACCGACGGTATACCAATTTTGTTCTCTTTTACATATGTTTTGTTTTTCAATTGTACTTTTACTGCTTTTGCTTAGAGCCTGTGCCCATATTTCTTGTATATGTTTTCCTATGATATTTTTTGGCTCTACCTGTTTATTAAGTTTACCTGCCCAGTGTAGAAGCATAAAAAATAAGCTGGATGGCTATACGCAGCATATTGATGCAGAGCAGCGTAAACAGAGGCCTTCAGAGCCATCAAGCATGCAACAGAGCTTTCTCCGCCAAATACAGCATGAAATATAAGCTCAACGTAAGGCAGTACGTCCAAACCGCTTCAGCGTAAATAGGGTGCTTCATCGACTCCTGGGCGTGAAACCCATCCTCTTACAACGCAGCATTGAAGTGTACGAGAGACGCTTCATATTCTCCGAAGTGAACCTGTCAGATCCTGCAATGAACCTGACATCTGGACTTCTGACAAAGGGATACTGCTCGACTACCCAGGGATACTGCTCGACTACCCAGACGACGGCTATAATGATGGCACGGCACTGCGACCCAGGCTGTCATTTACCGCCATCTCCTTTGCGTAAACTGCTTTTACGTGCACGAAGGGATACGCTGCCTTGTTTTACACAGGCAGACATGAGCTATTTACGCTCTGCAGTAGACAAACCGCCTACCACATCAAAAGCTACACTCCGTACGGGGCTCGAGGCACGTCTCTACGACCAATGCACAGAGCGATGACAGTTGCTCGAGGCACGTCTCTACGTCTAATGCACAGAGCGACAACAGTTGCTCGAGGCACGTCTCTACGTCTAAAGCACAGAGCGGTGACAGTTTCTCAAGACACGTCTCTGCGACTGATGCGCAGAAGGGCTGCAGACCTTCAAAAACACGCCTCCATATTTAATGCACAGGATGGTGGCAAATCTCTGCATTTAATGCAAGAGATTTGATTATATCTTCAAAAGCCGTAATTCCGGCTAAGACGTCCACATCAGCACTCTGGCACGGTGCGCAGCGGCTTCTATGCCCATTCAACTCTTGTGCTCACTTGGCTTCTACGCCCACTTGGCTTCTATACCCACTCGGCCTCTATGACCACTCGGCTTCTACGCCTATTTCGGCTTCTATGCCTACTTGGCTTCTACGCCATGATGACAGATATTGGCTTCTACGCCCACCTCTTCTACACGAGGGATACCTACCTACGTGGCTTCTACGTCATGATCTTCATAGAGATTATACGCGTTTTGTCCCTTAATTGGACCCGCATCACACGCTCATTCAAAGGATCATCTATACGCATGTATTGGTTATTTTAACCGTTGTGTAAAAGGGTATTGTACTTTCCACTCCTCGGTTTCTACACCGACGGAGTGGTCACTGTCACCAAAACTCTATAAATAGAGACCTCTATCAATGAGGAACAAGGTCGAAAAATTGGTCAAAAAAACCAATATCAGATCCAAAGTCGAACTTCCAAGAAAGATCGAACCAGAGGTCAAGAGAGAGAGAGAGAGAGAGAGAGAGAGAGAGAGAGAGAATCCGGAGCTCAGGCAAAGAGTAGGGATCGACGACTTTGGCATCGTACATCCACCCTCTTTTGCAACCTTCGAAGCTGCTTTCGGTCTTCTACGATACTTTTTCATCATCGTGTGGTCCAAGGGCTAAAGTGATCGACTGCAGATCAGACACCTATAGCAATATTTATCCAGATTAAATAAATTGTACTCCCACATCCTCGTATAGGATCAAATTGTACACGTTTGTTTGTAAACCAAAGAAGGCGGGTTTCGTGTAAACCCCATCTTGAATACATCTTCATTCTTTCGTTTTCCACCACAAACACCCAGTACCCGCTTAATGTATAGTTTGGGCCACCTAACCATTATACCTAGTCTTGGCTTCATGTATAGTTTGGCCCACCTATCCATTATACCAGTTTTGACTTCATGTATAGTTTGGGACACCTACCAATTATACCCAGTCCTGGCTTTATGTGTAGTTTGGGACACCTACCCATTATACCCATTCCTGACATCATATATAGTTTTGGGGCCACCTATCTATTATACACCTGCCGTGTATAGCTTTAAGGACACCTACCCATTATACATCTATCTAAACCTGTCCAGTATAGTTTGGGCCATCTACCCATTATACACTCGACCTGTATTTTACTTGTTGTGGCTTGTTATAGCGCATGCTCGTCATGCCTATAACCGTGTAGTTATTTTCTTATTTTGCCTTGTTCTTGTGTTTGTCAAATTATTGTATTTCTAGTTTATCCCTGCGGGGAGCATTATGTCTAGGATGAATTCTGCGAAATACCACACCCAAAATCCTAAAATAAACTGCTATGGATTAATTGCTAGTTTTAAATGATTAGAGCATCGGAAGGAGAGAATCTCTAGGTTGCATGCAGTCCCGTTATCATGACGTCAGCCAGAATAGATTTGTAGCATGCCTTCGAGTAGGGCACATTTTTAGCAAATCGTTGAGTGGGACACTATTACATCTTTGATTATTTTGTGGTCCAGATAGCTTGGATAGACTACAGGACATGCAACCATAAAAATTCTCAGTTATTGCATCTTGTTAGTAATTAGGACTTGTGATAACCCTAGTTAGGTAACATAACAAGCCCTACTTCTTGCTTGGCCATGATTGTTGGATGGATTCCATTTATTTCTATATTCTTGTGCTAGATCTTATCTCATTTTATTTATATTTTCTTGCTCCTACCATGATTCCATCACTGTACTATTTTTTCTCATTTACTTTTCTTATCAAGCTCACTGTATATGCTATATTTACCAGTTAACCTATATATATATGTTCACCTTGCATGATCCCATATATGTTTACCTTGCATGATCTCATATATGTTTACCTGATCTCGTACACGTCACCTACCCAGTTTTCTTCACATATTTTTTGTTTTTATTTTTTTATTTCCCGGTGCACTTTATATTATTTCTGGTAGTTACATGTGCTTAGGGTCTTGTAGCTCTATGTTGTATTATTGGTTTTAGTGTATAGTTTGGCCTCCTTTGTGGTACTTGATATTTGGGGTCTGACCCTACTGGTTTTGCTTGGCCAAATCTGGTAGACGAGCCAGAGTATCTTCTATACATTTTTGAGGATGGTGACCACACAGAGCACCGGACCGATTGAGTAGGTTTCTATCTTGTTCTCCCACTTATTGTACATATTCTTTTATGGCGTTTAGCCTCGAGCACCTGTTAGCTCATATTTTGGACTTAATATATCACCTACTAGGCATGGCATGATTAGCATATTCTAGACTATAGCTAGAGTTGATCATGTATAACTTATACTCTTGTTAGTTCTTCATTTTGTATTACTAGCTTCTCAGCTATGTATATATGGTTTGGGACGCTTTACTATTTTGCTTAAGATGATAATATTTCTTTGTATATTATGGATTTCTACTTGTGATTGAGACACTAGGATTACTTGACTTAGGTTAACTGATGGTTTGTAGTATTAACTCCCATGTCTATTCATAACCGTGACCGTATCTCGGAGAACTGGAGTACTCTGGTATACGTAGCTGGCTTTATCGGCCCTCACTCTCCAGTATTATGGTTCTGGGGCCTGACATGGTTTTAGTGGTGGCTCAATCAGGTCTGGTATTCAGATGTGTAGGGGTTATCAGTATATATGTCTCAATCCTAAATTATTCTTTCTTGATCTCTTTTTGGATTATACTATATCTCTGATCTTTGACCTGACATCTGCTTTCATCCTTGCTCTATCATGTTCCTCGATTTTGATCCTTGTGTCCTTTGAATTTTAGGGGCATTGTTTCCTGGTCCTTCTGATAATATCGTACGAGTTCAGACGATGGCAGATCAGCGTCCTGATGGTCAGCCGATTCCTGGGGCTCAACCTCAACATTCAGGAGCAGAGTCAAGGATAGATCCCGGAGCAGAATAGTAGTTCAGCCCGATCCGCTGGCAATATAGTACAACCAGTTCTTTAAGAGCAGCCAGATATTATTTGAGCACTGATGGACATTTTTACAAGCTTCATGGAAACTCATCAGCGACATTGTGAAATTCTCAATCAGTTAGGCCAGTCGACTATGGAGTGAGGTGGTTCTCAGATCTATAATTCTATGAACTGTTTCAGGCATCTCCATCCCCCGTACTTCTACGGTACTGAGGATGTGATTACATCTGATGTATAACTTTAGGATACTGAGGCCAAACTCGAGGCAACAAAAGTTTTGTCTATGGAGCGAGTGGTAGTGGTTAGGCTGTAGTTGCTAGATTTGGCCCGCGAATGGTAGGAAGCTCAGGAGGTTTCACTGACGGTGCTGATACCATGGGCAAATTTTATTAAGATATTTTAGACCAGGTATTACAACGCGGTATCACATTACGATTTATAACATAGGTTTAACAACCTCAAGAAGATGGCGAGGATCATCGACGGCTACGCGGTTGAGTTCTGCAGGCTTAGTCGGTTTGCTCCTACCTTGGTGGCGATCGAGTTGGATCGATCTAGGAGGTTCCAGCAGAGACTTCACTTGGAGATCGTCTTGGCGGTGGAGTAGCATGAGTTCTAAACTTTTGATGTTGTGATAAGAGCGACGAGGAGGCATGAGTACACCTCCAAGAGGATAGTCGACGGAGTTGGGGGCCAGAAGAAGCCTCATATTCAAAGAGGATATTCTACCCAGTCTTCAGCACCAGCTCCGGCAGTTCGAACTTTGTCGATCGGGTCTCCGAGAAGAGCAACTTCGGTTCAGCAGTCTTCTCAGACTCGTCCTCAGTAGCAGAGACAGTCATCATCTGTCGGGTGTTCCCACTGTGGAAAGCCATGCGATATCTTCGTAGAGTGCCGTAGGGCACAGGATTTGTGTCTGGCATATGGTGGAGAAACATACATAATTAGTACTTGTCCCCGGAGGGCTTCAGCAGGATCATCATCAGTCTAGTCAATAGCTCCGTAATTCAGGGCACCAGCGCTGGTACAGCAGCAGCAAGCCCTAAGGCCTTTACCGATGCAGTCCCAGACGTTCTAACAGCATAGTCCGCAGTAGTATGCACATGTCCAGGCTCAGGCTAGGCAGAGAGGCCAGCAGCAGAGGAGACCAATGCCCATAGAGCAAGGACATGCTTTCAAAATATCTTACGAGGAGGCGCTAGTGGTTGGAGAGGTGGTTGCATATACCATTCTCGTTCACTCATATTCATCTTCAGTTTTATTTGACTCTAGCGTGTCACACTCATTTATATCTGCACTATTTGTGACACAAGTTGGCTTAGAGTCCGAGCCCTTACCTGTAAGGTTGAATATACTCACTGGTAACGGTCTTCTTGGAGTAGATCGAGTTTATGCCTCGTGTCGAGTCATAGTGTGTAGAGTTTACTGCTAGGCTGATAGAGTTTCCTATGGGCGAATACGACTTAGTCATATGAATGGATTGGTTGAGTGCTCGATATGTGACGATAGATTATCGTGCTGGCAAAGTTATCTTTTATTTTCCTGGCAAGGAAGAGTTCTCATTCTCGAGAGGCGAGGTAGAGTCTCTGTCAGTTATCCTGAGGATGGCAGTGGACGAGGAGGTACAGTTACCCCGGATTTTTTGCAAGTTCCTAGACGTATTTACTTATGAGCTTCCAGGCATGCTGCTAGTTCGAGACGTGGAGTTCTACATCGATCTGATTCTAGGGGTGAAGCCAATTTTGGAGGGAGTCTACAGGATGTCACCATCAAAGTTGAAGATTCTGTACCAGATGATCGAGGGGTTGAGGACCAAGGGATTCATTCGTGCTAGTGGATTACCTTGGGGAGCCCCATTACTTCTTGTTAAAAAAAAGGATGGCTCATTGCATTTATGTGTTGATTATTGTACCTTAAATGCGGTGACTGTCACGCCCCAGTCCTAAAATATGTAGGACTAGGAACACGAAAGCATGCCAGCCGTATGTATATGAAAATTCTAATATATGGATACCATAATGCACACGTACGCTGTAATATGAATATTAAATCCACAAGTGGTATAAATCTATCACACAAGTCACAGGTATACTAATCTCATCCACACAATAAGTCACAGAAAGCAAATAACTGAACTAGAATAAAGAGTATGAATAATCCTTAAATGATAGTCGGGTGGAGACAAATCCACTACCAATGACTATATCAATACTAAAATGAGGGAGAAGGGTAAATCTACAATATAAATAAGATGATGATAGAAGTGTATCAGCGAAGCGATCCATCGCTAGAGATAATCACTGATGCTCAGAAGGTATGACCTCCTCGGAAAAGATAAGTAGTAAGTCCTGATCTGTGCTCCTGCGAATAGTCATGAACATCTACACCTGGAAAGGGATCAGGAGGGACGTAACAAGATACATAAAAGCATGCCAATTTGAATACAGTAAACATGCATAATGTTTTAAAATAAATAAGTACGTTGTACAAGACAATCTATATGAATGTGTCACGCCCCAGTCCCAAAATATTATGGAACTAGGCCACGTGGCATTGGCCAGTTGACATGTCTCCGAGGATATCCCAATTTAATGGATCCTGGCGAAGCATGCTACGTTGTGCTAAATCTAACAAGTCTAATATCAACAACAGGCAGTGTCTAATCTCATCCACAAACAATAAGTAAAATACTGAAATGAAAGACTGAAATATAAGGACATAGTCGAATGACATAATACAACTGAAATATGTCTGGTGGGAACAAACCCACTACAAAATGTACTGATAGTCTGAAATATAATACTGATAAGAAGAGTGACTGGAACAACGGCTAGCTTGGTAAGGAGCTCCAATCATAGGCGAAAGGCCTACCAATTTGATCAGGGGTACTCTGATGGAAGTACCTCCAGCTCCTCGTCAAGAGCAAACCTCGCCTCCACACCTGGCCCATAAACTATGGGATAATAGGCCTCGTCCAGATCTGGAAGATAACCAGGTCCTCAGAGGGACGTAACAAGATACAATATGCATGCTAGATATAGTACTGAATAAAAGTAAAGAGGGGGTGTGCTAACCATCTAAGTGGATGCAATGTAAGGACAACCTCGGAACGTATAGGTAGGTATAGGCATAACGGCCAACGTCCTCTAGAGTGTGGTATCTGCAACGTCCATCATTCCGAATAATGAGGTATCTGTATATAAGTATAACGTCCACACTCTAAGGGCGTGGTGTCTGTAATGTATATACGTTCGTACACTCCGTAGAGCGCGGTGTCTGAATATAGGGAGTCACCGGGTCTATGGTTCCTCTGGATACCACGGGATCCGGTGGGGGTATCCCATACGTTTATCAGTTGTCCTTCCCGTCCAATGTAGATACGCAAGTCGAATGCACGACTTGAGTATACCGTATCTAGATGTCAAGTCTCAATTAACTATATTATTCTAGAATACATGCTAGTCCGTGATGTATGTCGTACGTACCGATAGCGAATCGGGTACGCGGACCCGCATCCCAATATGAATGTACCATCGCGATACGTATATAGTGCTATGGTCAAGGAAGATATCAAAATATCCTCACAGGAGAAGGTGAGTCAGCTAGAAACTAGGACATGTACACTATTCATCGATGCATTGTCGACTGCACCCGAGTCAATCTTGGACGCGCACAGTTCATATATAATTTGCAACATTTAACATTTAATTTTAAGCAGTAATCCAGCAAGGTATACTTGCCTGTCCCGGGTAGCTGCGAAATCCAAAGCCCTGCTCCTGATGCCTCGGCAGTAGTGTCCAGCAATCCTATATAGGATATAGTAATGACCAAATTAGTCGCTATAATAGCACGACTAATACACACTGTTCGTATCTACAGCTATCAAGGGTCGGGACTGTATTTATATATATAGCTAATACCAGTATTTATATATACACTAATCATATTTAATTATATTAAAAATAATATATTTGTTTATTAGTACAAAAATAGCACTTATGTATTAATTAGTATATACTAACAATACACACGGTAAATATGTATACATAATTGGTAATAACATAAATTTATATATTTATACATATACATATATTTAGATAGAAAATATATACATAAATTTATTTACAACATAATAAAGGTATATGAAATATGTACACATACATTGCAGGTATCTATATATATACATATATATATACATATACATATACATACTAGAGGGTCAATACATATAAGTATTTAATATATGATAATATACATAACATTTATTTATTTCCAGAAAATATATTTAACACAATAAATATTATATACTTAATATTTTTCATATATTTTTAAAATATGCTTACATACATTCATACATACATACATACATAGATACATACATACATGTGTATAAATTCCTAATACGAAATATAATATAAAAATAATATTATATTATATATATATTACAAATTCACAGAAATTATTATTAATATATAAAACAGTATATAATAGGTATAATTACAAAAAGTACCTATTTATACGAAAATATACGTATAAGTATACATATAAGTATTACGGAGTACACTGAAACGTATACGTACATACATGTATTTATAGATATTTATAGGTATAATAAATTTATATATATATATATAGCAATTTATATAATACTAAAAACAGTAAATATTTATATAATACGGTATTTATACAGAAGGTATAAATACACATATTATTAATACAGAATATTATTCTATTTATACGAAAATACTCATAAACTAACCTAATACTCATGCATATAGAAATACGTATACAAATAAGGATAATTATACATAAAATAATATACCTCAGTGAAGCTCGGGTCGAGGGGGTCTCGGTGGTCTACCGTCGCCGGAGGGGGTGGCCGGACGGCGCTCCGGCGTCGTGCGGGGTCGTCGGCACAGCAGCTGCGCGGTCTGGATCAACCGGCGCTACGGGGTCGATATCTCCTCGGAGTGGTGGCGGTCGGGGCTGAAAGTCGGCGGGGAGGAAGAGGATGGGCAGGGGGTGATGTCGGTGAAGTTCGGCGGTCGGTGGTGCGGTGGTGGCGGAGTACGAGGTGGAAAGGTGGTCGGCTGTGCACTCGGGGAGGGGGAAGCTCGGTTCAGTGCGGATGGTTGGGGGAGCTACTCCGGCGACTAGGCGGCGGGTGGCTCAGGTGGCAGGTGGGGGGAAGGTAGGCGAGGGTGGTCGGGTCGGTGTGGTGGCGGCCGGTGGCGGCGTTTGGCCGGAGTCGGGCGCGGGGAGGAAGTTTGTAGGGGTCGGGCTAGGTAGCTGAGTTTTGGGGAGAATAGGTTTGAGAGTAGTTTCTAGGTTTGTGTGCCTTCCATGTAGTATAATTTAATGTATAAATAGGAGAGAGAGTGAGGGGGGCTGTCTTGGGGTTAGGGTCGGCTGTAGGAAATTTTTGGGGAGTTGGGAAGCTTCTACATGATGAGGGGAGGGCTAGGATTTAGGTATTTCAAATGTAAGGCCATGATGTGTCCTACATAAAGTAATGTAAGTACATAGGAAAGGGGGGAAATTAAAGCATACGGTTGGTCATGACCACTTCTTTTCTCCATGATAGTTTGGGCCAATGAGAGGGGGACACCTCATTGCAATTTGGAATTAGGCCCCTGAACAATTTGGTATTTGCACAATAATTGGGATTGGGGATTTAATATAACCAAACACCATGTTTGGTGTTCCTCATTGGACTAGGATGGTGTATGGTATTTTGTATGAGGCTTGTGGGTGTGGATGTGGGTTTGGGTTGGAGTTGGGTCCAATTTAATTGAGGTTAGGTAGCCACATTAATTAATTCGTAATTAATGCACCGGTGTTTCTAATTTAATTTAATTAAAATCCGGGAGTCTAAATTTGGTTGGACAAGGATCATTGGTGTAGTAGGCTCAGTATACAATAATATCGTGATCTGGGTTGGTCAAAACTGGTTGAGGTTGGGTCTCAATATCAATTGGAACGGACAATGAACGTAATTACCCAATTTAATTAATTTGCGGACGGACGTTTGTAACAACTTTTGTGCGACTAAAATCAGGCACGAAAATCGGTATCTGGGGTTTGTTCTAGGTTCAATATGATGAGTTGGCAGGTTTAGGTCAAATATGTGGAATTCGTTTTAGGGCAACAGCTAGGGTATTATCCAAAATAATCAAATCATTTCACAGGTATTTATAATACTATATATTAAATCATAATTAATTCAAGTTAACCCTAATCATGCTCATTAAATTAGTTAACCCTAATTTCTGGTCGAGGGGGTTTACAACTATACCTCAGCGAAGCTCGGGTCGAGGGGGTCTCGGTGGTCGACCGTCGCCGGAGGGGGTGGCCGGACGGCGCTCCGGCGTCGTGCGGGGTCGTCGGCACAGCAGCTGCGCGGTCTGGATCTGTAAACACCCTAAATTTCAGGAATAAAATTTATACAATTTTTCCCGTATTTTTGGTATTTTTTTGGAATTTATCACTGAGGTTTGTGGGTTAAATAATTTTAAGTGTGACCAAATGGAGTTAAAATATTCTGGAAATAGAAATTTATGGTGTATAATGGAGAACCGGACGCATGGCATTTTTCGGTGAATTTATTGGACTCCGGAGCAACGTATCGAGGACCTTTAGCTATTTGGATTGTGAACCAGACCCAAATTCGAACCAACCCAGACCAAACCCGACCCGCTGTAAACCCTAGGCGGCCGCCAACACTGTAGCAGCCTATAAAACCCTTCTCGTTTTCTGTGCTAAACCATCTGAACCCTAGCCGCTCATCCCCATCGCCGTCCATCTCCCCTCAGGACTCGACCCACCCCGGATCTGCCCTAGCCGGAGCTTGCCAGCGCTCCTCCCTGCCCTTTCCGCTGTACCGCGGAGAACCCCGACCGGTCCGCGTTTCTCCCCGACCGGCCGAGGAGAATCCCGACCGTCGACTGGCCGAGCACTGCTCCGGCCAGCGCGAGCCTGACTGGGCAGCACAGTCTAGGACACCGACCAGGACAGAGCAGCCGAGACGACCCTCGGTGCAGCAGCCGATCGGTGCATTCGGCCGTGCCCTCCACCAGGCCGACCTCGACACCCTGTGTTCGACCGCACAGTCAGGACTCCCCCAGCCCCGTTTCATCCAGACGCCGTCGCAGCCCTGACCTCGGACACGGCAATCGCAGACCCAGCAACTTGATACGCTGGACACGGAATTGACGAGCAGGACGCGTGAGAATCAGCTATCGTGGAGGCCTGTTCAGGTACTGTTTTCTCCCTACTCGCGACTCCGTTTTCAATTCCGTCGATTGCTATGCGTAGACTGTATAACCCTCTCGGTGCCCGTGCAAATCGCCCGGTGCATCGCGTCCTGTAGTGATCGTACACCGCGATCCAAAACAGGAAGAAGCAACGCCCTGTTTCACCTCGGAACTGAGTCCGCCCCGCCAATCGGGACGACTTGGTCGCACGCGGTCTTTACCAAACTGTGCGCGACGTTGATACGATCGTGTAGGATTTCGCAGAAGTCGATTCGGAGGTGCGGGCACCCCGGAATCAACGCGTATCCGCCGACGACACTCCGTATCCGTCCTTTCTGAAACACGCTGTAACTTCGTGTACACACGTCAGATCGAGACAAAACTTGCGCCATCGGATCCGTAGTAATACGCTGGTCCTGTGAGCCAAGTTTGGTTCGATTCTGAGGACATTGACAAAATCACGTATCGTGGGCCCCACAGGCTCCACTTGACGGGTGATTTTGTGATCGGCTCATCAGAATCCAATTCTGGAAGTTCCGTTGGGTTTGTATCATCGTTCCTGACTTGTAGACACTGAGTTGGAGTAATTTGGAGACCTTTGACCCTGACACGCTTTTCGGTGCAAAGTGGGCCCACAGGTGGAACCCGCTTTGGCCCAGAAATGACCTTTTTGCCCCTGTGTCCAAATTGGACGTAAGGACAGGCATTTCCAGCTATTTGGCATCTTCTGAGACTGTTGGTGATATTTATTACAGCTTTTGGAGTAGTTTCCACCGGATCCACAGATACCAGGACAGTTGTTGATATTCGGACATCAGGCAAGTGTACCTTGCCACTCTATGCAGCTTACTTATCTATTTTCCTTGCTTATTATATATATATTGCTGTGCATGCTCAACCTAGGACCGTGTGACGTACTTAGCGTTCGATTATCAGTCGGGTGCCGACATTGTACGCAGTGTTGGGTACGGTCATCTAGAGATGGACATTCGTGACACTTTATTCTCGTACTTGTCTTATCAAGTACCATATGACCCAGGACACTGGACACCATTCATGAGACAGGATTTTCCCGAGATATTCGTGGTGATTCTGTATAGGATACAGGACATGGACATTATATTATTAGATACTATATGACTGGTTGCATTAGCTATGATCGCGCTTGACATGGGCATGAGACGTTGTGGTCATGATATGCGTGGTTACATTGGGTGGGGAGAGACACACAGGCTACAGGCTGTATTTATGTATATCTTCTATTATTGAGAGGTCGTAGGCTTTCGTAGCAGAGCCTGACCCACTACCGGCTCCCCGACACAGAGCTTGTAGTGGCTCAGCCTGAGACTAGTGATGCTCTCACTTGCATTTACACTTAGATGGTTACATATTTACCCCATTGTTCATTTAGTTATTTATTTGCTGCACTGCTTATCTGTATTTATTGGCATGTTCTTTCTTGTACCTTGCTATGTCCCCTGAGGACCTGGATCCGGATTTTGTTCCCCAGATTTTGCAGACGTGGTTTATCCCGAGATCTACGGGACAGGAGCAGGAGCTGATCCAGGAGTCGTACCACCATCTGAGGACGAGGTCTTAGCTGAAGACTTCTCTTGAGCATCCATGTTCATGCTCAGCTTTCATTTATTTATTTCAGTCTTTTACTTTCTGGTCTGTTGAACCACTGTACTAGATATTTATCGGGTTGTTCCCCGAAGTACTTTGTGAGACTTAGAGATGATTTACATTCATTATTATTCTGTGGATCATATTTTATATCTTGTGTGGATGAGATTAGTTGTACCATGATTGTCGTAGACTTATTTTACAGCTTAAGTATGCCCTGATGGATCCTTTATAGTGAGTTGGTCCATCGGTGCGTACTGCTGGCCGTTGCCACGCGTCTGGTCCCTCGGTATTTTGGGACTGGGGCGTGACATGGTTTTTGTGGTGGCCCATGCAGGTCCACGACTAAATAGTTCGGTTTCAACTTAGGGACCAGACCAGCCTGCCCTAAGGATAGTATGAACTATAGGATCTCATCCATTATTTAACCATTTGTTGAACTCTATATCGAACTCGAAATTTGTTACTTGAACTGCATCCTGTATTGATTCCTCTGAGCGTTCTCATAGTTTATCTTTTGATTTCAGAGCAATGGATTCCGGGAACAGAGATGATATCCCTTTGGAGACACCACACGACGCTGTGGTTACTTATGGAGACGAAGTGACACCAGGGGATGGTGGACAAGCATCGCAGAGTGATCAAACCGGGCAGCCTAATCCAAGGTTCCGGAGAGATGATATTCCACCACCACCACAGTTCACTCCCCAGATGCCAGTATTCCCGTCAGGACAAGCCATGGACGGACAGCAAATGTTCCAGATGATGTATGCTATGATGCAAGCACAGCAGCAAGTTCAGCAAGAGGCTCGTCGGCAGGAGGCCGAGTATCTGAGGACCAGCCTGGTATCCGCAATAGAGCAGGCAAATCCGGCAGCGAGGAGAACATCGACGGGATCTATCACCGATTTCCGTCATCTCAAGCCTCGCACATTTTCTGGTAAGGAAGGGCCAACGGAAGTTCATGAGTGGCTCACCAATATTCAGCATCAGTTGGAAGCCGCTGAACTTTCGAGAGAGAAATGGATGACTGCAGTTAGAATGCAGTTAACTGATAATGCGCACCACTGGTGGTTAGCAGAAGAAAGGAGGCTTGGACAGGGCAGAGCCACATGGGAAGAGTTCTCCAGACTCTTCCAAGAGATGTACATCCCGGCAGTCGTACGGTCAGAGCTCAGAGACAGGTTCAACCGCCTTATCCAAGGCAGCATGTCAGTGGAGGAATATAATGCGGAATTTATTCGCCTGAGCCGCTTTGCCCCGACATTGATTTCGACGGAGGAAGAAAAAGCAGAGAAGTTCTTTGACGGCTTGAAGTTCGAGCTTCAGAAAGTGATTGGAACGGTAGCACCTACCTCTTATACCGAAGTCCTTGCAGCAGCCCGACGCTTGGAGCGCGTCACCAGGAGGGAATCTAACCTGAAGAGGCCTATCACATCAGCACCATCCAGGCCAGCACATGGGGATTCAGCAAAGTGAGCCCAAAGGGGTATGCCAGATAGAGCGGCACAGAGAGACAGACCTCTTCCTACTTGTCACCACTGCGGCAAGGTAGGACACATTGAGAAGGAATGCCGGCGTAAATTGGGACTATGTTTGAGCTGCGGATCCAACCAGCACTTTTCCAGGGACTGTACTGAACGCAGAGACGGAGCACCAAGACTAGCATTACCTGCACCACGACCAGCCTATCCAGCAGCAGGAGGCCAGCAGACAGGAGTTGGTGGGGTCAGACCACCAGCCCCAGGAGGGAACCAGCAGAGACCACCACTGGCACCACAGGCAGCTCTATTTCAGCAGCAACAGCAGCAGCAGAGAGGTCCAGCTCAGGGACGAGGACAGGCATTCCCATTAGCTGTTGAGGAGGAGGCTACAGCAGGCGAGGTCATCGCAGGTACTATTTTAGTAGCTTTATTACCTGCAGTAGCTTTATTTGATTCTGGAGCATCGCATTCATTTATAGCAGCTAGCTTTGTAGCCACCCATAGAGTAGCTACCGCACCCCTTCCGAAGATGAAGAGGATTCTTACGGGAGGCGGTATTATTCCGGTTAGTGATATCTGTAGATCATGTTCTGTAGTAGTTTGTGGCCGAGAGATGCGAGCTCAGTTTCTAATCTTTTCCATGCCGGATTATGACGTCGTACTTGGTATGGACTGGTTAAGTCAGTACCATGCGACTCTTGATTGCCGACTTGGGCGGGTTATATTTAAACCGCCAGGACACCCAGAATTTGAGTTTCCCCGAGGAGCAGTAGAGCAAGGAGTTCAGCCTACTCTTAGGGTATTATCTGTAGAAGAGGAGACAGGATACCCAAGAGTCATATCAGAATTTGTGGATATATTTCCTGATGACCTTCCAGGTTTACCGCCTGATCGGGAAATAGAATTCACAATAGACTTAACTCCAGGAGCAGAGCCAATCACTTCATCAGTTTACCGGCTAGCACCTAAGGAGTTAGTGGAGTTGAAGGAACAGGTTGATGATCTTTTGGAGAAGGGTTTCATTCGCCCCAGTGTTTCACCTTGGGGAGCACCCATCTTATTTGTGCCGAAGAAGGATGGAACAGTACGGTTGTGCATTGATTACAGGGCACTGAATGCTGTCACCATCAAGAACAGGTATCCCTTACCACGCATTGATGATCTATTCGATCAATTGAGTGGTACAAGGGTATTCTCGAAGATTGACCTTAGATCCGGCTATCATCAGATCAAGGTAAGGAAGGAAGATATCCCGAAGACAGCTTTCAGGACGAAGTATGGGCATTATGAGTTCTTGGTAATGCCGTTTGGTTTAACCAATGCGCCAGCAGTGTTTATGAGTTTGATGAACAGAGTCTTTCATCAATTCTTGGATAAATTCGTAGTGGTATTCATTGATGACATTCTCATATATTCCAAGAGCCCTGAAGAGCACGAGGAGCATCTCAGAATCGTGTTAGAGACCTTGAGGCAAGAGAAGTTATATGCCAAGCTCAGTAAGTGTGAGTTCTGTATGGACAGAGTGCCTTTCTTGGGACACATCATATCAGGAGAAGGACTCTCAGTGGATCCAGAGAAGGTTGCAGCAATTGAGACATGGCCTACACCTACATCAGTTGCAGAGGTAAGAAGTTTTCTCGGACTTGCGGGATATTACCGAAGGTTCGTAGAAAATTTCTCAAGGATTGCAGAACCAATGACAAAGCTAACACGAAAGGATCAGGAGTTTATATGGACAGAAGACTGCCAGAAGGCTTTTGAAGAACTAAAGAGAAGATTAACAACAGCACCTGTCTTGACTCTTCCTTCAGGGTCAGGAGGTTTTGTTGTTTACAGTGATGCATCCGGCAGTGGACTAGGATGTGTTTTGATGCAACATGGCAAAGTCATTGCTTATGCGTCGAGACAGTTGAAGGACCACGAGAAGAACTACCCCACGCATGATCTGGAGCTAGCAGCAGTGATATTTGCACTGAAGATATGGAGACACTACCTTTATGGAGAGAGGGTAGAAATCTTTACTGACCACAAGAGCCTGAAGTATGTGTATACTCAGAAGGAGCTTAACATGAGACAGAGACGTTGGCTGGAACTGATGGTAGATTTTGACATCGATCTGCAGTATCATCCGGGAAAGGCGAATGTTGTTGCAGATGCACTCAGCAGGAAGCCTACGGCTTATTTCTTGACAATGCAGCCCGAGTTATTGAAGGACTTACAGGAGCTACAGATAGAGGTTGTCTTACCAGGACAGAATGGATTGATGGCTAACCTTGAGATTCAGTCATCACTCGTAGAGAAGATTAAAGAAGCATTGCCCACCGATGCTAGATTCCGAAGACTCAAAGAAAGGACAGAAGCAGGTATTCAGACAGGGCTTCGCATTCACGAAGACGGGACATTGAGATTTGGAAACCGCTTGTATGTTCCAAATGGAGAATTGAGACAGGAGTTAATGACTGAAGCGCATATCTCTATGTACTCTGTTCACCCAGGAGAAACTAAGATGTACAGAGACTTGAGACAGTATTACTGGTGGCATGGAATGAAGAGAGAGATCGTGAGATTTGTGGCCAAATGTTTAGTATGTCAACAAATGAAGGCGGAGCATCAGAGAACTGCAGGTATGCTACAACCGCTCCCGATACCGGAATGGAAGTGGGAGCACATCACGATGGACTTTGTCACAGGATTTCCGAAGAGCCCCAGCGGAAGAGACGCAGTATGGGTGATAGTGGATCGACTCACTAAATCGGCACACTTCTTGCCATTTAGAGTTGGACAGTCCACAGAGGTACTAGCCGACATGTATATGCGACAAATCGTCAAATTACATGGAGTGCCTGTTAGTATCGTATCGGATCGAGATTCGAGATTTATATCTCATTTTTGGAGAAGCATGCAAGAGAGTCTGGGCACCAGACTCAAATTCAGCACGGCATATCACCCGCAGACAGATGGACAATCGGAGCACACCATTCAGATCTTAGAGGACATGTTGAGATCATGTATGCTAGACTTTGGAGGTTCTTGGGAAGATCATTTGCACTTAGTAGAGTTCTCCTACAATAACAGTTATCAGGCCAGCATCCAGATGGCGCCATTTGAAGCTTTATACGGAAGGAAGTGCAGATCACCTGTGTGTTGGAGTGACGTTGGTGAACGTCAACTACTGGGTCCAGAATTGGTAACGCAGACAGTGGAGAAGGTAAAGCAGATACAGAATCATCTACGAGCAGCTCAGGACAGACAGAAACATTGGACAGATACACACAGACGTCCCCTAGAGTTCAAGGAAGGAGATCATGTGTTCTTGAGGATTTTGCCCACTCGTGGTACTATCAGATTCGGGAGCAGAGGCAAGCTGAGCCCAAGGTATATTGGGCCATTTGACATTCTAGAGCGCGTTGGTGAGGTGGCTTATCGGCTTGCATTACCTCCATCCTTAGAGGGAGTGCATGACATATTCCACGTCTCCCAGTTGCGAAGGTACGTGACCGACCCAAGTCACGTAGTCGATCATTCAGAGATCGCAGTAGGCCCGAGCTTGAGATATGAAGAGCAACCAGTTGGCATCCTCGACGTCAGTGAGAAGACATTACGGGGACAGACGATCAGACTGGTTCGTGTAGCATGGAAACATCATTCACCAGGCGAATCAACTTGGGAACGGGAAGATAGTATGCACCAGCGTTACCCCCACTTGTTCGAGGAGGCAGTTGTAAACTAGGCCACCTTGTATTTCCATAACTCTTTCTTTAGCAGCTTATTCTTTGATTGCGAGGACGCAATCCTTTTAAGGAGGGAAGATTGTAAACACCCTAAATTTCAGGAATAAAATTTATACAATTTTTCCCGTATTTTTGGTATTTTTCTGGAATTTATCACTGAGGTTTGTGGGTTAAATAATTTTAAGTGTGACCAAATGGAGTTAAAATATTCTAGAAATAGAAATTTATGGTGTATAATGGAGAACCGGACGCATGACATTTTTCGGTGAATTTATTGGACTCCGGAGCAACGTATCGAGGACCTTTAGCTATTTGGATTGTGAACCAGACCCAAATTCGAACCAACCCAGACCAAACCCGACCCGCTGTAAACCCTAGGCGGCCGCCAACACTGTAGCAGCCTATAAAACCCTTCTCGTTTTCTGTGCTAAACCATCTGAACCCTAGCCGCTCATCCCCATCGCCGTCCATCTCCCCTCAGGACTCGACCCACCCCGGATCTGCCCTAGCCGGAGCTTGCCAGCGCTCCTCCCTGCCCTTTCCGCTGTACCGCGGAGAACCCCGACCGGCCCGCGTTTCTCCCCGACCGGCCGAGGAGAATCCCGACCGTCGACTGGCCGAGCACTGCTCCGGCCAGCGCGAGCCTGACTGGGCAGCACAGTCTAGGACACCGACCAGGACAGAGCAGCCGAGACGACCCTCGGTGCGGCAGCCGATCGGTGCATTCGGCCGTGCCCTCCACCAGGCCGACCTCGACACACTGTGTTCGACCGCACAGTCAGGACTCCCCCAGCCCCGTTTCATCCAGACGCCGTCGCAGCCCTGACCTCGGACACGGCAATCGCAGACCCAGCAACTTGATACGCTGGACACGGAATTGACGAGCAGGACGCGTGAGAATCAGCTATCGTGGAGGCCTGTTCAGGTACTGTTTTCTCCCTACTCGCGACTCCGTTTTCAATTCCGTCGATTGCTATGCGTAGACTGTATAACCCTCTCGGTGCCCGTGCAAATCGCCCGGTGCATCGCGTCCTGTAGTGATCGTACACCGCGATCCAAAACAGGAAGAAGCAACGCCCTGTTTCACCTCGGAACTGAGTCCGCCCCGCCAATCGGGACGACTTGGTCGCACGCGGTCTTTACCAAACTGTGCGCGATGTTGATACGGTCGTGTAGGATTTCGCAGAAGTCGATTCGGAGGTGCGGGCACCCCGGAATCAACGCGTATCCGCCGACGACACTCCGTATCCGTCCTTTCTGAAACACGCTGTAACTTCGTGTACACACGTCAGATCGAGACGAAACTTGCGCCATCGGATCCGTAGTAATACGCTGGTCCTGTGAGCCAAGTTTGGTTCGATTCTGAGGACGTTGACAAAATCACGTATCGTGGGCCCCACAGGCTCCACTTGACGGGTGATTTTGTGATCGGCTCATCGGAATCCAATTCTGGAAGTTCCATTGGGTTTGTATCATCGTTCCTGACTTGTAGACACTGAGTTAGAGTAATTTGGAGACCTTTGACCCTGACACGCTTTTTGGTGCAAAGTGGGCCCACAGGTGGAACCCGCTTTGGCCCGGAAATGACCTTTTTGCCCCTGTATCCAAATTGGACGTAAGGACAGGCATTTCCAGCTATTTGGCATCTTCTGAGACTGTTGGTGATATTTATTACAGCTTTTGGAGTAGTTTCCACCGGATCCACAGATACCAGGACAGTTGTTGATATTCGGACATCAGGCAAGTGTACCTTGCCACTCTATGCAGCTTAGTTATCTATTTTCCTTGCTTATTATATATATATTGCTGTGCATGCTCAACCTAGGACCGTGTGACGTACTTAGCGTCCGATTATCAGTCGGGTGCCGACACTGTACGCAGTGTTGGGTACGGTCATCTAGAGATGGACATTCGTGACACTTTATTCTCGTACTTGTCTTATCAAGTACCATATGACCCAGGACACTGGACACCATTCATGAGACAGGATTTTCCCGAGATATTCGTGGTGATTCTGTATAGGATACAGGACATGGACATTATATTATTAGATACTATATGACTGGTTGCATTAGCTATGATCGCGCTTGACATGGGCATGAGACGTTGTGGTCATGATATGCGTGGTTACATTGGGTGGGGAGAGACACACAGGCTACAGGCTGTATTTATGTATATCTTCTATTATTGAGAGGTCGTAGGCTTTCGTAGCAGAGCCTGACCCACTATCGGTTATTACCGCTACCGGCTCCCCGACACAGAGCTTGTAGTGGCTCAGCCTGAGACTAGTGATGCTCTCACTTGCATTTACACTTAGATGGTTACATATTTACCCCATTGTTCATTTAGTTATTTATTTGCTGCACTGCTTATCTGTATTTATTGGCATGTTCTTTCTTGTACCTTGCTATGTCCCCTGAGGACCTGGATCCGGATTTTGTTCCCCAGATTTTGCAGACGTGGTTTATCCCGAGATCTACGGGACAGGAGCAGGAGCTGATCCAGGAGTCGTACCACCATCTGAGGACGAGGTCTTAGCTGAAGACTTCTCTTGAGCATCCATGTTCATGCTCAGCTTTCATTTATTTATTTCAGTCTTTTACTTTCTGGTCTGTTGAACCACTGTACTAGATATTTATCGGGTTGTTCCCCGAAGTACTTTGTGAGACTTGGAGATGATTTACATTCATTATTATTCTGTGGATCATATTTTATATCTTGTGTGGATGAGATTAGTTGTACCATGATTGTCGTAGACTTGTTTTACAGCTTAAGTATGCCCTGATGGATCCTTTATAGTGAGTTGGTCCATCGGTGCGTACTGCTGGCCGTTGCCACGCGTCTGGTCCCTCGGTATTTTGGGACTGGGGCGTGACAGGATCAACCGGCGCTGCGGGGTCGATATCTCCTCGGGGTGGTGGCGGTCGGGGCTGAAAGTCGGCGGGGAAGAAGAGGATGGGCAGGGGGTAATGTCGGTGAATTTTGGCGGTCGACGGTGCGGTGGTGGCAGAGTACGAGGTGGAAGGGTGGTCGGCTGTGCACTCGGGGAGGGGGAAGCTCGGTTCAGTGCGGATGGTTGGGGGAGCTACTCTGGTGACTAGGCGGCGGGTGGCTCAGGTGGCAGGTGGGGGGAAGGTAGGCGAGGGTGGTCGGGTCGGTGTGGTGGCGGCAGGTGGCGGCGTTTGGCCGGAGTCGGGCGCGGGGAGGAAGTTTGTAGGGGTCGGGCTAGGTAGCTGAGTTTTGGGGAGAATAGGTTTGAGAGTAGTTTCTAGGTTTGTGTGCCTTCCATGTAGTATAATTTAATGTATAAATAGGAGAGAGAGTGAGGGGGGCTGTCTTGGGGTTAGGGCCGGCTGTAGGAAATTTTTGGGGAGTTGGGGAAGCTTCTACATGATGAGGGGAGGGCTAGGATTTAGGTATTTCAAATGTAGGGCCATGATGTGCCCTACATAAAGTAATGTAAGTACATAGGAAAGGGGGGAAATTAAAGCATACGGTTGGTCATGACCACTTCTTTTCTCCATGATGGTTTGGGCCAATGAGAGGGGGACACCTCATTGCAATTTTGCAATTAGGCCCCTGAACAATTTAGTATTTGCACAATAATTGGGATTGGGGATTTAATATAACCAAACATCATGTTTGGTGTTCCTCATTGGACTAGGATGGTGTATGGTGTTTTGTATGAGACTTGTGGGTGTGGATGTGGGTTTGGGTTAGAGTTGGGTCCAATTTAATTGAGGTTAGGTAGCCACATTAATTAATTCATAATTAATGCACCGGTGTTTCTAATTTAATTTAATTAAAATCCGGGAGTCTAAATTTGGTTGGACAAGGGTCATTGGTGTAGTAGGCTCAGTGTACAATAATATTGTGATCTGGGTTGGTCAAAACTGGTTGAGGTTGGGTCTCAATATCAATTGGAACGGACAGCGAACGTAATTACGCAATTTAATTAAGTTGCGTACGGACGTTTGTAACGACTTTTGTGCGACTAAAATCAGGCACGAAAATTGGTATTCGGGGTTTGTTCTAGGTTCAATATGATGGGTTGGCAGGTTTAGGTCAAATATATGGAATTCGTTTTAGGGCAACAGCTAGGGTATTATCCAAAATAATCAAATTATTTCACAGGTATTTATAATACTATATATTAAATCATAATTAATTCAAGTTAACCCTAATCATGCTCATTAAATTAGTTAACCCTAATTTCTGGTCGAGGGGGTTTACAGAATGCAAATGAGGACAACTTTTTGACGTATGGGCAAGGGTAGGCTACTCGATCTAAGCCTCACAACTCATACACACGTCTAGAACATTATCAGCCGACATACCTCGGGGGTAGCGACCCTCGTGACTCCATCAATCGATATACCTCGGGGGTAGCGACCATCGGACACGACCACCATAGTGCATGCTAGTTACTACGGTTTACCAGAGTGGTTAAAGCCCATACACCTACTGACTGTCCTCTATGATACTAAGTGTCAAGTGTGTGTCAACATATCTAATATATAGTAATGACTGAAAGAAACTACACATGCAATGAATAAACAGAAATGCAATAAATATACAAAAATATACTAAGCATGCAAAGTACTGTAAACAATTTGGTAAGGTATCTTGCCTGGTCTAAAAAGTATGAAGTCCCAACTCAAGGCGTCGTCCGATCTACCCGTCACATAAATTAAACAAATTAGGTTACAAAAGTGGGTAAATAGGTTCCTCCATTTAATCTATTTTAATTCTGAATAAAATAACCTAAAATAGTATTTTAATCTTATTATAATCAAATTTTATTGTTAAGCTCTAATTTTGGTCCAAAGAAAGTCAACTTTACGAATTTGTGATCCATGGCACGCAAATCGAGGCAATCCGTTGACCAAAAAGTCAACCAACTCAAATCCTGGATTTGTGTGTGGAACCCTATAGATTTCAATACTACATGAAAACCATAATCGACGGTTTCATAAAATCACAAGTCGGTAAAGAGTTATGTCCACAAGGGAGCACAGATGATAGTTTTTGGTGGTTTCCTATTTACGTCTATGTTGCACAAATTTTACAGTAGACTAAACTTGTATTTTAAATTATGCAAAAATACTTTTCTGGAAGTTCATCATGTCATCTTTCTGAAACTTCAAACGGTTCATAATTCCGAGTTCAAGATCTCCCAAAATCTCGAAAATACCAAAACGCGTCTGATTTCGGACAGCTGACACTTTTAGAATTTTCTGGAAAAATAGGTTATGAAATTATTAAAATAATTTATATATTCAAAAAACTAACCTTGATATGATTCTAACAAAAAATAACTGGAGCACGTTTGGAGTCCGGAGCTAGGAGATATCGTCTTTTTAAGTCGTCATAACTACTAGAAAATGAGGCTGAATTTATGACAAATTTTGACTATTTTTTGATAAAAAAGAGAGGAGTTTGGGGATGAAAAATATGAAGGATGAGTTATTTATAATGGTGGACACTACTTAATTAAATACGACTAGGATTGGTTAATTTCGATAGAATTATGATAAATTTAAATAAGGATAGGATATGCATGAAGTTGCTTTCCTAGTAGGCTCAGGATTTGAATTTATTTAAAAATAGAGTTTAAGTTTATCTTAATAATTTATAATCTTAAATAGAATTAAAGATAATACAAATAATTTATATATAATCTTATTAGTATCTATTAATACTAAATTAGCATCTATCTAATATTAAGCCTATATATAACCAAATAAATCCTAAATAATTTCAAAAAAATCTAAATAAATTTCTTAAAATTCTAAATAAATTACAGAAAAATATAATTAAATATTTTAGCCTAAAATAAATATTTGGTAGGAACAACATGCAAGTATGGTCTCATAGTAAATCATAGAAGTCCTAAAAATTTACGTTCCCTATGTTTTAATTACCTAAAAATTCTAGAAAAATATCCAAAAATCTAAAATAGCCTAAAAATGATTCTAAATAAATATTTATATAGGTAAATATATCAAAAAAATTATTTTCTAATTAACTAAGAGAATACTCTAAAGAAATTTAATATTCAAAAAAAAACTATAATAATATAAAATACACACAAAATACCTATTTTGGGTGAGGGGGTTTACAATCTACTCAACTTACAAAAATTTTGTCCTCGAAATTGACACTAACCCATATTCATAATAATCACTATAGCTATTACACTACATTACTATCTAGCAGTGCTTCCTAAAGTCATGGTCTGCCATTCTAACACTTCCTTATTTATTGTCCATAGATTATTCTATTTCTAACTCATCTACACTACCCAACTTATAAGAGTTCTACTAGTAGTCACAGTCTCTTGAGGCTATTGTCTAGGTTGTAAGACAAATATATTTATTGGGTCGAGAATCTTGGGGTACTTGTCTTGAATCTCACAACCATGATTTTTTTTTGTAACCGTCAAGTATCGTAGTCTAATACTGTCATACCACCTGACCAATATGTCTGCAAATACTTCGACTACTCTACTACAACGGTCTAGCTGCAGCTGTCGCTACTTTGCCAGCGAATTGTCATAGTTGTCAGTTCATAACAAGTGCCTTCAACTCTTTCCTAAGATTAGTCTAGGTTTTTAGGGCAACAATTATGGTCTTGACTAACTTTATAAAACTATTAGAAGTAAGTACTAATTCAACTAATCCAACTTATTCCTATTAGACTAAGGGATGTTATACATGGTTTTTAAAATAATAAAAGGATACATATATTGCTATAGTGCATATACATAAGGGTTATCATTATGTACTCATCTTTTAGTTATTAATTATTACTAAACCATTTATGTTTTAACTAACCAAATAAGGGTAGGGTTGAAGTAATTCAACAATTCATAATGGCACGAAAGGATATGACTATGATAGGAAGAGTTAAGCACGAGATAAGGAATGGATATAGAAGAGAAGATGAGCCACCCCAAGGGCGAGATGGTGATAGGAAAAGAATACTACTACTGCTATTCGCGACATCTATTGGCTTTGCGTGTATGCCATCTAGTAAGGATATTAACATATAACTTCTAAACTACCTTATATATAATTCTACGTCTACTATGCACCTAAGATCTCGTATCATAAAGGGGTCATGAGTATGCAATGGCAAATATAACTAAAAGGTCGTACATGTATCTATAGCTTCCTGTGCCTGTGCTCCTATATTTGTCATTGTGAGTGCTTGGCCTATGGCGTATATCTAGTACTATTCGTGTATCAAACTTATACTAAGCACGAATGTTCGTCTTTCCGAAATAGGGAAAGATGGAAAACAACAATAAAGAGTTCAAGGAGGAGGTGATATAATTCAAGTACGGAATCAAAAGGGATTAGAGAATTCGAGAGGGAGTTGCCAAGGCAATTATGGATTAAAATATTATTTTGGGTAAATTTCTATTTACATATTCATATCAGAATAGTTATGTACCTGACATAATATGCTCTGACCAGTCTAGAGGGAAAGGATGTTCGTCTAACAAGTTGAGTCAACTATATTTTGATCCATATAAAGTAGTAATACAAAGAGCGAACCAAGTGCACTACGGTTGATCAGACCATAATACACCAATTCTGATTTAGACAATGTATTAGTGTGGGCCCCAATAATACATATGTCATGAACAAGCTCAATAAAAGAATAAGCTTGCAAAACTAGGCTATAATAGCAGCATAAGTTGAGATAGTAAAAATATAAGTACGCTTGATTATGATGGAGGAAGGTACAGAATAATCTAAGTTCACCAAGAAGATCGGTGTTGTGCCTCTACAGTTGCCCTACTAACTACTTGTCAAGGTTTCTAGTCAACCAAATGGGTGTATGGGCCTCTAAGTTCTACAGTCTAGATAAACACTAAAGTTTTATAGTCTAGATAAACACTATCTTCTTATGCAAGTCTATAGTTGGTGTCATTCATTTATACTTCATTAATGAGTCAACAGGACTATGTGTTACTAGGTTATGAGGCATACTATCCAACTTACAATAATTTAACTAATAGTGTTATTAAATACTATAGGGTATATACCTAGTACAAGTCATCTTCCTACCTCTATCAAGCATGAGAGAAGATTGACGTTGAGAATGGATCAAGCAAGAAGCAATACAAGCAATCAAATGAGAATGAGAAATAAAATCAAGAACGGTGATTAAATAAGTGGATGAGATCCTATATTCTAATCCTATGCGCAGGCTTGCTCGGTACAATGACGTAACCGAGACAATATTCTCTCGACCTGCATGGGCCACCAAAAAAACATGTCATGCCCCAGTCCCAAAATATGTAGGACTAGGAACACGTAAGCATGCCAGCCGTATATATATGGCAATTCCAATATATGGATACCATAATGCACACGTACGCTGTAATATGAATATCAAATCCACAAGTGGTATAAATCTATCACACAAGTCACAGGTATACCAATCTCATCCACACAATAAGTCACAGAAAGTAAATAACTGAACTAGAATATAGAGTCTGAATAATCCTTAAATGATAGTCGGGTGGAGATAAATCCACTACCAATGAATATATCAATACTAAAATGAGGGAGAAGGGTAAATCTACACTATAAATAAGATGATGATAGAAGTGTATCAGCGAAGCGATCCATCGCTAGAGATAATCACTGATGCTCAGAAGTTATGACCTCCTCAAAAAAGATAAGTAGTAAGTCTTGATCCGTTCTCCTACGAATAGTCATGAACATCTACACCTGGAAAGGGACCAGGTCCTCAGAGGGACGTAACAAGATACATAGAAGCATGCCAATTTGAATACAGTAAACATGCATAATGTTTGAAAATAAATAAGTACGCTGTACAAGACAATCTATATGAATGCAAATGAGGACAACTTTTTAACGTATGGGCAAGGGTAGGCTACTCGATCTAAGCCTCACAACTCACATACACGTCTAGAACATCATCAGCCGACATACCTCGGGGGTAGCGACCCTCGTGACTCCATCAATCGACATACCTCAGGGGTAGCGACCATCGGACACGACCACCATAGTGTGTGCTAGTTACTACAGTTTACCAGAGTGGTTAAAGCCAATACGCCTACTGATTGTCCTCTATGATACTAAGTGTCAAGTGTGTGTCAACATATCTAATATATAGTAATGATTGAAAGAAACTACACATGCAATGAATAAACAGAAATGCAATAAATATACAGAAATATACTAAGCATGCAAAGTACTGAAAATAATTTGGCAAGGTATCTTGCCTGGTCTGAAAAGGATGAAGTCCCAACTCATGGTGTCGTCCGATCTACCCGTCACATAAATTAAATAAGTTAGGTTACAAAAGTGGGTAAATAGGTTCCTCCATTTAATCTATTTTAATTTTGAATAAAATAACCTAAAATTGTATTTTAATCTTATTATAATCTGATTTTATTGTTAAGCTCTAATTTTGGTCCAAAGAAAGTCAACTTTACGAATTTGTGATCCATGTCACGCAAATCGAGGCAATCCATTGACCAAAAAGTCAACCAACTCAAATCCTGGATTTGTGTGTGGAACCCTATAGATTTCAATACTACATGAAAACCATAATCGACGGTTTCATAAAATCATAAGTCGGTAAAGAGTTATGTCCACAAGGGCGCACAGATGATAGTTTTTGGTGGTTTCCTATTTACGTCTACGTTGCATAAATTTTACAGTAGACTAAACTTATATTTTAAATTCTACAAAAATACTATTCTGGGAGTTCATCATGTCATCTTTTCGAAACTTCAAACGGTTCATAATTCTGAGTTTGAGATCTCCCAAAATCTCGAGAATACCAAAACACGTTTAATTTCGGACAGCTGACACTTTTAGAATTTTCTGGAAAATAGGTTACGAAATTATTAAAATAATTTATATATTCAGAAAACTAACCTTGATATGATTCTAACAAAAAAAAAACTGGAGCGCGTTTGGAGTCCGGAGCTAGGAGATATCGTCTTTTTAAGTCGTCATAACTACTAGAAAATGAGGCTGAATTTATGACAAATTTTGACTATTTTTGGACGAAAAAGAGAGTAGTTTGGGGATGAAAAATATGAAGGATGAGGTATTTATAATGATGGATACTACTTAATTAAATACGACTAGGATTGATTAATTTGGATAGGATTATGATGAATTATAATAAGGATATGATATGCATGAAGTTACTTTCCTAGTAGGCTCAGGATTTGAATTAATTTAAAAATAGAGTTTAAGTTTATCTCAATAATTTATAATCTTAAATAGAATTAAAGATAATACAAATAATTTATATATAATCTTATTAGTATCTATTAACACTAAATTAGCATCTATCTAATATTAAGACTATATATAACCAAATAAATCCTAAATAATTTCAAAAAAATCTAAATAAATTTCTTAAAATTCTAAATAAATTACAAAAAAATATAATTAAATATTTTAGCCTAAAATAAATATTTGGTAGGAACATGCAATTATGGTCTCATAGTAAATCATAGAAGTCCTAAAAATTTACGTTCCCTATATTTTAATTACCTAAAAATTCTAGAAAAATCTCCAAAAATCTAAAATAGCCTAAAAATGATTCTAAATTAATATTTATATAAGTAAATATATCAAGAAATTTATTTTCTAATTAACTAAGAGAATACTCTAAAGAAATTTAATATTTAAAATAATCTATAATAAATATAATAATATAAAATACATACAAAATATCTATTTTGGGTGAGGGGGTTTACAGTGACCATTAAGAACAAGTATCCCTTGCCCATAATAGATGACTTGTTTGATCAGCTCAGTGGGATAACTGTATTTTCTAAGATTAATTTGCAGTATGGGTATCATCATATCAGAGTCAGAGAGCAGGATAAACGAAGACAACGTTTAGATCTAGATATGGCTATTAGGAGTTTCATATTATGCCATTTGGAGCGACCAATGCGCCAGCGATGTTCATGGATCTCATGAATCGCATATTTATGCCTCACCTAGACCAGTTTATGATAGTGTTTATTGATGATATCCTGTTCTACAGTTAGACTGAGACAGAGCATGGAAGGTATCTTCGCATAGTCATTCAGACTATTCGGGAGCATCAGCTATATGCGAGGTTCAACAAGTTCGATTTCTGGCTAGACGCATATCATTCTTGGGTTACATCACTACTAAAAATTATGGGATTAGCGATATTTTTTTAGCGACGTCAAGTAATACATCGCTAATATTGAAGATATCAGCGACTCCAAAGAATAACGTCGCTAAATATCGCTGTTTAGCAACATTTAGCGACATTTAGCGACTATAGTTCAATTTTTTAAAAGAATAGTCGCTATAAGTTATTTAAGGTCGCTAAACGTCGCTAAATGTCGCTGAATTTTATAATTTAGCGACGTTATTTTTAGCGACGTGTTTAGCGACATCAACACGTCGCTGAATTTTATAATTTAGCGACCTTTAGCGACGTATTTAGCGACGTTATTCTTTTAAATATTTATCGACGTCGTTAGCGACGTCTACGACGTTGTTAGCGACGTCTACAACGTCGCAAAATATATCTTTTAATGAAGTTGTTAGTTGACGTTGCTAAACGTCGCTAAAATTTTATTAATTAGGGATTGATTCTGATTCCCCCCTTCTGTCGAAAATTTCCAAAATTTCGAAACCCGCGTTCCCCCCTCTCTCCGATGACCGGCGACCGGCGTCCTCCACAGCGGCCTACTCCGGCATCCCCCTCCTCCTCCTCCTCTAGGTAAACCCTAACTCTCTCTCTCTCTCTCTCTCTCTCTCTCTCTCTCATAGGATACGGTATGACACTGACACTGACACAGACACGACACACACACACGTGACAGACTAGAGAAGTAGCACTGTGAAGTAAGGAAGGGGGAATTTGTGTTTAGTTGGTTGGGGATGGTGCTCGAGTGGTGGAGTTATTACAGCAAGTTGGGGACTGAGAATGACCAGAGCAGTAGCAGAAACTATTGAGGAATTATCAAAGAGGAGAACAATAGCAGCAGTATCATGAAGCATTGGGAATTAGAACTAGTGATGAGATGTATTTTTCCTTCCAGTCTGATATATTCAATGGATTAGTCGTTCTATTATGCTCATTGATTGGTAATTGGAACTAGTGATTCATTAATACATAAATACATGTCACAAAGATAAATCATTCAATTATTTATCTTCCCCATTCTCTATTTTTCTTTTATTTTCTTTAATTGATATGTAAGGAAGAGATTGATGAAGGGTAATTTATCATGCAGCATTGTGATGGAGCTGCTACACATAGAAAACCACATAAACCAATGTTTTAAACTCGATATATTGCGAAACAATTATTGGTTGTTAGTCCTACTTTCTTTTAGCTAGTAAATGGTCATGATATAAGTTTCTGTATAGTGTCTTCTATCATTTTTTTTGTAATTCCAAGAGAATAAAAGGGATCTTAAGAAACCATTGTTAGTTGTTAATTCTACTTTCTTTTAGCTAGTAGATGATCATGATATGAGTTTCTGTATAGTATCTTCTATCATTTTTTATAATTCCAAGAGAATAAAAGGGATCATAAGATTTCAGCATCCAATCTGACCTATTGACAACTAAAAAAGAAATTAAAAACATTTCTTGACAATTTTCGGGTGGGGGTGGGGTGTGGGGGGGGTGGGTGTGGGCTGGGGGCTGTGGGGGTGGTTGGGGGTGGATATAAGTATCTAGATTGTCAATCTCCTAAATGTCATCTGAAACAGTTTAGACATGGAAACCCATACAATGTAAATACAAGATTAAAGGTAGCCTTAAGGTTTATACCAATCCTTAAGCCTAAAATGCACAACAGCATTAAAACCAAGCAGAAGCAACCAATCATCGTATTAGAACAACAATAATAAAACTGTTGTTCTGAACTTCTGATAAACTATTCAGTTGCATAATTTTTAGTTTTTTCGGACATGAATAAAGATTGGTAGTGCTATATGTAATTGATCTCATAAGCTAGACTATGTTCAAAGGGCGTGATAGAAACTACTAGTTCCATAGGAATATATAAAAATAACAAGAAACAGAAATATGAGTTGACTCACCATATACTCGGCATCAATAAAAGGATCATTCATAGCCACTACTTCAACATCATCCCTAGCAGTGGCTATGCGTAAGACCAATCTCCCGATCCGGCCAAACCCTGTGTAACAGAAATTATCGTACGTATGCAGCTTAAAATAAAAATACGACAATTGAGTCCAGCATACAACATTCAAGCTTGTTTAAGGGCCCATGATGCTAGGTAACTTCATCATTGTCCATTTTAAACATTACCAAGGACCCAATACAGCTAAATAATAATATCAACATGGAATTCATATGATAGATCAAAATGTTGGTCTTGAAATAACATAATCATTGTTTTGTTTATTTTGAATCAAGAAGTACATCTAGAAGAAATTTCTTAAAATATGCTTTGAATCATATCCAAATAAAAAAACAAATTTGTACAGTTCATGAATAAATAATTAAATACAAAAAATAATTCTTGCATACAGAACAAATCTCCTAAAACAACAACAAAAATAATTTGCTAATTTGTTTTGAAACAAAGGGTCAAAGAGACTATTGGTGAACAACATAGTTAATTAGCAGGCGCATTCAATAAAGTAATAGAATCTAAATTAATTGACACTAACAAAGGTGTCAAACTTTGACGAGGATACGGGTTCGACATGGCAACTATCAAAAAATCAGACACGATGGTACATATATCTATGTAGATATTTCTCTAAATACATAAACCTATGTAACTTAAAATTAAAAATTATGCGACTGAATTTTCTTGCATATTTTAAGCAACTTAATAATTACAAAAAAGGGAAGATATATTAAATTTTATAGAATTAGCTAAATAGGGGCATAATATTCTTGATCTTGTGAATATTCTAAAATCAATGTGCAAGTTCTTACGCCTCTCTTTTTTCTAGAAGACGCTTGCACCAAGTCTCCCTTTTTTTACTTTGCATTACATGATATTCTTGCGAAGAGATATCATCTCCAAGTCCAAAGTGAGTACTGTCTACCACTTATTGCTTTCTCATAAACTATGCACAGAAACCTAGTCTATATTCAATACAATAAAGAAAAGTAGGACTCAAGAAAACCTAACTCATTTTTTCTTACAGATGTTAAATGCAACTAAGCATCATTAGAAAACCATCACATCCTAAAATTATGATAGATGTTGTAGCAGATATCAATTTGTGGTTTGAGTTCAAGCAGAGATTAATTTCTTTATCAAATATATACACTGTTCACAAGTAATTAATTATATAGAATTGACCTTGTTACTGAAAGATAACAACCAACCGTATTTAGTTGTAGAACCATTAAATATAATTGACCTTATTACTAAAAAATTAAGACATATCCAAAATAGAGAAGAAGAGCATCCAAGATGCTGCGTCTGATTTTTTTGAAAAGCAGTAGCAAAACCAAACCAAGCCTTTAACCTTAATCATGTTGTGTTCCATCTAGACTCGGTCAGGTTTATGGATGAGGGAAACATGGAAGACCATCACATGCATCCTAAAGTTAAGATAGATAGTTGTGGCAGAGATTAATTTGTGGTTTGAGTTCACGTCGCTAAAATTTACACAATATTTAATATTAGACAATATATTTATATCTGTTATTAATTATATTCATTGTTTTCATCTATCTTACCAGATGGCACCCATGACCCGAGCACGTGCACGTTGCTTGAGAGAGACACCTCCTACTGTTAAGGAGGAAGTGATGCCTCATACCGTTAAGGAGAAAGTGAATGTTAAGGAGGAAGAGATACCACCTGCTGTTAAATTGGAAGCGGTTGTTAAGGAGAAAGTTGTGCCTCCTACTGTTGGGCAGGCACCAGCTCAGAGGGAGAGTTCCAGCCACCCAGCACCTATAGCGGAGATTGATCACATAGATGTTGTTTATGCGAAGTATATGAGGGACTGGTATGTGCCCCAGCGTATTGGATATCCTCGAGATTGATACTGTGATGTTTCATATACTTTTATTGTGGTTATTGTGTAATTGTGATACTTTTATATTATGCATTTTGTGTGACTGTGATACTTTTATTTTGTGTGTATTGTGTGACTGTGATATTTTATATACTTTTGTGTTATTTCGTACGCAAGAAATTTAATGGAGGGTTGCTCCAGGTATGTCTATAATATTTGTGTGTATTGTGTGACTATGATACTTTTTATTCATATTAAATGCATGTTAATTTAGCGGTGTTGAGTGTTCCACTAAAGGGGTCGGCGAACCCAGAGAATTCAACGGAGGGTTGCTCCGGGTCTATTTATAATTAGAAATTCATAAATTGCAGGAAGATTGGTAATTTTTAACATTTTTTATTTTTCACTAAAAATTTAGCGACTTTTAGCGACGTATAGCGACGTTATTATACATCACTGAATACGTCGCTAAATACATCGCTGAATACGTCGCTGAATATGTCACTGAATACGTCGCTAATTTTGTTGACATGGCAGTATTGCCTGGTCATTAAAGACATTGCTGTAACGTCGCTATATAAGTCGCTAATTAGCGATGTTCAGCGACAGATGAGCACGTCGCTAATTAGCGACGTTGCGTCGCTAAATGTCGCTAATCTAGTGACACATTTACGTCGCTAAAAAACGTCGGTATAGCGACGTTTTTTCTTTCAGCGACTAGCTGAGTTTCGACTTCTGTAAAACGTCGCTAATTACGTCGCTAAAAGTGATTAGTGACGTTTATTGGTCATTTAACAACGTTTTTTGACGTCGCTAATTTAACTTTTTCTGGTAGTGCATCATTTCTGGTGGAGGCATAGAGGTGGATCCCACGAATGTGGAGTCTATCGAGAGTTGGCCAGTACCTAGTACAGTCTCTGAGGTGCACAGTTTTCTGGGATTAACAGGCTACTACAGATGGTTTGTGGCATACTTTGCTAGGATTTTTACACCCTTGATACGACTGATGTGTAAGGACGTGCGCTTCGAGTTGTCAGATGCTTGTCAAGTTTCTTTCGAGAAGCTCAAGCAGAGTTTGATTTTGGCTCCTATCCTGACACTTCCCGTTGGACCAGGAGGATTCACGGTTTACTACGATGCATCAGGCATTGGGCTAGGGTGTGTACTTATACAACATGGTAGGATTATTGCTTATGCATCTCAACAACTTCGAGACAATCAGAAGAACCACCCGATCCATGATTAGGAATTAGCTGCAGTTGTGTTTGCACTAAAGCTCTGGAGACATTATCTGTATGGTGAGCGGGTGGAGATCTTCACAGATCATAAGAGCTTGAGGCATGTATTCACGCAGAGGGACCTCAACAAGCGTCAGAGGAGATGGCTAGAGTTGCTGACATATTACGATATTGATCTTCAGTACCATCAAGGGAAGGCCAACGTCATTGCATATGCCTTGAGCAGGAGAGCATGAGCCTACTTTTTGGTGGAGCAGTATCACATCCTAGATGATCTTCTGTAGATGTGCATCGATGTGGTATTACCTGGTGATATGGGATTGATGGCAGGGTTACAGGTCCAGTCTACTATTGTTGAAAGGAACAGGGCATCACAGTTAGGTGATGCCAGGCTTCAGCGACTCAGGATAAAGTGTAAGGCAGGACACTGAGCAGAGCTGAGCGTTCATGAGGATGGGACTCTCTAGTTTGGGAGTCGACTTTCTGTGCCGAGTGAAGATATCTGGCACGAGATTATGTCAGAAGTCCATAGTTCTCAGTATTCCATTCATCAAAGAGGGAGAAAGATGTACCATGATATTCGACAGCACTTTTGATGGAATGCGGTGGAGAGAGAGAGAGATGGCACGGTTTGTCTCTCGGTGTTTAGTCTGTCAGCAAGTTAAGGCTGAGCATCAGAGGCCAGCCGGGTTTTTTCAGCCTTTGCCGATTCTGGAGTAGAGATAGGAGCACATCACTATGGACTTTGTGACCGATCTTCCTAGATCCCCTACTGGTAGAGATGCCATTTGGGTAATAGTAGATCGGCTTACAAAGGTTGCTCACTTTCTACCATTCAGAGTTGGTCAGTCTACTAAGAGGCTAGCCGAGATGTATATGAGACAGATTGTCAGACTGCATGGAGTGCCAGTTGTCAATGTCTCGGACAGGAATTCCAGATTTAATTTTTATTTTTGTCAGAGCCTTCAACAAAGTTTAGGCACCCGTCTGAGGCTTAGTTCAGCTAATCATCCGTAGACAGATGGTCAATTGGAGCGTACGATTCAGACCTTGGAGGATATGCTTCAATCCTGTACACTGGACTTCGGTGGTTCATGGAAGGATCACTTGCACTTGGTAGAGTTCTCCTACAAAAATAGCTTCCAGAGGAGTATTCAGATGGAACCCTTTGAGGCGGTCTATGGTAGGAGATGCATATTACCATTAGCTTGAGATAATATTGGCGAGAGGTAGATGCTTGGTCCTGAGATGATAGCTCAGTCAGTTGATATTATCAGATAGATCAGAGAGTATCTCAGAGTAGCTCAGGATCGTTAGCTTAATTGGGCAGATTCACATCGACGATATCTTGAGTTATCTTTCGACGACCATATTTTTTTAATATTTTGCCTACCCATGGAGTTATCAGATTCAGAGTACAAAAAAAGCTTGTTTCTAGATTTATTGGTCCATTCGATATTCTCGAGCACGTAGGAGATGTCTCCTATAGACTACCTTTTTCGCCATCGCTTCATGAGGTACATGGTGTCTTCCACTTATCTCAGTTGCGTCGATATATTTTGGATCTGAGCCATGCCCTAGATCATTCAGAGATGGTCGTTGGTACCGACCTATCGTATGAGAAGATGTCCGTATCCATTTTAGACCGGAGGAAGAAGGTTCTCAAGAACCGAACTATCCGACTAGTTCGAGTTTCTTAGGGTCATGAATCACCAGGTGAGTCGACTTGGAAGTGCGAGGATAATATCCGTGCTCGTTACCCTCATTTATTTGACTCAAGAGGTATACTTATTCGTGTCCTCCGTATCTCATCCTAGCTTGTATAGGCTTGTTTGTTTGCTATAGCTTGTAGTTTCTTTTATATTCCTTGTTCCATTTACTTGCCTAGATTTTATTATTAGATTTAGAGCCTTATTGAAATTTTGAGGACGAAATTTTTCTTAGGAGGGGAGAGATGTGAGACCCGTCTCACAATATCTGTATTGGTATATGGATACGTATTTTATATTATATGTACTGTATTTTATTGGATCTCGTAGAATCTTAAACTTTTCTTAGAATTGGAACTTTAATACCGGCATACCGGCGGTATACTCCGACATACATGCGGCATACCGTTCGACAGATATTTGTTTTGGTTTTGAGATATTTTTGAGATATTTTTGTGAGATATTTTTGTGAGATATTTTTGTGAATAGTGTTCGTTACTTTCTATTATCCATTGATTTTTTGGTTTTGTTTTGAGTGGTCAAAATATATTTAACTCGTGACATGGATCGCTGATGAGGCAGATCGGACGGTCACGATTAAATCACATCTTCTATATATATGAAATAATTTTCTCTCTCCTCTCTTTTTTCTTTCTTTCTTCACTTCTTTATTTCCTTTACTTTTCTCGTGAGTGCTAGAAGCTTGGTCTCGAGGCCTAAGAGTGTAGTTTCTAAACCCCTCTTAGTTGTGGAGTTGAAGGTTAAGGCTAGGAGCTTGACTAGAGGCAAGTACATCTGCCCAATATCTTGAACGACTTTACTTTACTGCAGTTTTCGATTTCTGTCACAACCATATTTTCTAGGAAAGGATATTTTAGTCATTTCATAATTAATTAGATATTATACATGTTATATATTAATTATTGTATTATTTAATTATTGTTAGATTTAATTTTGGACTTGTGTTAGTGGACTTAACTAGATTAGATTATATTCATGGAACAACATTTAATCCTAGTTAGATTTGAGCCCAATAGCAAGCCCATTCATTAGGAGGATGAATTAATTAGTTAAACCAATTAGATTAGAACTTTTCTTCCTTAATTAATTCCTTCGTGACAAGCCTCAAGGGGTATTGTGGACTTTTATAGTGACTTAGAGTAGGAGGCAAGGCCGGCCACATAGGGGAGGAAAGAGGCTCTCTCTCTCTCTTCATCCATTCATTAAAATTCTAGATTTAGAATTTCTCTCATCTAAATTCCTTCATCCCTACACCAATCCCTACCCAAATTTGTCACGCCCCAGTCCCAAAAGTATACGGGACCAGGCCACGTGGCAATAGCCAACTGTCATATCTCCGAGGATATCCCAATTTAATGGATCAAAACGAAGAGTGCTACGCTGTCCTAAAATACTAACATGTCCAATCTCAATCAACAACAGGTAATCTAATCTCATCCACAATATAAACAGCAAAAAAGTACTAAAATAAATACTAGAAGATAAACGCCAGTCTCAAAATATCATAGTACAACCAAGAATGTCTGGTGGGGACAAACCCACTACTATGACGAAATAAAAGTACTGAATGACAGATAAAAGAGTAATGACTAGGGCATCGGCTGACTAGATAATGATGCACTCAATCCTAGGCAAAAAGCCTACCAACTGATCACGGAAACTCTGACGGTAGCACCTCTAGATCCTCAGCTGTAGCGAACCTAGTCTCCTGTCCTGGGCCATACACTGTGGGGTAATATGCCTCGTCCAAATCTGGAAAGGTACCAGGTCCTCAGAGGGACGTAACAAGATACATAGAAGCATGCCATATATAAATACTGAATAAAATAAATACAATAAAAGGGTGTGCTAACCATCTAAGTGAATGCAATATGAGGACAGCATTGGTACGTATGGGTAGGCGTAGGCATAATGTCTATTCCGCTCTGAAGAACGTAGAAGCTGCATAGTATATATAACGTCCATATCGCTCCAGAGAACGTGGAATCTGCATAAAGGGAGTCATTGGATCCGTCGCTCCTCCGGATACTACGGATTCCAATGTGTGTATCCCATATGCCTACTAGTTGTCCTCCCCGCCCAATGTAGATACACAAATCGAATACTCGACGTGCATATCACGTATCTATATGCCAAGTCTCTACAAATAAAATATTCCTGAGTTACGTACTAACCGTGATGCATGTCACACGCACCGATAGCTAGTCGAGTATGCGAACCCGCATCCCAATATGAATTTGTCACCGTGAAACGTGTAAGGGTGTCAGGTCTTGGAAGATAGCAGAGTATCCTCCCAATGGGGGTGAGTCTGCTAGTGACTAGGTCAAGTACACTAACGCATCCGTCGACTGCACCCGAGTCAATCTCGGACGCGCACAGTCATATAAAATAAAGCAACAAGATATCATACAACATATGCATCATTTAATTTAAACAGTAAATATGGCAAGGTATCTTGCCGGGGTCCTCAAGATGTGAATGCCAATAGCCTGCTCCTGCAGTATCTTCTGGCTGGTCCAATGACCCTAAACACATAATTTAATATAGCAAATACTGTCATCAGGCACTAAGCAATACGTACACACAACTTACTACACTGTTCTTAGGTACTAACGTAAAATAACGGTTGGTCGACTACAGAGTCGCGGGTGCACGTAGCTAAAGTGCACACGTGTCCTGTCTTCAGTTACCGTATCTCTCGCGACAATAAATTACTAAGTTATGGGTTATGAAACTACTTATGTTTTGTACAATAATCAGTCCTTATTTCCTATGTTAAATGTACCTGGTTAATGTCTAGATTTTCAGGTGAATTACAAGTCTTAAAAATAATAGGTCATGTGATTAGGGTAATTACTAATGTATTAATTACTAACTTATTAATTATTATTCTAATCTAATTAACATACCTACATATATATATATAATTCATATTAATTTGCTCGTGTCGACACACGACACAAAGACACGATGATACAACGATATTATTACACAACGATACAAAGAAGGAAAGAGGGGCAATACAATGGTTACCTAGGTGTAGCTGAACGGGAGAGGGGCCTGTGCTCGTCGACGTGCACGCTCATCGGCGGTCGGCGGAGCTCCGATATTGTGCAGCCGTTAATGGCAGCGGCCGCAGTAGTTGCAGCAGGTGCAGCAGCGGTAGCAGCCTGGCAGCGGTGGCAGCGGGTTGGGGATGGCGCTGGGATGGCGGTCCGGTCATAGGGGAGGTCGGGGTCGGCCTGGCAGTGGTGGTTGGCGGTGCTTGGGTGGTGTTGCTGGTGGAGTCGGGCGGCGGAGGGAAGTCAGAGAGGGATAATCGGGGTCGGGCTGGTGATGGTGTGTTGATGTGGATGATGGTGAAGGTGGAGGCGGTCGGTGCAGGCAGCTTGGGTGTGGTCCGGCGTGGACAACAGGGGTAGGCGGTGGTCGTGGCTATGGTAGTGGCGGCCTGAGGTGGCGGTGGTGTTGGGGAAGTCGGGTAGGGATGTTCGGCTAGGGATGAGGGTTCGGCTAGGGTTTGTGAAGGTGGTGGTGATAATTATGATCTAGGGTTTCAAATAGAAAAAATGTGTATTATATATAGGAGGGGATTATGGGCTGACCTCGGGACTTGGGCCGGCCTGGCTCCTCGGGGTGGGGCTGGTCCTCACGCAAGGGTGTACATGGGCTTGGTTAGGTCTCGTTGTGGGTGAAATTTGCCTCTAATTTAATTTAATTAAAAATAATGTGCATGGTGTTCTATGATGAATTGAAGACACATGGAATAAAAATTGGGTGGGACACTAGTGTCATGGGCGTAGCAGGCTCAAAATAGGTTAATACCCTAATTTGGGTTATACGGAGTTGGGTTGTGGTTGTGCCTCGAATTCAAATGGGAATGGCCAATTATGGAAAATTGGTTTTATTGAAGTTATTCATTGACGTTTGTGATGCCTGTTGCGTAGCTAAAATGAAGCACAATACTGAGTATCTAAAGTTACACAAGGGTCAGATGGGTAGTCTGGCATGTCTAGGAAGTATGTATGAACTTGGTTTGAAGATAACTACTAGTGTAGCGCTCCAAACATCGAAGCAACGGTGAGGTGTAATAAGTCACATAATTGCTGTATATTAATCCTAATTGTATCCAAATTAATCCTAGTCTCTCAATCGAAATTAAATTAATCCTAAATTGGTCGAGGGGGTTTACAATCTACCCTCCTTAGAGCATTTCGTCCTCGAAATTAAAACAGAATCGAATTACCAAACTTACAGTTGGTCGTATGAGACTTATCACATTGGGACATATAGCTCATGTTATGCATATAGCTGGTTAGTCACTTATGACATAGTCAATTTTAGCACATGGTCATGTCTAGCACAAGGTCGGGTTACTAAGTTCATTCTTCCATAGGGTCAATCACAAAAAATTGTTAAGACCAAACACTTAGAACAAAGAAATATTCCAAATAAAATGGCTAAGCCGCATGCACAACTTGGCGCATGAGACAGTTGCCGCATGGACTGTCGGCTGCATGTTGCCCCATGTTGTATACTACCCCAGGCCGCATATGGCTCCAGGCCGCATGCTCCGATCAAAGGTCCACTCTCTTGGAACTTGTGCCAAAGTGATGTGTGTCAGAGTAAAGTGACTGAAGTGATAGATGTGAAAAGCCATAAAAGTGTCAGAGAGAAAAGACAAAACCATGAAAAGATGTGCCAACCAATCAGAGTCATGTGTTCGAAGGACAGTGTCCGCATACTCTGCTTGCCGCATATTACACTCGGCCGCATATTGGCCCAGGCCGTATATTGGTCTTTTGGACTTAGCGAATTTCTCATTTGTTAAGCGAGTGAAAACACAAGGAGTTCAAGGATTAGCTCCAGAACACTTGTGTGATGGCCATCATGCATCCAACAAGATGGACGCATGCTAGTCAGTATGCGATAAAAGCTCAGGACTCATAGCCCTCTCAGGCCACATAGCACTCTTGGCCGTATAACTCTCTGGCCGTATGAAGACTTTGTCTTCTCCAAACAACAGGTTCGGCCATGGCTAAAGCTCCCAAAACTAAAAAAATTGTCCATAAAATTCTCATTTTAAGTCCAAATCGAGTGAACCAAAAGCCAAAATGCTTAAAATTGAAAGTTTTATCATGTAGCAAAAACTGGTTTTTAAAATACATGTTTACTAGATCAAAATAAAAAAAACTCATGAAACCCATAAAAATTCTAAGTTAGAAATGTAATCTACACTAATCTAGCCACCAAATTGGAAAAGTCCAAGTTCTAAAAGTGCTTAAAATCATGCAAAGAACATAATAGACTAATAATATAGAGTGTTTCTCCATTTCTCATGCAAGGTGTACTTGCCTATGGAATAGGGAAGAAAAAACTAAAGATAGAGGAAGAAATGAAGAGAGAGAGAGAGAGAGAGAGAGAGAGAGAAGGTTGGATTATATATGGTAGGGTTGGGGGTTGAACTAAGGGTTCTCATGACTTGAACCAACCTACAAAATGAACCATGAACCATGAACCATGAACAAGGTTAAACCAAAGAATGGGTCTAGTCTCCATGCACATGCAACCATGCTAAAATAAAATATGTTCCAAAACGTATATCGAGAACAGGAAGTGACAAGTCAAGACGTCCAACGTGATCAGCTTTGTCAAGCATCACGTCATATACCGCTTCGGCTTGCCACAAAGGATCATCCACGACAACGGTCCATAGTTTGCAAGTCACACCTTCTACCAGTTTTGTGACAAAAATCGGATTCAGAATGTAGCATCAACTGCCTATAACCTGGCAATAAATGGTCTGGCAGAAGCCTTCAACAAGACCATCATAAAGCTACTCAAAAAGTTTGTATTATCCGACAAACGCGACTGAAATGAGAAGCTGGGTGGATGTCTCTGGGCCTACCGTATAACAGTCCAGACAGCTACTGGCAATACGTCTTTCTCTCTGGTGTACGAAAGCGAAGCGGTCCTCCCACTCGAGATCCAAATCCCTTCACTCTGAGTAGCTCTCTCCCTCCAATTAACCGTCGATGACAATCACCGCCGATGGCTACAAGAGTTAGAAGTACTCGACGAGAAACGTCTCTTAGCTCAGCAGCGCATTGAGCTTTACCAAGCGAGTCTCTCGGGAGCCTTCAATAAACGGGTGAAAAAGAGGATCTGCCAAGTAGGTTATCTCGTCCTGACCGTAAGGAGGCCGATGGTTATGACCCACAAGACAGCCGAAAAATTCTAACCCAAATGGGAAGGTTCGTTCGTCGTAAAATCGATATTCTCCAACGGCGCCTACCGGTTCGCAAAACCCAACGGTGACTTGCTCGTGATGCCTATCAATAGCAAGTTCCTGAAAAAGTACTACATCTAAGATAGACTTGTACTCCCCTTATCCCCAGCCGAGCAATCAAGATGTACAGTCTTTATACTCTCGGTTCTTCATCCCCAGCAAGGGCCTATGTACAACATGTCCACTTCTTTACAAATTCCTGTAAAAGCCATTATTTGTATTCAGGTCAACTTGTAGACTCCCGCTGTGACCACTCAAACCAATCTCGTTAGACGCTAGCCATGTTCATATTACCTCTAAGTTATCGTCATGACGATCTCCCCAGTGGAGCAATCCTCGGGTCTATCTTCATTCTCGAATGGACCACACCCACCAAATCACTCCTTAGTGAATTTTTCGGACATTGGTTCACGTCCATATTTTCTTTGAACTACTATCCTAACCTTCCTCCCCGGTTGAGTTTGTCATGTCCATATTACCTCTGAGCAAACCTCTCGGGTCTTGGCTATCGATCATTACGTCCATATTACCTCGATATCGGTTGTTATCTCTACTTATCACCCGTACTTACTAAGGTACGCCAGCAGTGTTAAGTCCACAAAACCTGCCGCGTTCATATTATCTCTGACAGGGCTTGTCTCAAACCTATTACTTGCACTCAGCTGCGCAAGAAGTAATGGGTCCATAAAACCTATCACGTCCATATCACCTCTTATAGGGTTTCGTCTCGAACTTATTACTTATACTCTCGTGCACAAGAAGTAATAAGTCCACCAAGATCCTCCAGTAGGATATCCTCGATGGAAGCAAACAGTTCACGTCCATATTACCTCTGAACTATGAGCTGCCCATGTTCCTCATCCAAAGAAAACAGCCACGTTCATATTGACTCTGGCTCGTTTCCTTTTTCTTCCACCCAAAAATACCGAGATCATGCCAAACCTCTCGATATGACTATCGATTATCTCACGTCTACGTCACCTCTGGGCTATCATCCCCCGAGAGTTTGCCATGTCCATATTACCTCTGAGCAAACCTCTCTCTACGATTATCATCAGTCGTTATCTAAACTTATCACCCATACTCAACTCTAGGTACGCCAGCGGTGTTAAGTCCATAAAATCTGTCATGTACATATTACCTCTGGCAGGGTTTCATCTCAAACTTATTACTTGCACTCTCGTGCACAAGAAGTAATAAGTCCACCAAAGATCCCCCAGTAGGATATCCTTAAAAGGCTACGATATTTTAGTACGTCCAAATTACCTCTAGTACAAATCCCAAGAAATCTCCCCAAGGATCGAAACAAATCTGTCAGTTAATGCAGAAATGACAGCCTAGAGGCATTCAGTCATGTAGCCCGCGACCAAGTGGTCCTAATATCCATGCGACACAATATCCATGCGACCATAAGTGCTTTTTTCTCCATGATTCTTATTCAAAGTATTTCAAACTTGTCAGTTTGAAAACTTTAAAGGGGTCCTGTAGAAACATAAAAAATATGCATCCATGTGTCCAACAGTCATGCGCCCCAAAGTAAAACGCAGAAGAGATCAGGCCACACAGTCACCCAGTCGCCCATAAAGGCAACATCCATGCATCCCAATCTGCCGAAGCAGATTTGGTTTTAGACGGACCTGGCACGTCATCCTAGCAACAGGTCTCTGACACGGAATCATGACAAAAAAGATTTTTTAGATGCCTCAAAAGACGTTAACACACTAAACGACAGAAGTCTCACGACAGCACAGAACTTCACTCTCGACGGATGTGCAGTGCCACGTGTACAGCACAACTGGCCCCATGTGTCATAAACTTCATGCTGACGCATGCGTCTCGGGCCCCATGCATCCCAGACTCTATGCGGTCACATACGTCTCTGGCATCATGCATCCCAGACTTCATGCGGTCTCATGCGTCTCTGGTCCCATACGTCCCAGGCTCCATGCGGCTCTAGCCCCATGTATCCCAGACTCCATGTGGCCCAAGGCGTCTATGGCCCCGTGCATCCCAGACTCCATGCGTCCTATGCGTCCCTGGCCCCATGCATCCCAGGCTCCATGTGTTTCATGCGTATCTGGCCCCAGGCGTCCCAGACTCCATGCGTTCCATGCGTCTCTGGCCACAAGTGTTTCAGCCTCCATGAAGACCAAATCTTGTTATTACGATAATAGTGATTCTCTCCAACCAAGTGCGAGCTATGTGTCAAACTGACCAAGTCACGCCCACAAAGGACGAGAACCGCCCAAATTTTCATTACTTTATTTTCTTTCTTTCTCTTGTGGTTTCTCCCTCCAAGTCTTAGGCAAGTACACCTTGCATGCGAAATGGAGAAACCCTCCATATTATTGGTTTATTATGTTTGTTATGTATTTTTAAGCACTTTTAATACTTGGAGTTTTCTTTTTGATGGGTGAATTTGAGTAGATCTATATTTTTAAGTTAGGGTTTTCATGGATTCTATGTATTTTTTGTGGTTTTGATTTACTAAAATATGGTATTTTAGAAAATTAGTTTTTATGGTTGATGGAGCACTTCATTTCGAGCATTTTGGCTTTTGGTTCACTTGATTCGGAGTTAAAATAAAGTCTTTATGAACAAAACAAATTTTTGGTTTTTTGAGCTTCCGCCATGGCCGAACCTGTTGTTGGAGACTAGGAAATTCTTATGCGGCCAGCACCATATGCGGCCGAGACTTCCATGCGGCATGATCCATATGTAGCCTGGACTCTTTGCCATATAACCAACCAGCATGCGTTCATCTTGTTGGATGCGTGACTGACCATTACACAAAGTGTTCTGGAGCTAAGTGACAGAACTCCTTGTGTTTTGTTCGCTGGACGAATAAGAAATTCGCTAAGTCCAAAGAGTAAATGTGGCCGAGTGACTTATGCGGAAAGCAGAGCATGCGGCCACCTTCCTTGGACGCATGACTCTGAACTGTTGGCACATAATTCTATGATTTTCTCCTTTCTCTCTGACACACTTTATTGCATGTCACATCAATCACTTTATGTCACTTCACTGACACTTTATTTATTGGTCGTCACTTGGACACTTGTCCCAAGGAGTGGACTTTACCCCTGAGCATGCGGCCTGGACTTTATATGCGGCTAAGTGGTTCATGCAGTCCCGACTTCATATGCGGCCAGGACTTTCCATGCGGCCTTGATTTTTTAATTGAATGTTTTCTTATTCTTTTATGATTTATATTTAGGTTAATGCTAGTGTTATGATTCTAAGGAAGAATAGATTTAGTAACCAGACCTCGTGCCAGACATGACCATGAGCTAAGATTGTCTATGAACATGGCATGAGTTGAACTGAGATTTCAGTATGAACCAGACTAAATAGATAGTGACAAACCGGCTATGTGCATGACATAAGCTTCGTGTTACAATGTGATCTTGATTCATGTGACCTAGTGTATAATTGGTAATTGGACTCGAATACTGTATCCGTGCTGATACAAATTATTGTCTGAAAGTATATATGATCGGATGTGTGCCGAGGTGTGATAAACCGTGTCACGTGTTAAGCGATTTATATTTGGTTGTGCATCGAGAGTGCCTCCAAATTCCTGAACGCGTGATATTATAAATTTATATTATTTTCCTACACGGGCATGATATGCGAGTCAACTACCAAAGCATGGCTAGGATATTGATTGACTGAATGTTGCATACATGCTCGGGTGAATCCAGATTGAACTTCCATGGATTCGTATCTAGTGTTCCCGTCATTTGTATAACATCTTAAAGAAAATTCTCATGTGACCACGCCTTGATATTTCGAACACAATATAGGGCTAATTAGGTAACTAAAAGTAGTAACATTTAGAGGAAACGGTATCCTGAGATCATACCAACGAACCTTCCCACAGAGATTTATTCTAAGTGCGTTGTGGGCTGGCCACCATAGATACTTTATATCATCCGCCTTAGTGGAGTGCAGTATCTGACCTATTATAAATAACGTCGAGCCATTGTCTCCCTACAGGAACACTGGAACCGTTAATACCATATTTTAGCGCGGTGTCCCTATGGGGAACTGGTGCATCATGCAAGTGCCTATATATTCCTTATTTGACTAAGTTAGCTCATGTTCGGCACTAGTGTGATCTGAGGATACCTATTATGCATTATTTCTGAGATAACCTCAGATTCCACAAAATAGCAATACGTACAAGTGATTGGCCGATATAAGAAAATGGACTTGGTTGTGATTGTATTATTCGGTTAGTAGCCTAAGGAAATGGACTATTATAGTGTGATGGTTCAACCCTTGTCCTTGTTTGGTTGTAGGGTTGAGCCTTTGCGCTAGGGTATGTCATGGACCTAAGTTACGACAATGAACCTATGTATTATTTATATAATTATTTCATGGATTTTTTTTTTCTCTATTTCGTGCTTCCTTTGTGGTACTTGCTATTTGGGGTCTAACCCCACTGATTTTTCATGGCCAGGTTTCGAGCCAGCACCCGAGGATCCAGCGTACTATCCTCCAACGCATGGCGCCTACCAGGAACATGGTCGCAGAGGATAACGAATAGGTTTTCATATTCCCTGCTCGTCATTGTACATTTACTTCTTTTGAGCGTTTAGCCACCGACACTCGTTAGCCGGCACGTCTGGACATTAGTCCCCTTACATGATTGTATTAAATCAGACTGCAGTTGATCACTGTCAAGTACTTATGATACTTTGCCTGCTTCTTATTTTGCACAGCTGGTCTCTAGAACATTTTGAGAAAGCGATTGGGACGCCTTATTGTTTTATCATATATGCTCTATGTTTATTGTTTCTTGTTTGAATGATTGAAACGTAGAAGTTCTTGACCATAGGAGATTTGATTGTAGCATTCACCCCTTGTCTTATTACAGCCGTGATCGTCGTACGACGTATAGTATCTTGTACGGGATAGCTGGCCATGTCCGTCTCCGTATTCCGGTACTGGGGCGTTACAGGTATCAACTTGATACCCTAAATTTCAATAATGACAAAATTATCCCTCCTCTCCCCTCCCCCCTCCCCCCATCGGTTGTCACCACTCCCCATCGTACCCCCCCCCCCTTCGCGGTTAAAACACCCCGGCGTCCCCGACCCCCTCTTCGCGTCGCGGCTGCAGCACCCCTGCGACCCTGGCCCCCTCCTCACGCCGCGCCCCCAACCCAACTCCGCCCCGGGCGGAGAGAGAGGGGGGGGGGCAGGGTTGAGGGTGCGGCACGAGGTTGGTGCAGCCGCAGTGTGGGAAGGGGGCCGGGAGGGGTGGTACAACCGCATGGGGGGTACGACGGGGGTGGAGGTGGCTGGGGTAGTGACAGCAAGTGGAGGAGGGAGGAGGGATAATTTGATCATTTTTGAAATTTAGGGTACCTAATTAGATACATATCAAAGTTGAGGATATCAAGTTGAACTAATTGAATAGTTAAGGGTATCAAGTTGTAATTTAGCCTTAATTTAATGAGTTATGATAGGTTACTAACTTATTAGCATATTAAGGACATTTTAAGTTCATTTTTTTAAGTTCACTAGTGAATAATTAATGAAAACTATTTGCTTCGGGTCATACAAAACCATGCATATCTATGATCCACACACCTACTTAATTCCAATTGGGTCGGACTTATTCAAAGTTTTTCGAGTCAGACTCGGACGGACTTGTATCCAACTGACCTTCCCTAATGATTGTATCCAACTGACCTTCCCTAATGACCGGATGGTATCGAAGTTTTGACCTATCATACCGGATAAATTTTCGGGTGCCCACGGGCCTCGGATCCCCTAGACAAAAAAAAAATGTTAAAAGTTCACATCAACGGATAGGGTCACTTTTCAAAAGGGAACAATAATTAGCAAACGACTCGTTCTCTGTCTTCAGAGTTCCCAAAACTTCCATGAAAGTGGGAAGTTCCCAATTTTCCAAACCAAAGCATCTTCAACAGACCGAAATCTCAGGATTTGAGCGGGTCTAGTCATAGAACTGAACTAACAAGCAAAATTTTGTTTCTTTATTTTCCTTCCTTTTTCCTCGAGCATTCTTTTTTGACAACAAAAGAGCACAGATAACAGTGATGAAATGACTAAACAGAAGAATGGAACAAGAAACAAAATTGACGGATGATATTTTTTTTCCTAATTTTCATTTGTAATGGAATTTCGTATGTTGGGATAAGAAAATGTCCCAAAAAAAAATTTCAACACTCAAGAAGCCCTTGGGGAAGGGCCAACAACAACAATAGCCAACAATCTAACTTTGGAAGTTCAGAAGGGAAAGACATAAGGCAGCTGATAACAATTGAACTCGGGCATAAAACACGACCTTGGCTGGTAAGATGTTGCAGCACTTTCTAAGCCCAATCCTCCAGCTCCTGTGTCCACCCCACAGCTAGCACCAGGATCTTTATGCTGCTGCTGCAAACTCCCAAACAGCCAGTCTTGATTGTCGGTGTCATCAGCAATCTCTATACCTTGCAACAGTAGAGGGTTCAAGCTCGACAGCAGATTGCTCAAGTGATTGTCAATCTCATCGGATCTTCTGTTCCTCTTGCTCTGTCTAGAGCTGGAGTTGCTACGACCAGCCTCACCATCCAACTTTCCACTTGGTGCTTCATTTGTACGGCCCGAGAAGCATGGCTCTTCCTTGCCACGAACACATTCAGGGACTACCTGCCGCCCGCAGGCCTCTTCATCGCAGGGAACTGGTAGCAGATCTTTGCTCTTGGGACCAGGCAACGCAGTGGTGGAAACTGACACTGTATCTTTGTGCTTTTTCAAAGGAAAATTTGGTCCAGGTAATACGATGGAAGGAACTGGTTCTCGATCATTGTGCTTCTTAGATGCAAAATTTAGGCCAGGTAACACCCTAGAGGGACGCTCTGGACTTTTGTGCGTCTTCAATGGCAACTTAAGACCAAACAATCCTCGGGAGGGAACTGGTTCTGGAACTTTGTGCTTATGCAATGGCAAGTTGAGGCCAGGCAGTGCACTGGCAGGAACTGGTTCTGGAACTTTGTGCTTATGAAATGGCAACTTGAGGCCTGGCGATGAACAGGAGGGAACTGGTTCTCGAACTTTGTGCATCTTCAATGGCAACTTGAGGCAAGGCAATGCACTCGAGGGAACTGGTTCTGGGTCTTTTTGCATCTTCAAGGGAATCTTGAGGCCAGGAAATGCACTAGAAGAAACAGGTTCTGGATCCTTTTGCACCTTTAGTGGTGGCACCTTTAGGCCAGGCAATGCACTACTTGAGGGAACTGGTTCGGGAACTTGTTGCTTCAATGGCAACTTGAAGCGAAGGACAATACTGCCTAAAAATATGAGCAAACTTAATGTCAATTTTACATCAAGAAACAAGAATGAATTCAATGAGCACTAAAACTTCTAAAAAAATAATCATAATGGCGCACTCACCATTGCTTCTAGAGGCAGTGCCAACACCTTCAAGCTTCCTACTCTTGCTGCTGTTCTGGGTGCTCTCTGAAGATTCACAAGGTTCTGGAATGGAAGACGGCAAACCATGTTCTTCTGAAAGACTGCTCTTCTCCAGCTGCTCGACTGTGCATTTGCCTGCTTCCATGGAATTGCTATCCTTTCCACAAAGAACACTGCCTTCATGCTTCCTTTTCTTGTGAACCTGCTCCCCATTTTTCAAGCTGCTGCTTTCTTCCCTCTTCCTCTTGTCCTTCTTGTCTCTGTGTTTTTTCTCTTTCTTCTCTCTCTTCTTCTCCTCTCTGTCTATTGTACGTTCCCTTACTTTCTGGAACTTCAGTTCAGCAGAAGCTTTGTCAATCCCAGCACACAATAGATGATGGGACAGCAAAGAAAATGCACCCAGGGAAAGAACCGAGAAACAGTATACAAGTTCCATTATATATTTATGAACAAGAGAATTATGATCCATTCAGATAAGTGGTGCCTTTTGAGTTATATCTTAATATGACGCAAAGATTTTATGCCAATCTGCACACAGCCTTTGTCAGCCTTATAAGCCAGGGCCATCAAATGTCCCCAGCAAAAAAACTTACTCCTCTAGCCCCCATCTCCAAATACGGTCAAAAACATTTGGTGAACAAGACACAATTGAAACCTTTGAACTCTTAACAAGAAATAAAGGAGTCGAACCAACTTACAACCCCCTTTGCCACCATTATTATCTTCCACCCCCAGACCCCCTCCCACCATACCCTCCACAACCTGCACGCTCGCACCACCACTAACCCATCACAAGCAGAAACAACTGATATGCAACCCTTTCCACCCCTTGCCCATACATAATACATGCATACATATACACACACAATATGAATTAAATAACCTATTAATATATATACTATTTATAGAATCAGTCAATACAAAGAACCCCTAATAGATTTTGATGTGTACCAAATGTTAAAAACCTAGACGGTTTTTTCCTTTGTCTAACTGAAACTATTTCATCTTTGAACTAAACTAATGTTTATTGTGCCTCAAGATCAACCATCAATCTCATTAGTTCTTTTCACAGTACATCATGATGCAAAATTGGAACCTCTGATATGTTCTGTAACCATCATATCATTATATGAAAAGCACCAGTAAGACAACCAGTGTGCAGCTATAGTATTCAGTTATCATAATAATGTTTGTCAAACTCATACTGTTATGTCAATGGGTCTAGCATAATTTCTCAAAAGGAGAACCTAAAAGTATATATAGAAGTTTTAACTTATTTGCTAAGTCATACAAGGTGAAGTCTTCAAGATTCCCAACCACAAGTCCAACTGACCCCTCATAGTGTTCAATCAATGCCAGGTCCAAATGAATTGAGAAGGATCCCCTAATATAATCCATTAGAAACCCCAAATTATTTCATTAAAGATGTTAGATGACTCAAGGTTAACAGCACTCGCAATCAGAAAAATCTAGTATCACTCATGTAGCCACAACAATGTTAAAAAGGTCCATCTGTGCTCTCCTTATTTGAGCGCAAATGGCAGATAACACTTCATAGCAGATAAAGAGAAACTATTGAGCAAATTGGAAAATCAAATGGCTATAGTCCTCAATTGAGAATGTCAAAGCTCTCTACAGTATAAACGAACTTGGGATATAACCTTTCTTGCATAATTCCTTGGGATATAACCTTTCTTGCATAATTCCATTACCCAGAAGCAAAGTCGAGGACAAGTAAAAAGGGATTAAAACCTACCACACATGAGAATCAACTTCAGAGCCTTGGTAGCCACTACTAGAACATTGATGACAAAACCATCCAAACAAAAGATTATGAATCTAGCATTCAAGGCCACCAAAACCAAGCTTCAAAAGCATGTGTTGTGATCGTCAATATAACCCAATTCTTGTAAAATCAAGTAACAACCCAATTTATAATCATCGCCCAACCAATGTAAGCTTGGAGCCTGCTGCCAACCAAACATAAGACGTGTTGGTGTCATATATATGGTCAAGGCAAATGCAGATGCAAGAGCTTTGATAGCATACCTAGAAGATAAGTTGGAAATGGGTACCATATATTTAGGCCATCTAGATTGTGACAAAAATAACAGGTACCTTATCGACACCAAACCGATATCGCTCTGCTAATGATCGTTAGTAGCTTGTAGAAGCTACTATGAAATCCTGTACTCCTAGTATGTTCCGATAGTCTTGCAATTGACGTGTTGGGAAGTTTTTTCCAAGTTACTATTTGGCTGGATTCTTTCAGAAATGTACACAAAAGATAGTAAATTACCTAATCCATGATGCAAACTCAGCTGTGTACATAATCCTTTGAGAAAATTAACATGTGATACATTCAAAAAACAAGCAAAATCCTAAACATTATCAAACAGAGGACACAACAATGAGCAAACCCCACTTAATGATCACACTACCCACTTTATAACCTTCCTATAGGCTATAACATCGATCTACATCATTAGAATAGCAGCAATCATGCTGATGTTCCAAATGATCACTATAATAAAACATTTGATCAATATTCTACTCCAACACAACATTTTCTCTCCCGGCGCCCAATATAAGCATGAAACTTGCAGAAGAATCCAATGATCAACCATATCAACAGTAATCACCAGCGAGATGTTTTATTTGCTATAGAATCCAATAATCAACCATATCAACAGTAATAACCAGCAAGAAGTTTTCTTTGCACCACGAACATACATCTAGGCCGAAAAACCAAACTCCTAATCTTTCTTCCATCCATTAAACACGGTACAGTACATAATCAATCTTTGATTCGGTAAAACCAAACTAAAACGCCGCCCCCTAATCCTATCAAGATCCGACAAATCCCACAATAACTCACCACTAAACAATACTAAAATCACAAATAATCTGCCTCTCTAATACAGTTTTTCAATACATGATAATCGTTCTATTTTTTTTTTTACAAATTGATCGGTTCTTCGTTTTAACAAATATCAACAACTTTGCGATCGGTAAAATAGGAACCGATCAACAAAGGGAAGTCGAGCACAAATGCTAAGAAATCAACTTCAGCGGCATCGATGCTCAACAAACCTTAATCGATTCGACCAGGGACCCGCCGGTCGAACTCGTCGGCACGTAGGGAAAGCACCGAGACATGGCCTATTCCCGCGAGATCGCCCCCCAAAAAGCAGCGGAAAGCGCGGCAAAGAGGAGATCCGGGCGATTATCGAGGGTTTCGATAGAAAAATCGCGCGGGAAATCGAAAAGGAAGGGGCTTGGGGGGATTTGGGGGCTAGGGTTAGGGTTCCAAAAGAGGGGCGAAAGAGGGAGGAAGAAATCACTTTTACTCAGGGGGCTAAGGGAGAATATATAGGCCAGGAAGAACGGTACGTTTAACCGCGGTTCAGAGTAGGACGGGCATTAGGATGTGCTTTGATTGGTGGACTCGGCGTGGGTCCCACGCGGTGACGGAATGGCTAAGGCTTGCGGTACACGGATTCGTAATTCTCCTGGAGCCCACCGGACGCGGACCAACCGACCTAGCCTGGTCACGTGAGGAGCAGGAGGAGGATATTTGGGCCTAGGGCATATACCGAGCTTGCAATAAATTTCAGAAATTAATGATTGAACCTAAATGAGCTTTGGGCCAGAACATCTGCTGGGCTTTCCTTCGTATTTTTCATAAATTTACTAGTTTTTGATTAGGTTTTTTTTTCAATGGAAAATATTTTTATTACAAATTTTTCATCCATTGTAATGTTTGATACCTTATATTTTTCAAGAAATTATCTTTCGGAAAACTATTATTTTTCATATATTTTGCTAAAATGGTGAAAAATGAAAATGATCCAACCTATAGGAAAATATTATTTTTCATGGTATTTTTTTCTGGAAAATAATGACAATCAAATATCCAAATTAGATTTCTCATAAGAAAATTTCAAAATTACATGAAATTTTTTTCCTTGTAAAATATTTTCGTGAAATTAATTTATTTTTCACCTTGCAAACAAATGTACCCTTATTGTTTATTCATAATTAACACATTTTTCTGAACTTCCATCCTACACTAATGGATTTATGTTATTTTATATGATGTGTCGATATAGGATTATAGGGTAAAAGATGCTTTATCATGACTGCTTGCGACAAATTCTCATCATGACAAATGAAGGTTTGCTCCAATAGACATTAAGTACGTAAGTCGAGAGACAATCACCATGGACACCGAGATACGCAACCAGAGTGTTCATCAGAGCATCTAATTTTGATAATATTATCCATATGATGGAGATCAAGCTAAATATGGGCACAGTGAGGTTGATCACAGAAGTGACACGAGTGACACTGGAGTTGACATCATACAATCAGGTCCAAATCTATTTTTGGTGTTCATTGGGATAATTTTGGAAATCTTAAAATTGTCATTATTTTTGCTAGGTGTGATTAAGAAATATCTACCTCTCATCATAATATTATATAATATAATATAGAAGTTGGGCTTACACCCTACTTTTTTATGCCCTATGTACACCTTCTTCTTTTGACACCTAATATCCATATTAATTGTTATATTTCAAGATTAATTACATATTATATGTGAACTATAACTCTTATGACTTATTTGGATATGTGAGAGCGCATTCTAGGTGGTCTGAAACTGTCACTTTTATTGCAATTGATCGTTGGCGTAGGCGGTTTCAATGTTTGGATATAACTTGCAACTCCATTGCAAGTGGGTGTCACGACCCGCACCCGGTATAGGGGCACGAGTGCGTGGGTACGTCCAGCCTACGCCGCAGTATCGGCGGTAGAACGTTGTCTAAGTCATAATACTAGCTAATCAATCTCACATGAATATCCCACTCCATAAGGAGACACAGATATCACAATATAATATGAAATACTCAATCACAGCAATAAAGCACGATAAGATATCGAAGAAAATAAATGAACACAATACAAGTCTAAACAACAAAAATAATCTAACCTGCAATCAATAACATCCAAGTCTCCAAGTATGCCGGAAACAAGTCATCTAAGTCGCAGTCTGGAAAAATATTTTCAGTCAGGATGGAGCGAAGTACAAGCACTAACAGCAGTTCCATGTATATTGACAAAAACTATAATACAGTGTAAAGAAATACAAGATGGATATAAATACTGGCAATAAACAATACTGGAATAATGAAATACTGGAAATAAGAAATACTGGAGCATATGTCATCATCAATGGTACAACTAGCAATGAACAGGAATACAAGTGCATGCTAGAACAATAAATTGGAATATAAGTGAATACTAGAACAATAACTAGAATATAAGTGAATGCTAGAACTATGATATGGAAATACATATCTAGAATATCTGGTTAAGTGTGTGAAACATCAGCATATCATGTGATCGGCTTGGGACTGATCAGGCTTGCTATGTATGACTAGCTATGATTCATGTAAGGTCAAGCTAACCATCCGGATAGCTATGATGCAAGCAATAGTCAGGCTAATCATATATAACAGGCTATGAGGCATGTAATGGTCAGGCTGCATCGACGTGAGGTATGGGTGAGCTATGATTCATGTAGAGTTGGGTATGATCACATAATCTACTAATATTTTCCCGTTTCCCCAGCTAACACGATGGGTTCCAATCACGACTCCTCGTGACCGGTCTTGATGATGCCAACTCGTGTATACATAGTGTCAGAATCATGTACGCTATACAACTAGAATCATAGAGATAATCAACATAATAAAAACTGTCAGAGAATGTACTCGCCTGTGGTCCTGCTGCTGGCAATACCAATATCCTGTTTCCGAGGTCTTGTCTGAATAATCCAACAGTCCTATAGACATCATTTAATAATAATACATAGTTAGTCGATACACTAACATACACACAATCATAAGTACACTGAACTCAGAGACTACGCTAAGGGTGCTACTTGTCATCTAACAAGGTCAAGTGTGCGTCTAGATGCACGGGTGTCACGTCCTCAAATGCGATGCATAATAAGATAGTCAAACACTAACATATGTCTCGCCAGTACGTCAGTGTACATAAGGCAGTCAACTCACAATATTCAGGGTCACAAGGTCAATATAAAATACGGGATATCCATAATTAACACTAGGGCATACAGTATATATATATACTACAGTCATAACTAGTATTAGCATATAATTACTTATATACTTATATATTTATATATATTCCAATTTGAATATAATACTCATACGCGTACGTATACGCACACTAGTTACTGGGTTCACCAACACAGGGTCACACAACGCACATCAACTAAACTATCATGAAATGATATGCTAAACCTAATATCATTCACACACGTATACATAGAATCACGAGAAGGCAGTCGAACCTTGGCGTGCACGTACGGGATCGACGATGATGACGATGACGACGATGGGGATGATGATGGTGATGATGAGATAATGGTGAACAAGAGGAGGTCGACGGGAAGAAGTCAGGCGGGTGGTGGCGGCAGGGTGGTCGTGTCTCCGGCAAGGGAGAATCGTGGTGAAGACGATGGTGATAATGGTGGTGTTGGTGGCATTAATGGCAGTGGTGTTAGCCGTTGTTGTGGTCCGGCGAGGCAGGGCTTGGCTGCGGGGAAGATGACTGGATGAGATGGAGGCGGACTGGTGGTTCAGTCGGGGGAGGTGATGGCAGCAGTGGGTTGGTGCTGCTCGGGGTCGGATGGGAGTCAATCGACGGAGGAGTCAGGCCGGGGGTGATCACCGGAGATGGGAGGCCGGGAAGAGGGAGGTGAGTCGAGTTCGTCGGGTTCAGGCTATCGACGGAGGACTGCTCAGTGCAGTCAGGTGTTCCGAGGTCCAGCGTGCTCAGTCGAGGAGAGGACGGTGGTGGTGGTGAGTCCAGGCGAGGATGACGAAGGAAGTCGGGCCGGCGATGATGACAGGCGGGTTGACAGGGTTGAGGGAGGTCGGATGGCCGAGGCTCCGACGGACTACGGTGGAGTTAATGGTGGTGGTGTTGCTATGCAGTTGGGGTCAGGGACAAGCGGGGTGGTGATGGGAATGTCCCGACGGTGAAGGACTGCGGGTCAGGCGGTCGTGGCAGGCTCAGGCGAAGTCGACAGGCCCGACGGGAAGACGGTGGTGGTCGGAGAGGATGGAGTCTAGGGTTCGGGTGTGGGGTTTTGATGTAGGTGGAGGTGATGATAATTAATGGAGAGGTGCTTGCATGTAGGAGAAGAGGTTGATGGTGACATCCTAGAGAGGGTGTTGTGTGGTGAGGATGTTGGTCCATTTAAAATGGATGGCCATGATTAAATATGAAGGGGAGTGCACAACAAAAAAGAAGATAGGGGAAAGAGTTGACCGGTCAATGAGGGAGGGGGTTGGTTCTTCATTGGCTTTGACAAATAGGATGGTGACACCTCATTGCTCTTTTGAATAAAAGTCCTCAACAATTGGAAAATTACACAGAAAGTGGGTTTTTGGATTAAATAGGGCAAAGTACCATGTTTGGTGTGATGTAATGGCTAAAAAGGGTGTTTGGTGTTTAGTATGAGTCTTGAGGGTGTAAATGGGGGTTTGGTTTGGTGTTGGATCTAGTTTTGGGTCAAGTTGGGTCCTTACACTAATTTAACTAAAATTAATGTAAATGGTGTTCTAAAATTAATTGGAAGTACATGAGGTTAAAATTAGGTGGGACATAAGTATCATGGACATAGAAGACTCAGAATAGAATATTATCATAATTTAGGTTGTACAAAATGGGTCGAGATTGTGTCTCCAATTTCGATTGGAATGCACGAAGATACAAAGTTGAATTTATTTAGAATTAAAAATAATGTCCATGACAAATATTGTGCGACTAAAATGAAGCACAAGAGAGCATATTTATGAGTTACATAAAGGTCATAATGGAAGACTGACACATCTAGGACAATGGTGTAAAATTTGTTGGAAGGCAAAAGCTAGTGTAGCGCTCCTAATATCGAAGCAACGGTAAGGTACAATAATTAAATAAAATCATAATAATAAATATAATCCTCAATATTTAATCCCGAATAATACCAATTAAATCCGTAATCCTATATTTTGGTCATGGGTTCATCTAGTGGGCTTCTAGGTCTAGTCTACTAACTCATGCATTAAAGAACACTACATATATAATACATATATACACATATCATGCAATTATTTAAAATAAATACACCCAATACTTATAATAAATAAAAAAATGACAAAAATACCCCTATATTAGAATGTGGTAGTGACAAGTCTACCCTCCTTAGAAAAATTTTATTCTCGAAATTTAAGGTCCTCAATAGTTGTATTTATTCATTATATTAATTTACCATCAAATTTTAAATTCATCAACCATATAATCATGAAGTAAATCCATATTGTCCTTTCAAAAAAATTTTAAAATTCTATAAATATCATATTTCCTAAAATCTTCAAATTTAAAATCAAATTCCATTCTTATCACAATCTCCTCCAAAATTTTAAGTTAATAACTAAATACTCAAAAATTTAATATCCAATCCTCTAATTTAAATCCAATCAATGCACTTTTATAAAAATTAAATCCTCATCCCAAAAGTTTGAATTCAAACACTAATCCATTAGTGATCTTATTCCTCGATTTTTTTTTCCACACAATACTCAAATAATGTAATACTTATGAAATCTTCAAATACAACATTCAAAATATAAATTTTTAATTTCATATATTGCAATCAAATAAATATAATGATAATCTTCTTAAATTCTTCAAATTTTAATGACAATTTCAATCATATCTTAATCTTCATAAAAATTAATGATTTAACAAAATCGTCAATTCTGCCATATTAAATTCTTAACTCTTTATTTAAATTAATGTTTATCCTCGAAATTTAAGGCACCTTGTCTCTCTCTGTCCAGTTATAATCTCTTCATTAATCTTCACTATGATCAAACCCCCAACAATCAAGGTCTTAGAAAATCCTACCTACCGTCATACACCAATTGTCTGCAACCTCAACTGTGTACTGAATATTGCACTGCCCGGATTACTTGCACTATTACTCCCAATAATTTTTTTATCCATATTAACTGATACACCAATCTAATACACGAGGTACTTATTATTACTAGCACATTGCTCAAATAATCCTTGATATAGAAACACTAGCACTATTGGTATAGTAACACTAACTTTATCATTAGATTACCTCATCAGACTCACTAGAACTCATGATCACTAGCACTTTTTATAATACACATGTTCACTTCACTTTCAAAGGCAAGCATATGGTTCCATATCTCGATTGATGTATAAGTATCTCTTAACCTTTTACAGACTGATACACTAATCAGTGATACATTTCACACCTTTCATGACCAATCTTGATATTTCTCTACCCATGGCATCTCATTAATACCTTTTATGCATATACATTTCTTTACTCTTGTCACACCCAAGTATCAACTACCAAATTGAATATCATGCTCTATTAATTTTCAACACAATTTTCTCGAAACTTAATTGTTTACATGGATCACCCAACTACATGAATTCATGATTATCCAGGACTGGCATGCTGACTTTGATACTAACTCCTGGAACCATCACTGATACTCTTTACTCTTTCTACCTATAAATCACAGAACCATTGCTACAAGGTACTACGCTATGGGTTAACTCTAGATTGATGCCTACTGCTAATATGTCCAACCAAGAAACACTTACAGACTCACAAGCCATACTCAGTCAATACTGATACAAGACACAGACCTAATTACAAGTCACCAATTATCACACTAACAAGGATCCTAAATGAAATAAAGGTCAAAAGGAACAGAACTAAGGAACTGAAGGTATCTCTACTGCTAGCATGGAAAATGATGGAACAAAGTCCTATAATAACAGAAGTGGATAAGTATTGAGATGATACTTTAAGAACCAATTTAAGATACAATATGATAATCATACACGTTTGTCCAAAATTATGACACCCAGAATCCTCGCCATGCCAGTAAGCATAGCTACGATAAACGATAGGTTCCATAACTAAGGTATGCAACTCTATAATCACGTCATCTAGAATCCTTACCATGCCAACCGGTTATGGCTGCGAGAAACTCTAAATTTTATAACTAAGATATGTACATCCAAGGTTAGGTTCCTACGGTTTCGCTACGACAGCTAATGTGGCTGCGATAAACTCTAGGCTCCATAACCAAAGTAGACGTTTTACCTTTCTCACTGTCCTCATCAACATATGTCATCAGATGATACCGTAAATTTAGTTCGTAAAAATTTATCTCGATAAGAAATCAAACTCAAAAACGACACCAAGAATTAAATTTAACAACTGATCAACAAGAATCAAATTCAATAGCAACAAGTGAGAACAGACGGAACAAGGGAAAAGATTTAAATTGAAAATTATAATAAGATTCTCAAGGGTCATCCCAGGAATCTCTCAAATAATTTATGATTGAGTATCCTCTCTCATCCTAGTATCCTATGTCCTATTTTCTATCGCAGGCACGCAAGAGTGCAACTAAGACATCGCACAACCACGACATCGCACTACTTGCGAAGACTGACCTACATGGGCCACCACTAAAAATGTGTCACGACCAGCACGCGGTATAGGGGCACGAGTACGTGGGTACGTCCAGCAGACGCCGCAGCATCGGCGGTAGAACGCTGTCTAAGTCACAATACTAGCTAATCAATCTCACATGAATATCCAACTACATAAGGAGACACAGATATCACAATATCATATAGAATACTCAATCACATCGATAAAGCACGATAATATATCGAAGAAAATAAATAAACACAATACAAGTCTAAACAACAAAAATAATCTAACCAGCAATCAATAACATCCAACTCTCCAAGTATGTCGGAAACAAGTCCTCCAAGTCGTAGTCTGAAAAAATATTTCCAGTCAGGATGGAGCGAAGTACAAACACTAACAGCAGTTCCATGTACATTGACAAAAACTATAATACAGTGTAAATAAATATAAGATGTATATAAATACTGGCAATAAACAATACTGGAATAATAAAATACTGGAAATAAGAAATACTGGAGCATATGTCATCATCAATGGTACAACTAGCAATGAACAGGAATACAAGTGCATGCTAGAACAATAAACTAGAATATAAGTGAATACTAGAATAATAACTAGAATATAAGTGAATACTAGAACTATGATATGGAAATACATGTCTTGAATATCTGGCTAAGTGTATGAAACATCAGCATATCATGTGATCGCCTTGGGACTGATCAGGCTTGCTATGTATGACTAGCTATGATTCATGTAAGGTCAGGTTAACCATCCAGATAGCTATAATACAAGAAATAGTCAGGCTAATAATACATAACAGGTTATGAGGCATATAATGGTCAGGCTGCATCGACGTGAGGTGTGGGTGAGCTATAATTCATGTAGAGTTGGGTATGATCACATAATCTACTAATATTTCCCCGTTTCTCCAGCTAGCACGATGGGTTCCAATCACGACTCCTCGTGACCGGTCTCGATGATGCCAACTCGTGTATACTTAGTGTCAGAATCATGTACGCTATACAACTAGAATCATAGAGATAATCAACATAATAAAAACTGTCAGAGAATGTACTCGCCTGTGGTTCTGCTGCTGGCAATACCAATGTCCTATTTTCGAGATCTTGTCTGAATAATCCAACAGTCCTATAGACATCATTTAATAATAATACATAATTAGTCGATATACTAACATACACACAATCATAAGTACACTGAACTCAGAGACTACGCTAAGAGTACTACTTGTCATCTAACAGGGTCAAGTGTGCGTCTAGATGCACGGGTGTCACGTCCTCAAATGCGATGCATAATCAGACAGTCAAACACTAACATATGTCTCACCAGTACGTCAGTGTACATAAGGCAGTCAACTCACAATATTCAGGGTCACAAGGTCAATGTAAAAATACGTGATATCCATAATTAATACTAGGGCATACAGTATATATATACTGCAGTCATAACTAGTATTAGCATATAATTACTTATATACTTATATATCTATATATATACCAATTTGAATATAATACTCATATGCGTATGTATATGCACACTAGTTACTGGGTTCACCAACACAGGGTCACACAACGCACATCAACTAAACTATCATGAAATGACATGCTAAACCTAATACCATTCACACAAGTATACATAGAATCATGAGAGGGCAGTCGAACCTTGGCGTGCACGCACGGGGTCGACGATGATGACGATGACGACGATGGGGATAATAATGGTGATGATTAGATGATGGTGAACAGAAAAAGGTCGACGGGAAGAAGTCAGGCGGGTGGTGGCGGCAGGGTGATCGTGTCTCCGGCAAGGAAGAATCGTGGGGAAGATGATGGTGATAATGGTGGGGTTGGTGGCGTTAATGGCGGTGGTGTTAGCCACTGCTGTGGTCCGATGAGGTGGGGATTGGCTGCGGGGAAGATGACTGGAGGAGATGGAGGCGAACTGGTGGTTCAGTCGGCGGAGGTGATGGCAGCAATGGGTTGGCGCTGCTCGGGGTCGGATGGGAGTCAGTCGGTGGAGGAGTCAGGCCGGGGGTGATCACCGGAGATGGGAGGCCGGGAAGAGGGAGGTGAGTTGAGTTCGCTGGGTTCAAGCGATCGGCGGAGGACTACTCAGTGCAGTCAGGTATTCCGGGGTCCGGCGTGCTCAGTCGAGGAGAGGACGATGGTGGTGGTGAGTCCAGGTGAGGATGACGAAGGAAGTAGGGCCGGCGGTGATGATAGGCGGGTTGACGGGGTTGAGGGAGGTCGGGATGGCCGGGGCTCCGGCGAACTGCAGTGGAGTTAATGGTTGTGGTGTTGATGTTGCTGTGCAGTCGGGGTCAGGGACGAGCAGGGTGGTGATGGGAATGTCCCAGCGGTGAGGGACTGCGGGTCAGGTGGTCGTGGCAGGCTCAGGCGAAGTCGACAGGCCCGAGGGGAAGACGGTGGTGTCCGGAGGGGATGGAGTCTTGGGTTCGGGTGTGGGGTTTTGATGTAGGTGGAGGTGATGATAATTAATGGAGAGGTGCTTGCATGTAGGAGAAGAGGTTGATGGTGACATCCTAGGGATTAGGGCCGGCTGTGCCTTGGGATGGGGTTGGCATTGGAAAAAGGGTTAGGCTATAATATATATATATATATATATATATATATATATATATATATATATATATATATATATATATATATATATGAGAGGGTGTTGTGTGGTAAGGATGTTGCTCCATTTAAAATGGATGGCCATGATTAAATATGAAGGGGAGTGCACAACAAAAAGGAAGATAGGGGGAAGAGTTGACCGGTCAAAGAGGGAGGGGGTTGGTTCTTTATTGGCTTTGACAAATAGGATGGTGATACCTCATTGCTCTTTTGCATAAAATTCCTTAACAATTGGAAAATTGTACAAAAAATGTATTTTTGGATTAAATAGGGAAAAACACCATATTTGGTGTGATGTAATGGCTAAAAAGGGTATTTGGTGTTTAGTATGAGTCTTGAGAGTGTAAACGGGAGTTTGGTTTGGTATTGGGTCTAGTTTTGGGTCAAGTTGGGTCCTTACACTAATTTAATTAAAATTAATGTAGATGGTGTTCTAAAATTAATTGGAAGTATATGGGGTTAAAATTAGGTGGGACACAAGTGTCATGGATATAGAAGACTCAGAATAAAATATTGTCATAATTTAGGTTACACAAAATGGGTCAAGATTGTGTCCCCAATTTCGATTGAAACACACAAAGATACAAAGTTGGATTTATTTAAAATTAAAAATAATGTTCGCGACGAATATTGTGCGACTAAAATGAAGCACAAGAGAGCATATTTATGAGTTATACAAAGATCATAATGGAAGACTGGCACGTCTAGGACATGGGTGTAAAATTTATTGGAAGGCAAAAGCTAGTGTAACGCTCCCAATATCGAAGCAACGGTAAGGTACAATAATTAAATAAAATCACAATAATAAATATAATCCTCAATATTTAATCCCAAATAATACTAATTAAACCCATAATCCTATATTTTGGTCATGGGTTCATCTAGTGGGCTTCTAGGTCTAGTATACTAACTCATGCATTAAAGAACACTATATATATATATATATATATATATATATATATATATATATATATATATATATATATACACACACACACATATCATGCAATTATTTAAAATAAATACACCCAATACTTATAATAAATAAAAAATGATAAAAATACCCCTATTTTAGAATGTGGTAGTGACAGTGGGTATGATATGATGTATCATTGCAACTGAAAGTATCATTTTTTTCAGTTGCAGTAAAACTGGATTGCAACTCCATTTAAAGTGGCTATGCTCTATACTTATTTATTTCTCACCTATTGTCACTCCCCGTTCACGATATACGTATTTAGAACGTATTTTATTTTTAGCATGGTTGCATGTGCATAGAGACTAAAACCATTCTTTGGTTTAACCTGGTTCATGTGTAGGTTATTTCAACTCATGAAAGCCTTTGGTTCAACTCTCAAACTCTACCATATATAACCCAATATTTTCTCTCTCTCTCTCTCTCCCTTCACTTCTTTATTTCTTCCTCTTTCTTTAGATCTCTCCTCATTTCATAAGCAAGTGCACCTTGCATGAGAAATGAAGAAATCCTCCATATGATTGTTCCATTATGTTTATTATATGTTTCTATGCACTTTTAGTTCTTGGACTTTTCTATTTTGATGGATAGATTAGTGTAGATTCCAAACTTATATTTTTATGGGTTTCATAAGTTTTTCTTGGTTTTGATCTATTAAACTTATGTCATTGAAAACTATTTTTTCTATATGATAGAGCTTTCAATTTAGAGCATTTTGGATTTTGGTTCACCCGATTTGGACTTAAAATGAGGATTTTATGGATAAAATAAGATTTCAAATTTTGGAGCTTTTTTGCCATGGCCGAACCTGCTGTTGGAGAAGATGAAGTTCCGATCCGGCCAGTAAGCATATGCGGCTGAGAGTGCCATACGGCCCGAGAGGGTTATGCGGCCGAAACTCTTGCCACATACTAACAACATGCGTCCATCTTGTTTGACGCATGACTACTGTTTACACAAGTGTCCTTGAACACCTTGTGCTTTCACTCACTGAACGAATAAGAAATTTGCTATGTCCTAGAGAACTCCATGTGGTAGAGAACCGCATGCGGCCACTATTTTTTTGGATGCATGTCTCTGAACCGTTGGCACTTATTTTCTATAGTTTTATCTTTTCTTCTTGACACACTTTATAGCTTGTCATATCAGTCACTTTATGTCAAATCACTGACACTTTATTTATTTGACTGTCACTTCAACACTTGTCCCAAGGAGTAGACTTAACCCTAGGTATACAGCCAAGTGGTTCATGCGGCCTGACTTCATGCGGCCTGACTTCCCATGCAGCCCTTACTTCATATGCGGCCTGACTCCATATACGGCCAGGATTATCATGGAGCCTGACTTCCCCATGCGGCCTAGAGACCCATGCGTCCCTGTCTGTTGATTGAGTATGTCACTACCACATCCTGAAAATAGGGATATTTTTGTCTTTTTTATATATATTATAAGTATTGTGTGTATTTAATTTAAATAATTGCATGATATATGTATTTATATATATATTATTGTATAGTGTTCATTAATGTTTGAGTTAGTAGACTAGACCTAGAAGCCCACTTGATGAACCCCTAAACAGAATATAGGGTTATGAATTTAATTTTTAGTATTTCGGGATTAATTATTAAGGTTTGTAATTTATTATTGAGATTTTATTTATTTGTTGCGTCTTACCGTTGCTTCGATAATTGGAGCGCTACCCTAGCTTTTGCCTTCCAACAAATTCTACAACTTTGTCCTGGATGTGCCCGTCCTTTATTCTGACCCTTGTATGACTCGTAAATATGCTCTCTTGTGCTTCATTTTAGTTGCACAATATTCGTCGCAGATGTTATTATTTAATTCTAATAAATCCAACTTTGTATCCTTGTGCTTCCAATCAAAATTGGAGACACAATCTTGACCCATTTTATGCAACACAAATTATGATAATATTCTAACTTCTATGTCTATGATATTTGTGTCCCACCTAATTTTAATCCCATGTACTTCCAATTAATTTTAGAATACCATTTACATTTAATTTTAATTAAATTGGTGTAAGGACCCAACTTGACCCAAAACTAGACCCAACACCAAACCAAACCCCTATTCACACCCTCAAGCTTCATACTAAATACCACACACCATTTTCATCCAATACATCACACCAAACATGGTATTTTCCCTCATTTAATCCAAAATCCACTTTTTGTGCAATTTTCCACTTGTTGGGGGCTTTATTGCAAAAGTGCAATGATGTGTCACCATCCTATTGGTCAAAAAGCACATAAAAAAGTCAACCCCTTCCTTTGACCGTTCAACTCTCTCTCTCTCTCTCCTCATGTTTGTTTATATTTTTCTCCATGTTGAATCATGGCCATCCATTTAAAATGGAGCCATCCCCACCACACAATATCCTCTCCATTATATATATATATATATATATATATATATATATATATATATATATATATATATATATATATATCCTTAACCTTTTTCCCAAAGCAACCCCATCCCAAAGCATGGCCGACCCTAATCCCCAGGAGGTCAACATCAACCTCTTCTCCCCTTGCAAAATATCTCCATTACTATTTTCAACATTACCACCATCCCTTCAAAACTCACCAAACCCTAAACTACTTCCAACCCACCTCTCCTTCTTCAACCTCCCTCAGCCCTGCCTTACCGAAACAGTGAACCCGCCTCGCAGTTTCCCTCATTCACCCGTCGGACCCGACCGGCGCACCGCTGAACGCCATCTCCCGCTGCACTCACCAACCCGTCGTGACCCGCTGCTCAACTGACCGCTGCACCCGTCGACCTGAGCCGCCCGACCGCCTAGAAGCCGCTGAAACGCTGCCATCGACTGCACCACACTCGCCGGAGCTAGTCCTGCCACGCTCGACTGAACCCCGCGGTCACCCCTTCCTGTCAACCCGACCCCGCCGACCTCCTTTTCCCTTCTTTCTTCGGTGACCCACCGCCGTGCCACCCTGCTGCCAGTCACCTCGACATCCCTCACGACCCGCTGTTCCTGTCTCCCATCAACCACCCCGCCGTTCTCCGCCTAGACCTGAACCTCGACCCCGTTCTTCTCTCCTCTCGCCGGATCGCCTCGCCTGAGCTCTCCTCCGGCCATTCCCGGTTATTATTATCACCCTTATCATCATCTCACCATTATCATCACCCTTAATCATCATCGTCGTCACCATCGTTATCGTCATCATCGTCGTCATCATCAACATCGCCGTCATCGTCGATCTCGTGCACGTGCATAGGTTCGTACCTGTCCCCTCCTCCTTCATGATTTTACGTACGTATGTGTATATGTATTCAAATAGGTATATGTATGTATTTTGTATGTATAGTATATGTATTCCATTAGTATATGTTTAATAGGTATATAATTAGTATATGAGTATTATTCAATTGGTATATGTATATATATATATATATATATATATATATATATTTAGTATGTATATACTCTTCAAATTGGTATATATACACATATGTATTTTATATTATTCTATTTGGTATATATAGATATATATTTATATGTGTATGATATTCCAATTTGGTATGCATTTAAATTATTGGTTGATATATATATATGGTATGTATATATATTGTAAGTAATTATATGCTAAAGCTAGTTAGGTCTATGTATATATGTACTATGAGACCCTAGTATAAATTACGGATATCCCGTATTTACAGTTGACCATGCGACCCTGAGACTTGTGAGTCGACTGTCTGATCTTGCACAGCAATTACAGACGTAAATCCGTACAGCTAGACGCATATTCGACCCTGCTAGTTGACCAGTGTCGTACCTAGCGTAGCCCCTGAGTTCACAGTATTTGTGTTTGTGTACGTGTTAGTGTAATGACTGATGCAACATTATTATTAAATGATGTCTATAGAACTGTTAGATTATTCAGACAAGACCTCGGAAACCGAACATTGTTATTGCCAGCAGCAGGATCCCCAGGCGAGTACATTCTCTGACAGTTTTCATTATGTTGATTATCTCTATAATTCTAGTTGTATAGTGTACATAATTCTGACACTGTTGTATACACGAGTTGGCATCATCAAGACCTGTCACGAGGAGTCGTGATTGAAATCCATCGTGCTAGCTGGGGAAACGGGGAAATATTAGTAGCTTATGTGATCATACTCAACTCTACATGCATTATAGCTCACCCACACCTCACGTCGGTGCAGCCTGACCATTACATGCCTCATAGCCTGTTACATGTGATTAGCCTGACTATTGCTCGCATCATAGCTATCCGGATGGTTAGCCTGACCTTACATGAATTATAGCTAATTATATGTAACAAGCCTGATCAGTCCCAAGCCGATCACATGATATGCTGATGTTTCACACACTTAGATAGATGTTCTTGACATGTATTCCTAGTATATTGATCTAGCATCTCTACATGTTCTAGTTATTGATCTAGCAAGTACTCACTTATATTCTAGTTCATTGTTCTAGCATGCACTTGTATTTCTATTCATTGCTATATGTACATTTATGATGACATATGCTCCAGTACTTTATTATTCCAGTATTCCTTTATTCCAGCACTTCATTATTCCAGTATTTCTTATTGCCAGTATTCATATCTATCTTGTATTTCTTTACACTGTATTATAGTTTTTGTCAATATATGTGGAACTATTGTTAGTGCTTGTACTTCACTCCAATCCTGACTGGATAGTTTTTTTAGAGGATCTTGAGGACTTCTGTCCCACACACTACGAACCAGGTATAGATGCAGGCTACACACCAGAGATCTTAGATGAGACTATTCCTTTAGAGGAGACATTACCTGCAGCTATCTAGACAGTATTTATCTTATGCACTGAGACTTATTTGAGGTTTATTTTAGTTTATGTTTAGACTAATTATGAGTTTATGTTGGGACTTGAGGAGACTTTATGTCAGACAACTAGATTGAGTTATCTTTATTTTGAGACATGGTGTTAACTATATCATTCTTCTTATCTTTTATCATGCCTTTATACTATTATAGTTGTTGTGATTGAGTTTGCATTATGAGCTATTGTGAGATGTATATTGTCCTCTTTATGGAGTTGATATCATTAACAGGTTATGTGTATTGTTTAGTATATTATTAAGACCTAGACAACGTTCTACCGCCGATGCTGCGGCGTAGGCTGGACGTACCCCCGACTCATGCCCAAATTCTGGGTGTGGGTCGTAACACATTTTTAGTGGTGGCCCATGCAGGTCTAGCTTCGCAAGTAGTATGATATCATGGTAGTGCGACGTCTTAGTTGTACTACTGCGTGTCTGCGATAGGATATAGGATACTAGGATGAGAGATGATACTCAATCACAAATTCCTTGAGAGATTCCTGGGATAACCCTTGAGAATCTTATTATAATTTCTAATTTAAATCTTTCCCTTGTTCCGTCCGCTCTCACTTGTTGCTATTGGATTTGATTCTTGTTGATCAGTTATTAAATTTAATTCTTGGTGTCGTTGTTGAGTTTGATTTTATATCGAGATAAATTTTACGGACTAAAATTACGATATTATTTGATGACATATGTTGATGAGGACAGTGAGAAAGGTAAAACGTCTACTTTGGTTATGGAGCCTAGGTTTTATCGTAGCCACATTAGCTGGCGTATCAGAAACGTAGGAACCTGACCTTGGATGTACATATCTTAGTTATGAAATTTAGAGTTTCTCACAGCCATAACCGGTTGGCGTGTCGAGGATTCTAGATGACGTGATTATAGAGTTGCATACCTTAATCATGGAACCTGTCGTTTATCGCAGCTATGCTTACTAGCGTGGCGAGGATTCTGAGTGTCATAATTTCAGACAGACGTGTATGATTATCAGGTTGTATCTTAAATTGGTTCTTAAAGTGTTATCTCAATACTTGTCCACTTCTGTTATTCTAGGACTTTGTTCCATCATTTTTGTTTGGCAATAGAGATATCTTCAGTCCTTAGTCTAGTTCCTTTGAGCTTTATTTCTTTAAGATGCTTGTTAGTGTGATAATTGGTGACTTGCAATTAGGTCCGTGTCTTGTATCAGTGTTGACTATTGAGAGTGTGGCTTGTGAGTTTGTAAGTGTTTTCTAGTTGGACATGTGAGCAGTAGGCATCAATCTAGAGTTAACCCGTAGCGTAGTACCTTGTAGCAATAGTCCTATCATATGTGTTAGTATAATTAGTATTGGTACTATAGGTAGAATGAGGAGTAAAGAGTATCAGTGATGGTTCTAAGAGTAAGTATCAAGCCAGCATGCCAGTCCTAGATAGTCATGAATTTATGTAATTGGATGATCTATGTAAACAATTAAGTATCAAGGAATTGTGTTGAAGATTAATGGAGCATGATGTTCTATTTGATGATTGATACTTGGGTATGTCAAGAGTAAAGGAATGTATATGCATGAAGGGTATTAATGAGTGTGCCATGGGTAAAAAAAAATCAAAAAATCAAGATTGATTATGAAAGGTATAAAGTGTATCACAGATTAGTGTAATAGTCTGTAAAAGATTAAAAAGGGAGATACTTATACATCAATTGAGATATGGAACCATAGGCCTGCCTTTGAGAGTGAAGTAGAGCATGTGTATTATATAAGTTAATAACTAGTGCGAATGATCATGAGTTCTAATAAGTTTGATGAGATGATCTCATGATGAAGCTAGTGTTACTATACCAAGAGTGTTAATATTTCTATATCAAGGATTAGTTGAGAATTGTGCTAGTAACAGTCAGTACCTCGTGTGATAATATTAGATTGGTGTATCAGTTAATATGGATAGAAATTATTGGGAGTAATAGTAGAAGTAATCCAGACAGTGCAAATTTTAGTACACAGTTGAGGTTGTAGACAATTGGTATATCTGTGTGTATCTTGTGTGTTAGAGACTGTGAGTATATATATACTTGGATAGATGTGGATTTAAATTTATAATTTGAAGATTGTAAATAAATTTTAATTTTTAAGAATTTTGAGGAGTTGAGATTTTATGTTATTAAAATTTTTGAGGATCCAAATTCAATTCCATAAACCTAGTCAAAGCTATAAATATTTTTGGAAGTGATTAAAATTTTATTTCAATATTTAAATATTTGACTTTTGAGGAAAGTATATGCATTTTATTTTAAATTGTTCGAGAAGTTAAATTTTGAGGATTTTATTTTAAGGATAAAATTTTAGGGTGGGTAAGAAATGTGTACTAGTATATGAGTAGATGAAGTACATGTGTAAGGATTTGTTGGCTTGAGCATGTCTGAGATGGCACTGCAAACTGACTGTGTGTCCATCTAGAGTGGTATTAGAGGGAGCAGTACTTAGTGTGGTATATTGCACTTGGTATGCACTTGAGTGATAAGAACAACTAGTATAAACAATTGCAGTAGGTAAAAGAGCTAGCAGTGGGTGTGCTTGTAGTAGAAACAGTGGTACCAAGGGATAAAGGTATTAAACTCGGATGCAATTTGACCTATGGTTGTGTTAGAGGTTCTTGGTATCAGATTTTTGTATTAATAGACATATGTGTGCCATGTGGATGTATCCATGGATATCTTGTGGACTAGTGATTAGTTGATATGGGTATCAGTGTATAGGGATAGGAATTAGTGAGTGAATGTGCCAGAGTTAAGTGTATGATAGAGATTGAAGATGTCCAAGTAATGGGTTAGAAGGCTATGTTCTGTTCTTTCCTTCTGTTCCTTTTTTGTCTATTTTATTGATTGATTGATTTTTTAGTACCGTAGCTCGTATTAGTGATTTTTTTTTGCTAGAATGTAGTTAGCAGTACACCCTGACAGATACTGCAATACCATGACAAAAGAGACCATAACCATGTATGTTTCATCTAGATTGCATGTTCTATGACTGTAGGTAGGATTTTCTTAGACCTTGATCGTTGGGGTTTGACCGTAATGTAGGTTAATGAAGAGGTTATGACTGGACAGAGAGAGACAATGTGCCTTAAATTTTAAGAAAAATATTAATTTAATAAAGAGTCGAGAACTTAATATGGCAGAATTGACAATTTTGTTAAATCATTAATTTTATGAATATTATGATATGATTGAATTGTTATTAAATTTTGAGGATTTAAGAAGATTATCAATATATTTATTGGACTACAAGATATAAATTTATATTGAATATGGTATTTGAAGATTTCATAAAGTATTACATTGATGAGTATTGTGTGGAAAAAGAATAGAGGAGTAAACCCTTAATGGATTAGTGTTTGAATTCAAATTTTTGAGATGAGATTTTAGATTTTATAAATATACATTGATTGGATTTAAATTAAAGGATTGGATATTAAATTTTTGAGTATTTAATTATTAACTTAAAATTTTGAAGGAGATTGTAATAAGAATAGAATTTGATTTTATTTCGTGAATTTTCAAGAATATGATATTTTGAAAATTTTGTAAATTAACAATGTGGATTTACTTCATGATTATGTAGGTTGATGAATTTAAACTTTGATGGTAAGAAAAATAAATAAATACAACTATTGAGGATCTTAAATTTTGAGGACGAAATTCTTTTAAGGAGGGTAGACTTGTCATTACGACATCCTGAAAATAGGGGTATTTTTGTCTTTTATATATATTATAAGTATTGTGTGTATTTAATTTAAATGATTGCATGATATATGTATGTATATATATATATATATATATATATATATATATATATATATATATATATATATATATATATATATATATATATATATATATATATATATATTATTGTATAGTGTTCATTAATGTTTGAGTTAGTAGACTAGACCTAGAAGCCCACTTGATGAACCCCTGACCAGAATATAGGGTTATGAATTTAATTTTTAGTATTTCGGGATTAATTATTAAGGTTTGTAATTTAATATTGAGATTTTATTTATTTGTTGTGCCTTACTGTTGCTTCGATAATTGGAGCGCTACTCTAGCTTTGCCTTCCAACAAATTTTACAACCTTGTCCTAGACGTGCCCGTCCATCATTCTGACCCTTGTGTGACTCGTAAATATGCTCTCTTGTACTTCATTTTAATCGCACAATATTCGTCGCAGACGTTATTATTTAATTCAAATAAATCCAACTTTGTATTCTTGTGCGTTCCAATCGAAATTGGAGGCACAATCTTGACCCATTTTATGTCACTACCACATTTCCAAATAGGAGCATTTGTGTAAATTCACTATTTTGAATAATTATGTGTTTAATTAATTTGCTGAGTTTTTAAAACTATTTATATATTGTTAGTGATATTTGGTTTTAGGTCAAACCCTAGAACGCAATAGGACAAACCCTAATGACCAAACCCTAAATTGTAACCCTAATTCTAGAGGAACCCTAGAATTTGAATTTTAGGGTAGAACCTATAAACCTAGACTGACTAACCTGAGTTAAATTAGGTTCTACATGACCTAACCTGGGGTTAAACCCAAACTATGCATTAGAAACCCTAACTTGGTCTTAATATAAAAGGGAACCCTCTCTTTCTTCATGTAGAAAGAAGAAACCCTAGCCTCCACAAGAGAAAGCCATCTCCCCACTCCAGAATTCGAAATCTAGCCCTAGGGATCCCATTCTCCTCCTCCAAAGCAAGGAAAGCAAGGAACTTGGGTCAAAAAGCCTTGGGAAAGAAGAACTTCCATTGGAGAAACCATCCCTGCAGGTAAAATCCTATTTTTTATTCATTTAATTTTGGTTTTCTGATGTTAATGCCCATTAGGAACCCACCCTTGCTGTGTAGTTTCGATTTAGGGTTTTGAACTAGGGTTTTAGGTGTCCCAATATTGGTTTTCCCAATTTTTGTGAACCCTAACCCTAGGGGTTACATGTAGGCAGATTTCCTCATTTACATATAGATTTGATCTTGATTCTTAGGGTTTTGTTTGGGAAATTATGGGTTTGTATGTAAACTCATATTTCTGCACTGCATATGTTCGATGAAATGTTCATTAAGAGTTTATCCATCTAAGGTATTCGAATCTATGCATATTTTGGTATATTGATCTATATACATAGTATAATTACTAGTGTGGCTGTGTTGTTCTGTGTAGAGTCGAGTTATGGGCAGTGTGTGGTCGGGTTCCTGTGCACATTTGGGGAAGTTCTGTGAGCAGTCGGGTTTTAGAGAGCAAATCAGTGAATTGGGGTTGGGAGATTGAGTGTAGAATTCTGAGAGTGAGGGGTATTAAAAACTGTGTGTGTTTGAGAAGTATGTATGTGTGCCTGTGTGAATTCAGAATTCAGTATCTAGAGGGTGAGCAGTGTGCAGTTTACCTGTGTATCAGGAAATTCTCAGTATGAATATGTATATGTGTGCTGTGTGTGGCAGGGTATGAATCTCAGAGTGTTACCTATGTAAGCCAGGGTGTACCTGTGTCAGTTAGAACCTATATGTGACTGTGTGTAGGTGAGAATTGTGAGTGAGTGTCTCTATAATACTGACACTGTGTGTGGCAGTATAGGGAGATATGTATGTGTGGGAGTGATTTTACCTGAGAATAAATTCTGTGAAGAGCAGTGCACATATGTGTGTGTGAGTTGGTCTGTGTAGTGAGGAACCAGTTTTACCTATGTGAGATACATGAGAGAGTGCCAGTGTCTCAGGGAGGTGTGTTATGTCCTAGTGTAGTGTATCAGTATGAATACAGGGGTGTGTGTATTGGTAAATAGTAAGTTATGGGCTAGTTAATGACTAGTGTTAGTTAACTTATTAAGATATTAAGGGTGTAAGAAGTAGTATATTGCATTAGTGATTAGTTCAGTTGGTACTAGTATGGCTAAAGTAAGAATTGGTTAATACTAATTAAGGTGGAGTACTAGCAAGATAACTAATATAAGCTACTTATATACTAACTAGACTCTAGCATATAGTTATAACCTAATACCTTGTAGATCCTTAACACTGAGGTTTTATATAGCTAAGTAAGGACTAGTTTAGATAGGTAGTGTACAGTATACACTTCCATGATTTTAAAAACTGACTAGTGGACCTAGTATTGACCAGTAAACCTCAGAAATGACCTAGAAACCTCGTATTTAATTTGTTAAACATGTTATTCTTTTAATTTAATGTCTGACATTAATATTCCATAAATAGGTCATTGTGATCCCACCTTGGACATCGATCCTCACATTTTTGCTCAGGACCACAGGCGAGTACATTCTCTGACAGTTTTCATTGTTGATTACTTCTATAAATTGTAGTGTATTACATACTTGATTCCGACACTATGGATACACGGGTTAGCACCCTAGATCCCCATCATGAGGAGTCATGATTAGAATCCATCGTGCTAGCTGGGAGATGGGGAACTATTAGTAGATTATGTGATCATATCCAAACATTTATATGCACCATAGCTCACCCCACTTCTCACGTCGGGTGCAGCCTGACCATTTATATGCTCCATAGCTGTTATATATGATTAGCCTGACCACTACATGCACCATAGCTAACCATATGGTTAGCCTGACCTAAAAGAATCATAGCTAATCATATATAACCAGCCTGATCTAGTCCCAAGCCGATCACATAATAAACTGATATTTTAAACACTTAGCTAGATGTTTATTCTTTATTCATATTCACTTGTTCTAGCATTCACTGTTTATTGTTCATTGCTAGATGCTTTATTGCCTATTTCAATTCTCCTGTACTTCTCATTTTCAGCATATACTTTCATCTTATATTTCTTACACTGTTTATAGTCTTTGTCAATTTAATGAAACTGCTGTTAGTGCTTGTGCTTCGCTCCAATCCTGACTGGATAACAAAATTTTTCAGAGGACCTAGAGAACTTTTGCCCCACTCATTACGGCCCAGGATTCGAGGGAGATTTCACTCCAGAAATCCCAGAGGAGTTACCCATCCTAGAGGAGATCTTGCCTGCCTGTACTTAGATTACTTTTTCTGTATTTATTGTTTTAGACTGAGACTGAGTTGTATTTCATTATTTGTGACTTTGTGAGGTCATCTAGACCCAGGATTGAGTTGGACTTATTGTGGTTGGTTTTTATGGAACTCTTTTCTATTCTCATCGTGCCATTATTTCTTATAGCTTGTGATTGAGTATATTATAGAACTGTGGATATTAATCATTGTCCTCCGTACGGAGCTGAGACTTTTGACAGGATATATTATCTGTTGAGACCTAGACATCGTTCTACCGCCGATGCTGCGTCGTAGGCTGGACGTACCCACGACTCATGCCCAATTTCCGGGTGCGGGTCGTGACACGTTTTAGTGGTGGCCCATGCAGGTCAAGCTTCGCAAGTTGTGCGATGTCGTGGTAGTGCGACAACTTAGTGGTACTACTACGAGCCTGTTTTAGGAATAGGAATTAGGTCGAGGATATGCTCAATCACAATTAGGAATTTCTGATTCTTATGATACTACTCTTAATGATTTTCATTTAGAAATTACTGTCATTCCTTGATGATATCGTATCTATTGCCTTAATTGAATCTTTCAATCTGTCTTCAGGATGCCGCCGAAGACCAGGTCCCAAAGACTCGGAGCAGCAGCTTCAGAGAGGTCTGCCACTTCTCGCCTTGCCGGACAGACATCCACAGCACCTCCTACATCTCCAGTACATGTGGGAGTGTCTGCAGCATTCGGGGGTCCTCCACCACCTGTTCAGAGGGTCCCCACAGCTACGACGGGGCCTCTACCACCACCACCACCAGTTCAGTATCCAGGAGGTGTGCCCGTCGATGGGGCACAGATGTTCGCTTTGATTCAGGGCATGGTCGATGCCCAGAGGACGTCGGCAGAGGCCCAGAGGGTGCAGGCTGAGGCACACCAGGCCCAGACAGAGATGATGAGGGTGAACATGGAGAATGCTCACCAAGTGGCTCTCCAGGCTGTGGAGAGGGTCACTCAGCAGCAGCAGCATCCTGGTCAGCAACATCAGAGGCCGGGCACTATTGTGGACTTCAAGAGGATGATGCCTCGGGAGTTCAAGGGGACAGAAGGGATACTCTACGTCGATAATTGGCTAGAGGACATCGAGAGGAACTTGCGCTTGGCGCAGCTTCCAGAGGCGCTCCAGATCGAGGCCGCCGGCAGCCAGATGTTCGATATTGCCCTGACATGGTTTCGCACAGAGCCGAGACTCTTGCGCAGGGGACTCACCTGGGAGGCTTTCAGGGAGCTCTTCAAGGAGAAATTCTTTCCTGACGTTGCCTTGGGAGCCTTGGAGAGTCAGTTCCATGACTTAGTCCAGGGGAGCTCGTCCGTCGATGAGTATGCCGCGGAGTTTTGCCGCCTGAGACGCTTCGCACCGTCGATGATTAGAGATCCGGGGACAGGGCCCAGAAGTTCAGAAAGGGGCTGGCAAGGGAGATCAAGTCTCGCACGTCGGGACGTCGCACCGCTACCTTCGAGGGCATATTGATGGATGCCCAGATAGCCGAGGACGACTTGGACCTCAGGCCCAAGAGGGGACGCGATATTTCCGGAGGAGCAAACAGTAGTGCGGGACCAGGCAAGCGTACACACTATCAGCAGCAGCAGAGGCCCTTTCAGCAGCAGCACCAGCAGCACCAGCAACACCAGACACCAGCCCGAGGGCAGGTCCAGCAACAGCAGCAGAGGCAGACTCAGCCCGCCATCCAGTGTGCATACTACGGGAAGACAGGACATACTAGAGAGATCTGCAGGCATAGATTGGGCTCATGTCTGTCCTGCGGATCGACGACGCATCAGCTGAGGGATTGCCCTACCATTCGGACTCGTCCAGGTCAGGGTGGAGCAGCCGCCCAGAGAGGACCAGACAGGGTACCTGCAGTACCAGGAGGCCAACAACAGAGGGGACCACTTCCACCACAACATCAGAGGTTCGCCCAGCATCAGCAGCAGAGAGGTGCACCCCAGGGGCGAGCGTACGCCATGGCAGTCGAGGAGATCGAGCCAGCAGGAGACTTGATCACAGGTTCGGTTCTTCTCAATTGTATTCCCGCATTTACCTTATTCGACTCTGGCGCTTCCCATAGTTTTGTGTCTGTATCATATGCACTTCGACATCATTTAGAGACAGAACCATTAGCTAGGACTTGCAAAATCATGACTGGTGGAGGTATTATCCTAGTCCGTGATCACTGCAAGGACCGGAGAGTGTCAGTAGGAGGCCGAGAGTTGAGCGTGAGCTTACTTGTCATGCCACTTCCGGGGTACGATATTGTACTCGGAATGGACTGGTTGAGTAGGCATCATGCTACCATAGATTGTTATAGAGGCAGAGTATTATTTAGACCACCAGGAGAGCCGGAGTTTGAGGTCGTCAGAGGAGCAGCGGAACAGAGCAGGGGCACATTTTGCGGAGCCAGGACGGAAGAAGAGGAGTTGCCACATCCTCTGATAGCGGAGTTCCTGGATGTATTTCCAGAGGAGTTGCCAGGCTTGCCGCCAGACAGAGATATTAAATTCTCTATAGACTTGGTTTCAGGAGCGGAGCCCATTTCACAACATGTCTATAGAGTCAACAATAGCGAGCTGACAGAACTGAAGAAGCAAGTCGAGGAGCTACAGGACAAAGGTTTCATCAAATCCAGTTTATCACCATGGGGAGCTCCGGTATTGTTCGTACCGAAGAAGGACGGCACGGTGCGCATGTGCATTGATTATAGAGCTTTGAACAATATCACTATCAAGAATAAGTACCCGCTGCCGAGGATAGATGATCTTTTCGATCAATTGAGCGGGGCGAGGGTATTTTCAAAGATTAATTTGAGGTTAGGCTATCACCAGGTGAAGGTGAAGAAAGAGGACACGCCGAAGACAGCCTTTCGGACCAGATACGGCCAGTTTGAGTTCATGGTAATGCTATTTGGTTTAACCAATGCTCCGGCAGTATTCATGAACCTGATGAACAAGGTGTTCCACCAGTACCTTAATAAGTTCGTGGTGGTGTTCATCGACGATATTCTTGTGTATTCCAAGACCCCGGAGGAGCACGAAGAGCACCTGAGATTGGTCTTAGAGACTCTCAGGAGGGAGAAGCTGTACGGAAAACTCTCTAAGTGTGAATTCTTCCTTGACAAGGTTGAATTTCTTGGGCATGTGGTATCGGGTGACGGGATCTCGGTTAACCCAAAGAAGATCGAGGCAGTGGAGTCGTGGGCTACCCCCAGTTCGGTAGCTGAGATCAGGAGTTTTCTCGGGCTAGCAGGATACTACAGGAGGTTTGTACAAGACTTCTCCAAGATTGCAGCGCCGATGACCAGACTGACTAGGAAGGATGTGGATTTTGTCTGGACGGAGGAGTGCCAGGCCGCATTTGATGAGCTGAAGAAGAGGTTGACGACAGCTCCAATTTTGACGTTGCCAGCAGGGACAGGTGGTTTCACCATCTACAGTGATGCTTCAGGGAAGGGTCTGGGATGTGTTCTTCAGCAGCACGGGAAGGTAATTGCCTATGCTTCCAGGCAGTTACGCCCTCATGAAAAGAACTACCCCACCCACGATTTAGAGTTAGCAGCAGTTATCTTCGCTCTAAAGCTGTGGAAACATTACCTGTATGGAGAGCGTGTGGAGATCTTCACAGACCACAAGAGCTTGAAGTACGTGTTCATACAGAAGGAGCTGAACATGAGGCAGAGGAGGTGGTTAGAGTTGATGAAGGACTTTGACATCTTATTGCAGTACCACCCAGGGAAGGCCAACGTAGTCGCCGATGCCTTGAGCAGGTATCCGATGGCTATGTACTTGACGACTGATAGACATTTGTTGGCTGATTTGGAGAGCTTGGAGATTGAGGTGTTACTTCCCGGTGCTGAGATTCAGATATGGGGATTGCAGATACAGTCCGAGCTGATGGACAGGATCAGAGCTGCGCAGTACGATGATGAGGCTCTGAGGAGTATCAGGGCACAAGTTCAGATAGGATTGTCAGACGATTTTACTATCGCAGATGATGGATCTTTACGGCATGGCACGAGGATATGTGTGCCGAGCGGGGAGCTGCACGAGGAGGTTTTGCAGGAGGCACACCGCTCTCAGTACTCGATGCATCCCGGTGCCAACAAGATGTATCGAGACTTGAGGGAGCACGTATGGTGGTATGGAATGAAGCACGAGGTAGCACGCTTCGTATCTCGGTATTTAGTGTGCCAGCAGGTAAAGGCAGACCGGCAGAGGCCAGGTGGTTTGCTTCAACCTTTACCGATTCCAGAATGGAAATGGGAGCACGTGACCATGGATTTCGTTTCAGGGCTTCCACGTTCTCCAGGAGGGAAGGACGCGATTTAGGTCATCGTGGACAGGTTGACCAAATCAGCCCATTTCTTACCTTTCAAGGTGGGCACGTCGACAGAGAGGCTAGCAGAGATGTACGTGCGACAGATTGTTAGGCTTCATGGAGTTCCTGTGAGCATCGTCTCGGATCGGGATAGTCGTTTCACTTCCTACTTCTGGAGGAGTCTGCAGGCTAGCTTGGGCACTCAGCTCAAGTTCAGTACCGCATATCACCCTCAGACAGACGGGCAGTCTGAAAGGACTATTCAGACTCTCGAGGATATGCTATGCACTTGTGTTTTAGATCTCGAAGGTTCTTGGGAGGATCATCTGCACCTGGTAGAGTTTGCTTACAACAACAGCTACCAGGCCAGCATCGAGATGTCACCATTTGAGGCTCTTTATGGACGGAGGTGTCGTACGCCGTTATCTTGGGACGACGTTGGAGAAAGAGCCTTGCTAGGACCAAAAATGGTCGTGGATGCAGCAGAAAAGGTGAAACTCATCAGAGACAGACTGCGAGTGGCGCAGGACAGACAGCGGCATTGGGCCGACAGCCACCGTAGACCCCTTGAGTTTCAGGTATAGATTGTTATTTTTCTGGCTTGTGTTTGTTTGTTTAGATTGCGTGTTGAGACTATTTTGTTTTAGGTGGGCGATCTAGTATTCTTACGGATTTCTTCGACGCGTGGCACGATTCGTTTTGGGGGAGGCGGGAAGCTTAGCCCATGCTACATCGGACCCTTCGGTATTCTTGCGAAGATAGGTGCAGTGGCGTATAAACTAGACTTGCCGTCTGCATTAGAAGGAGTGCATGATGTGTTCCACGTGTCGTAGCTGAGACGGTACGTGGCAGACCCTAGTCACGTACTTGATCACTCAGAGATTGAGGTTGGACCGACGCTCAGCTACCCTGAGCAGCCCGTAGAGATCTTGGACCGCAGAGAGAAGGTGTTGAGGAACCAAACTATTCCTTTGGTTCGTGTTGCATGGAGACATCACTCTCCAGGGGAGTCGACCTGGGAGAGAAAGGACGAAATACGTGAGCGATATCCGTATCTCTTCTAGACTCGAGGTATATTTCCTTTCTGATTTCATTCTTGTTCTAGTTCAGTCTAATTTCGAGGACGAAATTTCTTTAGGAGGGTAGACTTGTCACTACCACATTTCCAAATAGGGGCATTTGTGTAAATTTACTATTTTGAATAATTATGTGTTTAATTAATTTGCTGAGTTTTTAAAACTATTTATATATTGTTAGTGATATTTGGTTTTAGGTCAAACCCTAGAACGCATTAGGACAAACCCTAATGACCAAACCCTAAATTGTAACCCTAATTCTAGAGGAACCCTAGAATTTGAATTTTAGGGTGGAACCTATAAACCTAGACTGACTAACCTGAGTTAAATTAGGTTCTACATGACCTAACCTGGGGTTAAACCCAAACTATGCATTAGAAACCCTAACTTGGTCTTAATATAAAAGGGAACCCTCTCTTTCTTCATGTAGAAAGAAGAAACCCTAGCCTCCACAAGAGAAAGCCATCTCCCCACTCCAGAATTCGAAATCTAGCCCTAGGGATCCCATTCTCCTCCTCCAAAGCAAGGAAAGCAAGGAACTTGGGTCAAAAAGCCTTGGGAAAGAAGAACTTCCATTGGAGAAACCATCCCTGCAGGTAAAACCCTATTTTTTATTCATTTAATTTCGGTTTTCTGATGTTAATGCCCATTAGGAACCCACCCTTGCTGTGTAGTTTCGATTTAGGGTTTTGAACTAGGGTTTTAGGTGTCCCAACATTGGTTTTCCCAATTTTTGTGAACCCTAACCCTAGGGTTACATGTAGGCAGATTTCCTCATTTACATATAGATTTGATCTTGATTCTTAGGGTTTTGTTTGGGAAATTATGGGTTTGTATGTAAACTCATATTTCTGCACTGTATATGTTCGATGAAATGTTCATTAAGAGTTTATCCATCTAAGGTATTCGAATCTATGCATATTTTGGTATATTGATCTATATATATAGTATAATTACTAGTGTGGCTGTGTTGTTCTGTGTAGAGTCGAGTTATGGGCAGTGTGTGGTCGGGTTCCTGTGCATATTTGGGGAAGTTCTGTGAGCAGTCGGGTTTTAGAGAGCAAATCAGTAAATTGGGGTTGGGAGATTGAGTGTAGAATTCTGAGAGTGAGGGGTATTAAAAACTGTGTGTGTTTGAGAAGTATGTATGTGTGCCTGTGTGAATTCAGAATTCAGTATCTAGAGGGTGAGCAGTGTGCAGTTTACCTGTGTATCAGGAAATTCTCAGTATGAATATGTATATGTGTGCTGTGTGTGGCAGGGTATGAATCTCAGAGTGTTACCTATGTGAGCCAGGGTGTTCCTGTGTCAGTTAGAACCTATATGTGACTGTGTGTAGGTGAGAATTGTGAGTGAGTGTCTCTATAATACTGACACTGTGTGTGGCAGTATAGGGAGATATGTATGTGTGGGAGTGATTTTACCTGAGAATAAATTCTGTGAAGAGCAGTGCACATATGTGTGTATGAGTTGGTCTGTGTAGTGAGGAACCAGTTTTACCTATGTGAGATACATGAGAGAGTGCCAGTGTCTCAGGGAGGTGTGTTAGGTCCTAGTGTAGTGTATCAGTATGAATACAGGGGTGTGTGTATTGGTAAATAGTAAGTTATGGGCTAGTTAATGACTAGTGTTAGTTAACTTATTAAGATATTAAGGGTGTAAGAAGTAGTATATTGCATTAGTGATTAGTTCAGTTGGTACTAGTATGGCTAAAGTAAGAATTGGTTAATACTAATTAAGGTGGAGTACTAGCAAGATAACTAATATAAGCTACTTATATACTAACTAGACTCTAGCATATAGTTATAACCTAATACCTTGTAGATCCTTAACACTGAGGTTTTGTATAGCTAAGTAAGGACTAGTTTAGATAGGTAGTGTACAGTATACACTTCCATGATTTTAAAAACTGACTAGTGGACCTAGTATTGACCAGTAAACCTCAAAAATGACCTAGAAACCTCGTATTTAATTTGTTAAACATATTATTCTTTCAATTTAATGTCTGACATTAATATTCCATAAATAGGTCATTATGATCCCACCTTGGACATCGATCCTCACATTTTTGTTCAGGACCACAGGCGAGTACATTCTCTGACAGTTTTCATTGTTGATTACTTCTATAAATTGTAGTGTATTACATACTTGATTCCGACACTATGGATACACGGGTTAGCACCCTAGATCCCCATCATGAGGAGTCGTGATTGGAATCCATCGTGCTAGCTGGGGGATGGGGAACTATTAGTAGATTATGTGATCATATCCAAACATTTATATGCACCATAGCTCACCCCACTTCTCACGTCGGGTGCAGCCTGACCATTTATATGCTCCATAGCTGTTATATATGATTAGCCTGACCACTACATGCACCATAGCTAACCATATGGTTAGCCTGACCTAAAAGAATCATAGCTAATCATATATAACCAGCCTGATCTAGTCCCAAGCCGATCACATAATAAACTGATATTTCAAACACTTAGCTAGATATTTATTCTTTATTCATATTCACTTGTTCTAGCATTCACTGTTTATTGTTCATTGCTAGATGCTTTATTGCCTATTTCAATTCTCCTGTACTTCTCATTTTCAGCATATACTTTTATCTTGTATTTCTTACACTGTTTATAGTCTTTGTCAATTTAATGAAACTGCTGTTAGTGCTTGTGCTTCGCTCCAATCCTGACTGGATAACAAAATTTTTCAGAGGACCTGGAGAACTTTTGCCCCACTCATTACGGCCCAGGATTCGAGGGAGATTTTACTCCAGAAATCCCAGAGGAGTTACCCATCCTGGAGGAGATCTTGCCTGCCTGTACTTAGATTACTTTTTCTGCATTTATTGTTTTAGACTGAGACTGAGTTGTATTTCATTATTTGTGACTTTGTGAGGTCATCTAGACCCAGGATTGAGTTGGACTTATTGTGGTTGGTTTTTATGGAACTCTTTTCTATTCTCATCGTGCCATTATTTCTTATAGCTTGTGATTGAGTATATTATAGAACTGTGGATATTTATCATTGTCCTCCGTACGGAGCTGAGACTTTTGACAGGATATATTATCTGTTGAGACCTAGACAACGTTCTACCGCCGATGCTGCGGCGTAGGCTGGACGTACCCACGACCCACGACTCATGCCCAATTTTCGGGTGCGGGTCGTGACATTTTATGCAACCCAAATTATGATAATATTCTATTTTGAGTCTTCTATGTCCATGACATTTGTGTCCCACCTAATTTTAATCCCATGTACTTCCATTCAATTCTAGAACACCATTTACATTTAATTTTAATTAAATTGGTGTAAGGACCCAACTTGACCCAAAACTAGACCCAACACCAAACCAAACCCCCATTCACACCCTCAAGCTTCATACTAAACACCACACACCATTTTCATCCAATACATCACACCAAACATGGTGTTTTCCCTTATTTAATCCAAAATTCACTTTCTGTGTAATTTTCTAATTATTGGGGGCTTTATTGCAAAAGTGCAATGATGTGTCACCATCCTATTGGTCAAAAAGCACATGAAGAAATCAACCCCTTCCTTTGACCGTTCAACTCTCTCTCTCTCTCTTCTCCTTTTTGTTTGTATTTTTCTCCATGTTGAATGATGGCCATCCATTTAAAATGGAGCCATTCCCCACCACACAACATCCTCTCCATTATATATATATATATATATATATATATATATCCTCAACCCTTTTTCCAAAGCAACCTCATCCTAAAGCATGGCCGGCCCTAATCCCTAGGAGGTCAACATCAACCTCTTCTCCCCATGCAAAACATCTCCATTACTATTTTTAACATCACCACCATCCCTTCAAAACTCACCAAACCCTAAACTACTTCCGACCCACCTCTCATTCTTCAACCTCCCTCAGCCCTGCCTCACCGAAACAGTGAACCCGCCTCGCCGTTTCCCTCCTTCACCCGTCGGACCCGACTGGAGCACCGCTGAATGCCATCTCCCGCCGCACTCGCCAACCCGCCGTGACCCGCTGCTCAACCGATCGCTGCACCCGTCGACCTGAGTCGCCCGACCGACTGGAAGCCGCTAAAACGCTGCCATCGACTGCACCGCACCCGTCGGAGCTAGTCCTGCCGCGCTCGACTGAACCCCGCAGTCACCCCTTCCTGTCAACCCGACCCCGCCGACCTCCTCTTCCCTTCTTTCTCCGGTAACCCATCGCCGTGCCACCCTACTGCCAGTCACCACGATATCCCTCACGACCCGCTGTTCCTGCCTCCCATCAACCACCCCGCCGTTCTTCGCCCAGACCTGAACCTCGACCCCATTCTCCTATCCTTTCGCTGGGCCGCCTCGCCTGAGCTCTCCTCCGGCCATCCACGGTTATCATCATCATCCTCACCATCATCATCACCCTTAATCATCATCGTCGTCACCATCGTCATCGTCGTCATCATCAACATCGCCGTCATCGTCGATCTCGTGCACGTACATAGGTTCGTACCTGTCCCCTCCTCCTTCATGATTTTATATACATATGTGTATATGTATTCAAATAGGTATATGTATGTATTTGGTATGTATATTATATGTATTCCATTAGTATATGGTTAATAGGTATATAATTAGTATATGAGTATTATTCAATTGGTATATGTATATATATATATATATTTAGTATGTATATACTCTTCAAATTGATATATATACACATATGTATTTTACATTATTCCATTTGGTATATATATAGATATATTTTATATGTGTATGATATTCCAATTTGGTATGCATTTAAATTATTGGTTGATATATATATATATATATATATATATATATATATATATATATATATATATATATATATATATATATATATATATAGTAAGTAATTATATGCTAAAGCTAATTAGGTCTATGTATATATGTACTATGAGACCCTAGTGTAAATTACGGATATCCCGTATTTACAATTGACCATGCGACCCTAAGACTTGTGAGTCGATTGTCTGATCTTGCACAACAATTACAAACATAACACCCGTGCAACTAGACGCATATTCGACCCTGCTAGTTGACCAGTGTCATACCTAGCGTAGCCCCTGAGTTCAGAGTATTTGTGTTTGTGTATGTGTTAGTGTAATGACTGATGCAACATTATTATTAAATGATATCTATAGGACTGTTGGATTATTCAGACAAGACCTCAGAAACCGGACATTGTTATTGCCAACAGCAGGACCCCCAAGCGAGTACATTCTCTGACAGTTTTTATTATGTTGATTATCTCTATAATTCTAGTTGTATAGTGTACATGATTCTGACACTATTGTATACACGATTTGGCATCATCAAGACCTATTACGAGGAGTCGTGATTGGAATCCATCGTGCTAGCTAGAAAAACGGGGAAATATTAGTAGCTTATGTGATCATACCCAACTCTACATGCATCATAGCTCACCCACACCTCACGTCGGTGCAGCCTGACCATTACATGCCTCATAGCCTGTTACATATGATTAGCCTGACTATTGCTCGCATCATTGCTATCTAGATGGTTAGCCTGACCTTACATGAATTATAGCTAATCATATGTAACAAGCCTGATCAGTCCCAAGCCGATCACATGATATGCTGATGTTTCACATACTTAGATAAAAGTTCTTGACATGTATTCCTAGTATATTGATCTAGCATCTCTACATGTTCTAGTTATTGATCTTGCAAGTACTCACTTATATTCTAGTTCACTGTTCTAGCATGCACTTGTATTTCTATTCATTGCTAGATGTACATTTATAATGACATATGCTCCAGTACTTCATTATTCCAGTATTCCTTTATTCCAGCACTTCATTATTCCAATATTTCTTATTGCCAGTAGTCATATCTATCTTGTATTTCTTTACACTGTGTTATAGTTTTTGTTAATATATATGGAACTGCTGTTAGTGCTTTTACTTCGCTCCAATCCTGACTGGATATTTTTTCCAGAGGATCTTGAGGACTTCTGTCCCACACACTATGAACCAGGTATAGATGCAGACTACACACCAGAGATCTTAGAGGAGACTATTCCTTTAGAGGAGACATTACCTGCAGCTATCTAGACAGTATTTATCTTATGCATTGAGACTTATTTGAGGTTTATTTCAGTTTATGTTTAGACTTATTTTGAGTTTATGTTGGGACTTGTGGAGACTTTATGTTAGACAGCTAGACTGGGTTATCTTTATTTTGAGACATGGTGTTAACTATGTCATTTTTCTTATCTTTTATCGTGCCTTTATACTGTTATAGTTGTTGTGATTGAGTTTGCATTATGAGCTATTATGAGATGTATATTGTCCTCCTTATGGAGTTGATATCATTGACAAGTTGTGAGTATTGTTTAGTATATTATTGAGACCTAGACAGCGTTCTACCGCCGATGCTGCGGTATAGGATGGACGTACCCATGACTCATGCCCAAATTCCAGGTGCGGGTCGTGACATAATGTTTCTTAACTCTTGTGACCCAATGTATAATTGGTAATTGGACTCGAATATTGTATCTGTGCTGATACTACTATTGCCAGTTATTATTCATGATTTAATGTGTGCCGAGGAGCGACACATCCTGTCACATATTAAGTGATTATATTTGGATTTTACATCGAGAATGCCTCCAAATTCCTGAACACGTGATATTATAAATATTTATATTGTTTCTCCAGTACGGGCATAATAAGAGAGTCAACTACCATGGTGTGGCTAGGATATTTATTGTCTGAATGTTGCATACACGCTCTGGTGAATCCATATTTGACTTTCATGGATTCGTATCTAGTGTTCCCATACTTTGTACGATATCTTAAGAAAAATTCTCATGTGACCACGCCTTGAGATTTCAACAACAACATAGGGCTAATTAGGTAACTAAAAGTGTTAGTAACATTGGAGGGAACGGTATCCCGAGATCATGCCAACGAACCTTTCCACGGAGATTCATTCTTAGTGTACTATGGGCTGGCCACCACAGATACTGTATATCATCTTCCTTAGTGGAGTATAATATCTAACTATTATTATTATGCCGAGCCACTATTTCAATATAGGAACACTGGAACTGCTAATATCGTATTTTTAGCGCAGTGGCCCTACGGGGGACTAGTGCATCCTGCAAGTGCCTATTTTATTATATTGGTTCGGTTAGCTCATGTTTGGCACTGGTATGATCTGAGTGTCATGCCCCAGTCCCAAAATACGTAGGACTAGGACATGTAAGCATGTCAGTCGTATGAATATGACACTCCAATATATGGAAACCATAGCACACGTACGCTGTAATATGAATAATAATTCACAAGTGGTAAACATATATGTCACAGGGCATAACTAAATCTCATCCACAGAAATTATATATATAAATGAATAACCAATATCTATAACTAGATCTCAATATAAAGTATCTAATGATGGTAGTCGGATGGAAAAAAAATCCACTACCGAACCAGAATATAGATAAACAAGATAAATGCAATAAGAGAATGTCAACTAACAGTCACAGCTCAAAGAGAAGTCCTCATCGCAATATACATAGCAAGTCCGGATCTGCGCTCCTGCGAATACTCATGAACAATACACCTGAAAAGGGCCAGGTCCTCAGAGGGACATAACAAGATACATAAAAGCATGCCATAAAGTAAATACTGTAAAAACTCAAGGGTGACCTAACCAGCTAAGTGAAATGCACTTTGAAGACAACCATGGTACGTATGGGTAGGTGAAAAGTATAAAGCGTAGCATCAAGCCAGAGGCTATGTATCTGACATTAGCTGTAAACTGGATGCCAGATGTATATGCTGACTACATTACCGATCATGATAGCGCGCTGCTAGTAACCTATGCCGGATGTATCGATAAGCATATACTCCTATAACCGGGCAACACTGATCCCATAACCGGGTAATACTGGCCCATAACCGGGTAATACTGATCCCATAACTGGGTAACACTGGCCCATAAACGGGTAATACTGAGCCTCACGGCCCCGCAGTTTACTTTGAAACTACGACAACCAAATGTCTGCCCCATACGCCTACTAATTGTCTTCCCCGCCCAATGATCTATGCATGTTGTATCCACAACACGCAGTAGCTACTACACCGAGATCGAGTGTAAGTATCAGTGTTGTAACTCTGGCTCATAGTCTATCGTTAGAACAATAGTCCAACCTCACAACCAAACAAGGACAAGGATTGGACTTTCGTACTACAATAGTCTATGCTCCGACTACTAATAACTGCTAAGTCTCTAATATGCACACTATTAGCACTTATACCCTAACCGTCGTACGACTTACACGTACAGGTGGCCAACTGCATACGCAAGTCCGTGCCCTATATTAGACTCACAACACATGTAAGAAATATGTCAAGGCCTTGGGAGTCATACCAATAACTCCACGACTTTAGGTGGGTCTTCTAGACACTAGGTCAGACACAAGTCCTAACGTTAACGCCTTCGTTGACTGCACCCGAGTCTCTCTCGGACGCGCACAATTATAATAATAACATGCAGCTAAATAATGCAGAATTTAAACAGTACAATAAGGTAAGGTATACTTTCCTGCTCAAAAAAATGATGAAGTCGCAACTCAAGGCGTCGTCCGATCTACCCGTCACATAAATTAAACAAGTTAGGTTACAAAAGTGGATGAATAGTTTCTCCATTTTAATCTATTTTAATTCTGAATAAAATAACCTAAAATAGTATTTTAATCTTATTATAATCTGATTTTATTGTTAAACTCTAATTTTGGTCCAAAGAAAGTCAACTTTACGGATTTGTGATCCTTGGCACGCAAATCGAGGCGATCCGTTGACCAAAAGTCAACCAACTCAAATCCTGTATTTGTGTGTGGAATCCTATAGATTTCAATGCTACATGAACGTTAGAATCGACAGTTTCATAAAATCACAAGTCGGTAAAGAGTTATGGCCACAAGGGCGCACATATGACAATTTTCGGTGGTTTCCTATTTACGTCTACGTTGCACAAATTTTACAGTAGATTAAACTTATATATTAAATTCTGTAAAATTAATTTTATATAAGTTCATTATGTCATATTTTCAAAACTTCAAACGGCTCATAATTCCGAGTTCGGGATCTCCCGAAATCTTGAAAATACGAAAACACGTCTGATTTCGGATAGCTGTCACTTTCAGGATATTCTGGATAAATAGGTTCTAAAATTATTAAAATAATTTATATATTCAGAAAATTAACCTTGATATGGTTCTAACAAAAAAACTGGAGTGCGTTTGGAGTTCGGAGCTAGGAGATATCGTCTTTTTAAGTCGTCATAACTACTAGAAAATGAGGCTGAATTTATGACGAATTTTGACTATTTTTGGACGAAAAAGAGAGGAGTTTGGGGAAGAAAAATATGAAAGATGAGTTTATTCCATAAGTCTTATAGGTATTTGTAATGGTAGAGACTTCTTAATTGAATACGACTAGGATTGACTAATTTGGATATGATTATGATCAGTTTAAATAAGGATAGGATATGCATGAAGTTGTTTTCCAAGTAGGCTCAGGATTTAAATTAATTTAAAATATAGTATAAATTTATCTCAATAATTTATAATATTAAATAGAATTAAAGATAATACAAATAATTTATATATAATCTTATTAATATCTATTAACACTAAATTATCATCTATCTGATATTAAGACTTTATATATCCAAATAAATCCTCAATAATTCCAAAAATCCAAAAATTCCTTAAAATTCTAAATAAATTACAAAAAAATATATTTAAATATTTTAACTCTAAAATAATATTTTGTAGTAACAACATTCAAGTATGGTCTCATAGTAAATCATGGAAGTCCTAGAAATTTAATCTTCCTAGGTTTTAATTACCAAAAATTCTAGAAAAATCTCCAAAAATCTAAAATAGCCTAAAAATGTTTCTAAATAAATATTTATATAAGTAAATATATCAAGAAATTTATTTTTTAGTTAACTAAGAGAATACCCTAAGAAAAATTCAACATCTATAATAAATATAATAATATAAAATACAAAAAAAAATATCTATTTTGGGTGAGGGGGTTTACACTGATGATTCTTATTATGCATTATTTTGATATAACCTCAGACTCCATAAAATAACAAGTCGTACAATGATTGGCCGATATAAGAAATAGACTTGGTTGTGATTGTATCTATTCAACTAGTAGCCTAGGGAAATGGACTATCATAGTGTGAGGATTCAACCCTTATCCTTGTTTGGTTGTAGGGTTGAGCCTTAGCACTAGGATATACCATGGAACTAAGTTACGACACTGAACCTATGTAATATAATATTATTTTTCTTGGGTTTTTGTTTCTCTATTTCGTGCTTCCTTTGTGGTACATACTATTTGGGGTCTAATCCCGCTGGTTTTGTATGGCCAGGTTTCGAGCTAGCACATGAGGATCTAGCGTACTTTCTTCAAACTCATCGTGCACATCAAGAATATGGGGGCAGGGGATAGCGAGTGGGTTTTCTTCTTCCTTGCTCGTCTTGTACATTTACTTCTTTTTGGCGTTTAGTCACCGGCACCTGTTAGCCGACTCATCTGGATATTAGTTTTTCTTACATGATTGTATTAAATCAGACTACAACTGATCACTGTCATCTACTTTTGTTACTTTTTCAACTTCTTATTTTTGTACAGCTGGACTCTAGAATATTTTGAGAAAGCGTTTGGGACTCCTTATTGCTTATCATATATGCTCTATGCTTACTGTTTCTTATTTGAATAATTGAGACATAGAAGTTATTGACCATAGGAGACTTGATTGTAGCATGTACCCCCTTGTCTTATACAACCGTAATAACCGTATGACGTATAGTACCTTGTACGGGATAACTGGCCATATCCGTCTCTGTATTCTGGTAATGGGGCATGACAAGGTTTTAGTGGTGGCCCATGCAGGTCTGTTCTTCAGACTTGTGGGGTGTCATGGTCATAGGAGACTCAATCAAACATGATCCTTCTTGAAATTATGAATTCGTCCTCTTCGATACTCAGCTTGAATTCTTCTAGTTTGATTGTTTCCTTGTTCCTTCTCGTCCTATTCTTGATGTTTCTTGTGCTTTTCTATATGGCTTCTCCTTCCCCCGATGCTGCAGCAACAAGAGAGGCAGACTTGCCAGTGGAACAAAATCCTGTGGAACCCCAGCCAAGGATCCGAGTTGAACCCACAATAAATGGGACAGAGCAGCAGGCTCCAGCAGCAGGAACATAGTGCCGGCAGTACTGGATACCCCGGCCTTGCTAGAGATTATTCGTAGATTATTGGCTGCCCAACAACACAAGATGGTGGTGCAACAACAACATCCACATCAGCAATAGTAGCTCCAGCAGCAGGAACATAATGTCCTGTTAAACCAAGGGTTACAGACAGCCTTAGAATGAGGCGAGAGAACAGATTCTGGGGAATCTGTTAGATTTTGCAGACTGAACCCCAAGTATTTCGATAGCACGGAGGACGCAATCATGAATGACGATTGGCTCCAGGATATTGAGACCACTCTGCCAGCGGCTAAAGTTTCGGCCGAGGAACAAGTTGACCTGGATCGCCTACAACTCCAAGATCTAGCAAGAGATTGGTGGGCTACGATGGAGGTAGGACTGAGACATCCTATTTCATGGGGATTTCAGGACTCGGTTCAGGGTGAAGTACTTTAGGATTGTGGCTCAGTGTGAGTTGCAACAAAGGTTCATTAACCTCAAGCAAGCTGAAAGGACAGTAGACGGCTACGCAACAAAATTTTATCGACTTAGCAGATTTGCTCCAACCATGGTGGCAACAGAGTTGGAGAGAGAAATGAGGTTCCAGCAGGGACTTCACTTGGAGATCTTGTACATGATAGAGGTGCACAGCTACCAGACTTTCGAGGCGGTATTGTAGTGGCACCCCGTTCCTCCTATTCGGAGAGCGCGACTAAGAAATACATGACGGTATCGTTCGATCTGGATAGATTGAAACAAGAACTCATCCTCGTTATGGATTTGCTTCTTCGGAATCGATTCCCATATTTAGTGGATCGTGCCCCCGGGATCGACTTAGCAGCAGAGTCAGGAGGGACCTCTCCGCTATTATCTTTGTTGCCTCGGATTTCGATGTCGCTTGTTGCCTTCGTGCTTTGAGTTTGTTTTCGGATTTGCTTATTTTTCTTGAAAGGTTTCGATAGATTTTATTGTTTTCATTCATCGAACTGCACTTCAATTCTGAGATTGGAAAGAGTGGAAGAGGTATTGATCAAGCTGTTCGTGATGTAGGTGAACGAGCATTAGGCGGCTTACGAGCGGAGTCTTGAAGCGTCTCTTTCCTTCTCCCTTCCAACCAACTAAGTGAGTGGCTATCATCCTGATTAGCTAGCCCTTCTTCCTAGTCTTCACACCTAAAAATCTTGCATTCTTCTTTGCCCCGATCAGACGATACCAAGTAATAATTAAAAGATACCAAGATAAAAAGGGAATAGACTTGGTAAATTATGCTTGTCAATTAACTTTGTGAACGGATACTTATTTGCATGCTTGTTCGTTTGGAATGTTCATCATATTCATCAATACAAGTTAGAATGTATACTCTTCTTTAAATTATGCTATGTATCGAACTCATCCTGAATGCAATAAACTGAACATGAAGACTATACAAAAGTAGATCTTGCCCTGTTACTGTCCTGCGCCTGATATTGCCCTAAAATGTCTCAACTACTAACTTAGTGTATTACGTTGATCACGGACAACTTGTGCACAAGGTCTCAGTTCCTGCAGACGATCGCTGGGGCACTGGCACCGATCCGATCCGGACGAAACTCCTGAATAGTCGCCTGTATCGAATGGAATGACCTGTGATGCCCCTATTCATTGCGTTACTCGTTATTTCATTCATGTACTATGCCCCGTCCATTTTGGTATCCAGTCAGTGATCCCCTTATATATTTATAACCTGTTGCAAACGAACTTGTGTCTTTGTGGCAGGGAAGGCATGGTAAGTATTGTGCAGGTGGTTCGGACGGGCAGGTAAAAGTCACCGAACGGTGGCAAGTTCGTTTCAGTAAATTCTATATATTGCTTACTTGTAAATGAACTAAGGCAAGATAGAAAGACAACAAATAATATGCATGCTTCATTAAAACAACGTGTTGATTGGTATAGTTGGGTTAGCTTGCCTTCACCAGTATGTTTCGACATACTGACCCTCGTTGAAACAGGTTCCCCGCACTAGGAGAACCGAGCGAGGAGCCAAAGTCGTCTTTCCCGATCCAGTCCAGCTGTAGGTGCATCCTGTTCGTGCCATATTTTAAAGTACTTGAAGAAGGATCTTGCAACTCAATACACAATGCAGCTCCATGGGAAGGCCGTTATCCCGTCCGGAGGTCTTTATTATTTTAAAGTTTAGTAAAGTGATGTAATGTACAGGACTGCTATCTCATTTTGTGTCAACACTTTTGTAAGCTCGTGCGGCAAGTAGCTGACTCGTTTCAAGAGTTTGTAATAGATGTTCATATATCAATAAAGAGAACTTTTCCATGTTTCAAATATGTGTTTCAATTTATCTGCGTACTCTGAATATGTGCTCGTTATGGAAATATCTCTAGCCTTATGTGGGCGCAACCCCAGGCCCGTACGGCGGTCACGATTCGGGGGACATCCCAACGATTCTATGAAATCGGGTCGTAACAGGTAGCAGCCAAGAGGGTCGAGCTTACTTCTCAAAGGATGGCGTCAAGAAGAGTGGATCGAAGAGGCCTCATGGACAGAACAATGAGGGAGGACCAGTACCCCGAACGTCAGCACCATCAGCTAGCATTCGTATACATGATTCAGCACCGCGAAGGGCGGCAGTTCCAACAGAGACAGTACCAACTCGGCAACAGCAGCCGAGGCAGCAACAGCAATAACGACGGGGAGCGCCGACAGGTTGTACCTACTGTGGCAAAGGAGGTCATACCTGGGATGTTTGTCGGACAACTAACAAACTATGTTTGAGATATGGGAGCCTTGATCACAAGATTATCACGTGCCCATTGATGCAGAGGTTAGGAGGGCATGTATAATAGATTCCTACATTACCAGCTCCAAGGACAGTGCAGCAAGGAGGACCAACAGTAGCAGTACGGCCTTTGGCTCAGGGTCCGTTGTCGACACAGGCCCAGCTTTATAGGCATCAACAGCAGAATCAACAGGTTCCGCAACTATGGAAGCAAGGAAGACAGTAGTAGGGAGCTCAACAAGGCCAAGGGCATGCACTCACCTTGTCTTGGGAGGAAGCTATGGCGTCGAGCAACGTAGTGGCAGGTAATATTTTTATTACAACCTTTCCGGCCATAGCTTTATTTTATTCTAGAGCTTCGCACTCATTTATATCTGCATAATATGCGACATGTATTGGATTAAAATTTGAGGCATTTCCAGCGAGACTGAATATACTCACTGGCAATGGGATCGTAGAAGTTAGTAGGGTGTGACTAGCATGTCCAGTTGCAGTATGTGGACATTTATTACCTGTAACGTTGATCGAGTTCCTAATGGATAACTTTGACGTTATCTTAGGTATGTATTGGTTGAGAGACAGTCATGCAACGATAGACTGTCATGAGGGTAGAGTATTGTTTAGAATTCCTGGTCTTGAAGAGTTTGTCCTTAGCAGAATAGCAAGAGACCAGCATAAAGAAGGAGTCACAACAGTAGCAAGTTAAGCAAATCTGTTGCCCAAGATAGTTGAAGAGTTCATGGATGTCTTTCCCAATGATCTTATCGGATTACCCCCAGTTAGAGCAGTCGAGTTCTGTATAGAGTTGATGCCAGGCGCAGAACCAGTATCCCAGAAGGTGTACCCAATATCACCATCAGAACTTGATCAGTTATATTAATACGTGGAAGAACTGAAGGTGAAGAAGTTTATTCGACCAATGCATCATCGTAGGGAGCACTAGCGGTATTGATGATAAAGAAGGATGGATCGACGTAGTTGTATATAGATTACAAACGGTTGAATACAGTAACCGTGAAGAACAAGTACCCATTACCAAGGATTGATGATTTGTTTGACCAATTAAGTAGATCAAGAGTCTTCTTCAAGATAGATTTACGATCAGGATATCATCAGGTGCGAGTCCGAAAGCAGGATATACCAAAGGCAGCATTTAGGTCACGATATGGGCATTACGAATTCTTAGTTATGCCATTCAGACTGACTAATGCTCCAGCGGTATTCATGGACTTGATGAACCATATTTTTATGCCTTACTTAGACTGATTTGTGATAGTATTCATCGATGACATCCTGGTATATTCTCGTAATGAGAAGGAGCATGAAGAATATCTCAGGATATTTCTGCAAACTTTGAGGGAGCACCAGTTATATAGAAAACTTAGTAAGTGTGAGTTTTGGCTGGATCATATATCCTTTCTTGGACACATTAGTTCTGGATCATGAGTGTTAGTTGATCCCAAGAAGGTAGAGGTAGTAGAGAACTGGCCAGTTCCATAGACAGTAGCAGAAGTATGTAGTTTCTTGGGCTTGGCAGGATACTACAGAAGATTTATGTCATATTTTGCTAAGATCTCGGCACCATTGACTCGGTTGACGCACAAGAAAGTTAAATTTGTATGATCAACAGAATGTTAGATAGCCTTTGAAGAGTTAAAGAAGAACTTAATCTCTGCACCAACCTTAGTCTTCCAGCAGGCTACGGAGGATTCACAGTATACTGTGATGCATATGGAAAATGACTTAGATGTGTTTTGATGCATTAAGGGAGAGTGATAGCTTATGCTTCTCGGCAGCTCAAAGATCATGAGAAGAACTATCCAACTCACGATTTGGAGCTAGCAGCAGTCGTGTTTACACTTAAGCTATGGAGGCACTACTTATGTGGTGATCGAGTAGAAATATTTACTAATTATATAAGTTTGAAGTATGTGTTCAGGAAGAAGGACCTGAACCTGAGGCAGAGAAGGTGGCTAGAGTTGTTGAAAGATTATGACGTGGAACTTCAGTACCATCCAGGCTAGGCTAATATAGTAGCTGATGCACTTAGCAAAAGAGGTGACAAATTTATGTTGACTACTCAGAAGCACATTCTAGAAGACTTACAAGAGATGGGTATCGATATAATACTTCCACAGAGTACAGAAGTTTAGGCTAGCCTACAGGTTCAGTTAATTTTGGTAGATAGAATCAAACTAGCTTAGGTAGATGACCCGAAGATTCAAAAGCTACGAGAATATTGTGAGTTAGGTCTTCGGAAGGAGTTGATAATACATGCGGATGGAACACTAAGGTTTGGAAATTATCTATGCGTACCAAACGGGGATATTCGGCAAGAAGTTATGATTGAAGCACATAGTTTTCAGTATTCCATTCATCTGGGAGGTACGAAGATATATCAAGATATCAAGCAACACTTTTGGTGGAATAGAATAAAGAAGAAAATAACACGCTTCGTATCGCGATGTCTAATATGTCAGCAAGTGAAGGCAGAACAACAGGGACTGACAGGATTATTACAGATGCTTCCTATTCCAGAGTGGAAGTAGAAATACATCACGATAGACTTTATGACTGGTTTACCTAGATCACCGACTGGTCGAGATGCAGTTTGGGTGATAGTAGATCATCTCACAAAAGTAGCTCACTTTCTTCCTTTTCGAGTAAGACAGTCTATAGAATAATTAGCTGAAATATATATACGATAGATAGTGAGGCAACACGGTATCCCAGTAAGTATCATGTCATATCGAGACATACGATTTACTTCTCATTTTTGGAAAAAAATTTACCAGAGCTTGGGCACCAAGTTAAGATTCAGCACAGCTTACCACCCCCAAACAAACAGACAATCAAAGAGAACCATCCAGACCTTGAAGGATATATTATGAGCATGTACCTTTGACCTTGGTGGATCTTGGGAGAATCACCTTTACTTGGTATAATTCTTGTATAACAATAGTTATCAGGCCAGTATTCAGATGACACCTTTCGACCACTATACGGCAGAAAGTGTAGGTCACCATTGGCTTGGGACGACATTGGTGAGCGAAAGATGTTAGGCCCTGAAATAATCACACAGACAGTAGAAGTTGTTAGACGGATCAAAGACCGACTTTGGGTTGCATAAGATAGGCATTGGTCAGATCAGCATCATAGACCTTTAGAGTTTTGTGTCGGCGACCACGTGTTTTTGCAGATTTTGCCCACCCGTGGAGTCATTAGATTTGGGGTACGCAAGAAGCTTAGTCCGTGATACGTAGGTCTGTTCAATATTCTCGAGCGGGTAGGCGAAGTTGCTTATCGTCTTGCCCTTTCGCCTTTTCTACGTGAGGTTCATGATATATTTCATGTGTCTCAATTTCATAGGTATATTCCGGACCCGAGTCATATTCTCGATCACTCTGAATTAGTTGTTGGTACCAACTTATCTTACGAGGAGCAACCGTATCCATATTGGACTGAAGGGAGAAGGTGCTCAAAAATCAGACTATTTCTCTTGTCCGAGTTGCTTGGGGCTATCACTCTCTAGGAGAATCGACGTAGGAGCGCGAGGACGATATTCAATCTCGATACCCGCTCATATTCGATTTAGAAGGTATATTCTTTCTTACGCCTTTATAGCTCGGATTATGTGATCAAGTGATCACCTTTATGTTGTGATGATATTGCTTGTATGTGTAGTTTCTAGTAGATTTAAATCGTGCTTGTCCTGACTTCTTTAGCTATTGGTTGGATTCAAATTTTGAGGACAAAATTTTTCTAAGGTGGGTAGAGATGTCACTCCTCGTTCCAGATATACGTATTTGGAATATATTTTATTTTTAGCATGGTTGCATGTGCATGGAGACTAGACCCATTATTTGGTTTAACCTGGTTCATGGTTTATTTTGTGGGTTAGTTCAACTCATGAGAGCCTTTGGTTTAACCCTAAAACCGTACCATATATAACCCAATATTTTCTCTCTCTCTCTTCACTTCTTTATTTCTTTCTCTTTTTTTAGCTTTCTCTCCCTATTTCATAGGCAAGTACACCTTGCATGAGAAATTAAGAAACCCTCTATATGATTGTTCTATTATGTTTATTATGAATTTTTATGCAGTTTTAGTTCTTGGAGTTTTCTGTTTTGATGGATGGATTAGTGTAGATCTATATTTCCAAACTTAGGTTTTTATGGATTTTATGAGTTTTTCTTGGTTTTGATCTATTAAACTTGTGTCTTTGAAAACCAACTTTTGCTACATGATAGAGCTTTCAATTTAGAGCATTTTGGCTTTTGGTTCACCCGATTTGGACTAAAAATAAGAATTTTATGGACAAAATAAAATTTTAGTTTTTGGAGCTTTTCTACCATGGCCGAACCTGATGTTGGAGAAGATGAAGTTCCCATGCGGCCAGTGATCATATGCGGCTGAGAGTACCATGTGGCCCGAGAGGGTTATGCGACCGAAACTCTTGCCGCATATTGACAGGATACATCCATCTTTTTGGATGCATGACTACTGTTTACACAAGTGTCCTCGAACACCTTGTGCTTTCACTCAATGAAGGAATGAGAAATTTGCTATGTCCTAGAGAACTCCATGCGCCAGAGAATCTCATGCAGCACCGACACCCATGCGACCTGGAGAGCATGCAGCCATTATTTTTCTTGGACGCATGGCTCTGAACCGTTGGCACTTATTTTCTATAGTTTTATCTTTTCTTCCTGACACACTTTATAACTTATCACATCAGTCACTTTATGTCACATCACTGACACTTTATTTATATGATTGTCACTTCAACACTTGTCCCAAGGAGTACACTTAACCCTTGGCATGCGGCCAAGTGGTTCATGCGGCCTGGCTTCCCATGTGGCCCTGACTTCATATGCCGCATGACTCCATATACGGCCATGATTGTCATACGGCCTGAATTTCCCATGCAGCCTAGAAACCCATGCGGCCCTGCCTGTTAATTGGATGTTTCTTGACTCTTGTGACCCAATGTATAATTGGTAATTGGACTCGAATACTGTATCCGTACTGATACCACTATTGCCGGATTATTATTCATGATTTAATGTGCGCCGAGGAGCGACACATCATGTCACATGTTAAGTGATTATATTTGGGTTGTGTATCAAAAATGCCTCTAAATCCATGAATGCATGATATTATAAATTATTTCTCCAGCACGGGCATAATAAGTGAGTCAACTACCAAAGCGTAGCTAAGATATTGATTATCTGAATGTTGTATAAACGCTCGGGTGAATCCAGATTTGACTTCCATGGATTCATATCTAGCGTGCCCGAACTTTGTACGATATCTTAAGGGAAATTCTTATTTGACCACGTCTTGAGATTTCAACAACAACATAGGGCTAATTAGGTAACTAAAAATGGTAGTAACATTGGACGGAACGGTATCCCAAGATCATGCCAATGAACCTTCCCACGGAGATTCATTCTTAGTGCGGTGTGGGCTGGCCACCACAAATACTGTATATCATCTGCCTTAGTGGAGTGCAGTATCTTACTATTATCATAATGCCGAGCCACTGTTTCAATATAGGAACACTGGAACCGCTAAAACCGTATTTTTAGCACAGTGGCCCTACAGGGGACTGGTGCATCCTGCAAGTGCTTATTTTATTATATTGGTTCTGTTAGCTCATGTTCGGTACTGACGTGATCTGATGATACTTATTATGCATTATTCTGAGATAATCTCAGACTCCACAAAATAGAAAGCCATACAATGATTGGCCGATATAAGAAATAGACTTGGTTATTATTGTATCTATTCAGCTAGTAGCCTAGAAAAATGGACTATCATAGTGTGAGGGTTCAACCCTTGTCCTTGTTTGGTTGTAGGGTTGAGCCATAGTGCTAGGATATGCCATGGACCTAAGTTACGATACTGAACCTATGTAATATTATATTATTTTTCTTGGGTTTTTGTTTCTCTATATCGTGCTTCATCTATGGTACTTGCTATTTGGGGTCTAACCCTACTGGTTTTCCATGGCCAGGTTTTGAGTCAGCACCTGAAGATCCAGCGTACTTTCCCCTGACTCATGGCGCACACCAGGAATATGGTCGCAGGGGATAGCGAGTGGATTTTCTTCTTCCCTGCTCGTCTTGCATATTTACTTCTTTTTGGCATTTAGCCACCGACACCTGTTAGCCGGCTCGTCTGGACATTAGTTTTTCTTACATAATTATATTAAATCAGACTGCAGCTGATCACTGTCATATACTTTTGTTACTCTTTCAGCTTCTTATTTTTGTATAACTGGACTTCAGAATATTTTAAGAAAGCGTTTGGGATGCCTTATTGCTTATCATATATGCTCTATGCTTACTATTTCTTATTTGAATGATTGAGTGTCACACCCCAGTCCCAAAATACGTAGGACTAGGAATACGTAACACGCCAGCCGTATGTATACGAACTCCAATATATGGAAACCATATACACACGTACGCTGTACATGAATATCCAATCCACAGTGGTAAATATATGTCACAACAAGTCACACGCAGTTCTATATCTCATCCACAGCACAAATAATAGAATAAAGGAAATCAATAACTGAATATCAAAGAAGTAGTCTCGAATAGTAATCTCAAGGTGTGATAGTCGGGTGGAGACAAATCCACTGCAAATCGACTATCATAAACTACTAAAGAGAGAAGAGAATAAACTCTAATATAAGAATAAATGTCTCGAAAAGAATAGCAACTAGAATCTCTAAACAGCTGCAATGAATCACATATAATCAGAAGGTAAGATCTCCTCAGACTGATAGGTAGCATCAGGTCCAGGTCCATACTCCTGCGGGTACTCCTGCTCACCTATATCTGGAAGGGACCAGGTCCTCAGAGGGACGTAACAAGATACAAAAAGCACATGCCAATAAAGTACTGAAAATAAACATCCATTGGGGTCGCCTAACCATCTATGTGAATGCAGTTTGAGAACAACTTTCTAACAAGTGGGCTATCTGGCCATAAATAGGATTGGCATAGTTCTCTTGGAGATCCAGGGGCCTACAAAGGCACGACGACTTTCGTACGTCGGAGCCCCGCCATGATAATATATAGGGGTCATCATGACCGCGTATCTCCAGCGGAGCGTACGGGTTACACAAGGAAAGTGCAAATGAGCCCAAATGCGGTACTTGTTGTTCTCCCCACCCAATGCTCTAAGCATGTCATGTCCATGACACGATAATACCTCTAATAACCGCCAGGTCTACTAGCATGCAAAGTTTCTATTGGCAGTTATCCCTATCCGTCGCACGACCTATACGTACCAGTGGCCAACCGAATACGCAAGTCCGTGTCCTACATGTGACTCACACTCGTGTAAGAATAGTGTCATGGCCAATGAAACATAAATGTCTCATGAAAATGGGGTAGTCTCATAAAGTAGGTCCAATGCATATACATAAATAAAACATAGTACGACGACACCGTCGTTGCACCCAAGTTTCCTTGGACGCACAGTTTATATAGCAGTTTAAAATAAATGAACTAAATAAACAGAAAATAAACATGCATGCCTCATATGGAATGTAAAAAAAATAGTACAATGGCAAGGTATACTTGCCTGGCAAGAAATCTGTAAAGTGTACGCGCCCAAATGTCAAGGACACTGAACCTAGAACTAAGGAATCCGAACAAACGTCTCCGGATGTTGAAATAAACATCACAAATATTTTCGGAATGAGCAAAATAGCTAAAAAGCACATCCCTTTCATCCAATTTGGATACAGGGGCAAAACGGTAATTTTGGATAAAAGTGGGGTCCATGTGTGGCCCACTTTGCACCGAAAAGCGTGCCAAGGGTAACAGTCTCTAAATGGGACAAACTATAGGTCAAACAACTCTAAATGTCAATACGAACCCAACGGTATGTCCAAATGTGGATTCCGATGAGCCGAACAAAATTATGTCCAAAGAGTCAACTGTGGGGCCCGCCAATTGGCGATTTGGTCAACCGTCTCAGAATCGCGTGAAATTTGGGTCACAGGACCAGCGCGTTACCACGAGTCCAGTGGCGGAAGTTTCGTCATAATCTGACAAGCGTGCACAAATACGTGTGAGTTCCACAAAAGTTGCGACACGAAATGTGTCTGCAGATACGGCCTGATTCCGGCGCGTACACACGTCCGAATCAGTCCCCATAAAATTTCACGTGTCCGGTTATGCTGTGTGCACCATGCGGTACACTTGGCACACGGCGGGATGCTCCCGTTTGGCGGGACGCGCTCCGTTTTCCAACTTTTGGAAAACCGGAAAAAAATGGATACGCGCAGTTTTGTGACAAATTTAACTATGTCCACAGCGACTAATAGCATAGGGTTATTTAACAGAAAATAAACTAGGTCAGGTATTCTACAGGTATCAAAAAGAATCACCATATTCGGATATCTGTGGTGGGAGATACGAACTCGGCAATACGGGTGGTCATTATGGAATTCTGCGATTCCAGAATTGGGTCTGTCCTTCCACTTTGGACTCTATTTTTCACCTAGGGACACACGTTTTCCGAGGTTGGCTATAAAACAGATATTGGAGAGGGTTAAGGGGTGATCATACCTATGAAAATGGAACAACGTTTGGTCGAGCGAATCGACAGGAAATCGTGCCGGAGCGAAGGTGCCTCGAGTAGGATCTGCAGGACGTGAGGTCGGAGTCGACGGGATGGTTGGATGGCTTGGCGGGGCTTCTCTGGCTGCGGTGACGGCTCTTAGATGGGAAGAGGAGGTCTGGAGTTTAGGTTAGGGTTTTTTTTGAGAGTTAATATATATATATATATTATATATATTAAGAGAGAGGGGGCGGACGGGTTGAATGGTTGGCCGCTGAATGGGAGTAAGGGTCGGGTTTGTTTGAAAGCATAAGTGAACTTAGTAATAATAGCTCACATATGTGAAAGCATATGTGTACTTAAGGGGCGGCTTTCCATCAGCAAGTTTTGCTGAGGAGTCTGCATAGTAAACTTAGTAATAATAGTTGTCATTTGCTAAGGAAAGTTAATAGTTAGAATTGTTGTATTATTATTATATTATTATTATATTATTAACTTATTTAATTTTTATACTTTCTTTCCTTAAATATATATATATATACATATATATATTTGCATATATATATATATATATATATATATTCACATATAAAAAATTTATAGATTAGGGTAATGCACATCGTTAGGCTAGCAACAGCTCAAGGGGTCTCCTACATGGAATAAATTCCTAAAAATTCCTGATGGTCCCATAAGTCATCTAAGTGCCCGAACACCTAACATAAAAATTATTAAAAATATATTTCTCCTATTTAGACCTAATTACTACAATTTAATTAATAAATAATAAATAAAGGTATATACGATTTTCTAGGAAGGGGGTTTTACATTCTACCCAACTTGTAAAAATTTCGTCCTCGAAATTAAAATTAAGCCACGATAGAATACAAGGATGGTAAAGGATATAAATTAACAATGTAAATTCATACCTTGGTCTGCGAATAGGTTCGAAAAATGCTTGCGCATGTCGTCCTCGCGCTCCCAAGTTGATTCTCCTGGCGCGCCATGCCTCCATGCTACGCAAACCAAGGGAATAGACTGGTTCCTTAATACCTTCTCTCGACGATCAAGGATTCCCACGGGTTGCTCTTGGTAAGACAAGCTCGGCCCAATGGTAATCTCTGAATGGTCGAGAACATGACTGCTGTCTGCCACATATCGCCTGAGCTGCGACACATGGAATACGTCATGTACTCCCTCCAGTGAAGGTGGTAGCGCAAGTCGATATGCCACCTCTCCAACTCTCTCGAGCACGTCAAATGGTCCAATATACCTTGGACTCAACTTGCAGCGCCCTCCGAATCGGATGGTGCCTCTGGTCGGTGATATCCTCAAGAAGACGTGATCGCCCTCTTTGAACTCCAAGGGACGACGATGAAGGTCTGCCCACTGCTTCTGCCTGTCTTGCGCTGCTCGCAAGTGTTCCTGAATCTTCTTGACTGTCTCTACAGTGTTGACCACCAACTCGGGTCCCAAAATCTGACGTTCTCCCACGTCACTCCAACACACAGGAGACCTATATTTTCTTCCATACAATGCTTCAAACGGAGCCATCTGAATACTCGCTTGATAGCTATTATTGTAAGAAAACTCTACAAGATGTAGGTGGTCCTCCCATGATCCTCCGAAGTCTAACATACAAGCCCTCAACATGTCCTCCAAGGTCTAAATAGTACGCTCCGACTGCCCATCTGTCTGCGGGTGGTAAGATGTACTAAACTTCAGACGAGTACAAAGACTCTCTTGCATGCTTCTCCAAAAGTGCGATGTGAAGCACGAATCTCTGTCCGATACAATGCTGACTGGTATGCCGTACAATCTCACGATCTGCCTCATATATAAATCAGCTAAAGCTTCTGTAGACTGACCCACTCTAAAAGGTATAAAATGGGCTGACTTGGTGAGTCGGTCCACTATTACCCACACTGCATCTCTCCCACTTGGACTCTTGGGAAAACCCGTGACGAAGTCCATAGTGATGTGCTCCCACTTCCACTCTGGAATCGGAAGTGGTTGCAATAATCCTGCTATCCTCTGGTGCTCCGCCTTCACTTGTTGACATACCAGACATTTAGCTACAAAGTGAGCTATCTCTCTCTTCATCCCATGCCACCAAAAATGCTGTCGTAAGTCACGATACATCTTGGTGCCTCCAGGATGAATAGAATAGATCGAACTATGAGCCTCTGTCATCAGCTTCTGTCGAATCTCTCCATTTGGAACATAAAGACGATCACCACATCGTAATGTTCCATCCTCATGAATGCGCAATCCGGTCTGCTCTCCGGCCTCTGTCCTTTCCTTTAGTCTCCTGAATCTGGCATCTGTAGGCAAAGCTGCCTTAATCCTCTCTACCAATGATGATTGAACTTGTAAGTTGGCTAGTGTCCCATCTGCTCCGGGTACTATCACTTCAATGCCAAGCTCTTGCAAATCCTCCAAAAGTTTCCTCTGTGCTGTCAAGAAGTAAGCTGCTGGCTTCCGGCTTAACGCGTCTGCTACCACGTTAGCCTTGCCTGGATGATAATGTAGCTCTATCTCGAAATCTTTTATCAACTCGAGCCATCGACGTTGCCTCATATTTAACTCCTTCTGCGTGAAGACGTACTTGAGGCTTTTGTGGTCTGTATAGATTTCCACTTGTTCCCCATATAAGTAATGTCTCCATAGCTTCAGAGCAAATACAATGGCTGCAAGTTCCAAGTCATGAGTCGGATAATTCTTCTCATGTACTCGTAACTGTCTAGATGCATATACAATCACCTTGCCATGCTGCATCAATACGCATCCCAAGCCTTTTCCTGATGCGTCACTGTAGATCACGTAACCTCCTGATCCTGACGAAATCGCCAATACTGGTGCTGTAGTCAGTCGCTTCTTTAACTCTTCAAAGGCTGCTTGACACTCGTCAGTCTATATGAATTCTTGATCCTTATAAGTCAGACGAGTCATAGGTGCCGCTATCCTTGAGAAGTTTTCCATGAACCGTCGGTAATATCCCGCAAGTCCAAGGAAACTCCTCATCTCTGCTGCTGATTTAGGAACAGGCCATGTCTCAACTGCTGAGATCTTCTCTGGATCAACAGAAATACCATCTCCTGTAACAACATGTCCAAGAAATGAAACTCTGTCCAAGAAGAACTCATATTTGCTGAGTTTAGCATATAACTGCTCTCTCCTCAAAGTCTCTAGAACAATCCGCAGGTGCTCCTCGTGCTCCTCGTGGCTCTTCGAATAGACAAGTATATCATCTATGAAGACGACCATGAACTGGTCCAATTACTGGTGGAAGACTCGATTCATCAAGTCCATAAAGATTGCTAGAGCATTGGTCAATCCAAATAGCATGACCAAAAACTCGTAGTGCCCATATCTTGTTCTGAATACGGTCTTCGGAATGTCCTGCTTCCGTACCTTCACTTGGTGATATCCCGATCTCAAATCTATCTTCGAGAATACCTTAGCTCCACTGAGTTGATCAAACAGGTCATCAATGCGTGGCAATGGATATTTGTTCTTCACTGTTACTGCATTCAAGGCTCTGTAGTCAATGCACATACGCACTGACCCATCCTTCTTGGGTACAAACAACACTGGTGCTCCCCAGGGTGATGCACTTGGTCGGATGAAACCTTTCTCCTCTAGCTCTTTTAACTATGCCTTCAGCTCGTCCATCTCCTTCTTCGCTAGTCTGTAAACATGCGATGCTATAGGTGCTGCTTCGGGTGCTAGTTTAATTGAAAACTCTACGTCTCTGTCTGGGGATAGTCCTGGCAAATCTTCTGGAAAGACGTCTAGAAATTCTGAAATAATAGGGTGATAGACAATATCGTCCATTGCGAGCTGCATACCATCAAGGATTTCTGTGGATCCTCAGGCAAACTCAAGTTCAGGCTGGCCTGGTACCTTAAAAAGAATGCTTCCTCCAAAGCAATCGAAGAAAGCGTGGTTCTTGCTCAGCCAGTCCATTCCAAGCACAATATCAAAAGACGGCATAGGAAGGACTAAGAGTTGGGCAATCATCTCCCTGCCACGTATCACTATAGGGCCCGATCTACAAACTCAACTAACTGGTACAACTCCTCCTCCGGTAAGTATTCTAACACAACTAGATAATGGTGTAGAAGCAATATTATGTTTGGCAATAAAACTAGATGATATGAATGAGTGGGTGGCTCCCGTATCAAATAATGTCACAGCAGGAAAAGTAAAAGCAAGGATAATACCTGCTATAACATCCACCTCATGATCCAGGTCATCTACCTCCAATGCAAAAGCTCTCCCGTTCCTCTGTGGCTGTCCGTGTCCGGTCCTCATATACTGCTCCTCCTGAGTGGGTAGCGGGGGTCCTCTCTGAACTCCTCCTGCTGCTGGGGGACGGGGTGCTCCCGGTCCGGTCATCTGTTGGGCTGGCTTCGGTGCTGGAAGCGCTAGTCTCTGAACTGGTGGTGGGAGTGTCGATGTCTGCATTGGGCAGTCTCTCGCCATGTGCTGCCCGGAGCCACATCTCAGACACTGACCCAAGCGAGTCCGACAATCTCTCACTACATGTCCGCGTTTCCCACAGTAATTGCAGTGGGGCTTCTCTGGATTCTGGTATGGTCCAGCTCTGTGTTGCTGATGCTGCTGTGCTAAGGGACGTCTGATAGGTCCTCCCTGTTGTGTCCTGGCTGGTCCTTGCTGTATCCTTGCTGATCTTTGTTGTGTCCTCAGCTGACCTCCCTTTTTTCTGCTAATGGTTTCCTGAAATCTGGCCTCTGTCAGTAGTTCAGCGTAAGAGACTCGGGACTGCGAGCTTGTATAATGTTGTAGCTCCTGGGTCAGTCCTCGATGAAATCTCTTAGCCTTAGCCAAGTCATTTGGTATTAAAGCAGCGCCATATTTGCTGAGTCGACTAAACTCGGCATCATACTCGTCCACTGTTCTGTTCCCCTGCTCTAAGTGAAGAAACTGATCATACAAGGTATCCCTGACAGTGTCCGGGAAGTACTTTCCCTCAAAGAACTCCAAGAACTGCTCCCAAGTCTGGTAAGTACCCAACTGACGCTCCATGGATTCCCACCAGTGATGGGCATTACCATTTAGAAGCGTCCGTACACCCGTCATCCATAGGTCCGTGGGTAACTGCGATGCCTCCAGTAGCTTCTGTGTGTGAGTGATCCAGATGGTGGTCTCCTCCGGGCTCTCAGTGCCCTTGTACTGCCTTGCACCCATCTGAACAAAATCCTTTACTGACCCAACCTAAGCTCGAGGTACTGGAGCTAGTGTTTGGGCTGGTACAGTAGCATGTGCAGCCATCCTCTCCAGTGCTGCCAAAAATTCTTGCCTCTGCTCGGCTGCCTGCTGCCTCTGTTCCTGTATCATCATCTGAAAGAATTGGAACATCTGTGCTTGGCCATCTTGCGGTACTGGGGCAGGTGGAAGGTTCTTAATAGGTGAAGCGGGAAGATCAGATGGAACTGGGGTGTGAGTCTGTCCATCTGGTCCCGGAAGCCTAGGAATCGTTAGGGTCCCTCCCTGAGTCTGCCCATTGACTCCCGAAGTTGCGTCGCCATCAGCGGCAGTGCATCCATTCTGCAAATCCATCTTTCTGTAGTTGATGTACGAAACGATTAGAAAAACTACAGGAATCAAACAGGATGCAAGTATTAAATAGGAAGGATGAGTTTCGATCAAGTGTGGATGAGATCCTTATACTCTATTCCTATACGCAGGCTTGTTCGGTACAGTTACGTAACCGAGACAATATATTCTTGACCTGCATGGGCCACCACAAAAACATATCACGCCCCAGTCCCAAAATACGTAGGACTAGGAATACGTAACACGCCAGCCGTATGTATACGAACTCTAATATATGGAAACCATATACACACGTACGCTGTACATGAATATCCAATCCACAGTGGTAAATATAAGTCACAACAAGTCACACGCAGTTCTATATCTCATCCACAACACAAATAATAGAATAAAGGAAATCAATAACTGAATATCAAAGAAGTAGTCTCGAATAGTAATCTCAAGGTGTGATAGTCGGATGGAGACAAATCCACTGCAAATCGACTATCATAAACTACTAAAGAGAGAAGAGAATAAACTCTAATATAAGAATAAATGTCTCGAAAAGATTAGCAACTAGAATCTCTAAACAGCGGCAATGAATCACATATAATCAGAAGGTAAGATCTCCTCAGATTGATAGGTAGCATCAGGTCCAGGTCCATACTCCTGCGGGTACTCCTGCTCACCTATATCTGGAAGGGACCAGGTCCTCAGAGGAACGTAACAAGATACAAAAAGCACATGCCAATAAAGTACTGAAAATAAACATCCATTGGGGTCGCCTAACCATCTATGTGAATGCAGTTTGAGAATAACTTTCTAACAAGTGGGCTATCTGGCCATAAATAGGATTGGCATAGTTCTCTTGGAGATCCAGGGGCCTACAAAGGCACGACGACTTTCGTACGTCGGAGGCCCGCCATGATAATATATAGGGGTCATCATGACCGCGTATCTCCAGCGGAGCGTACGGGTTACACAAGGAAAGTACAAAGGAGCCCAAATGCGGTACTTGTTGTTCTCCCCACCCAATGCTCTAAGCATGTCATGTCCATGAAACGATAATACCTCTAATAACCGCCAGGTCTACTAGCATGCAAAGTTTCTATTGGCAGTTATCCCTATTCGTCGCACGACCTATACGTACTAGTGGCCAGCCGAATACGCAAGTCCGTGTCCTACATGTGACTCACACTCGTGTAAGAATAGTGTCATGGCCAATGAAACAGAAATGCCTCATGAAAATGGGGTAGTATCATAAAGTAGGTCCAATGCATATACATAAATAAAACATAGTACGACGACACCTTCGTTGCACCCAAGTTTCCTTGGACGCGCAGTTTATATAGCAGTTTAAAATAAATGAATTAAATAAACAGAAAATAAATATGCATGCCTCATATGGAATGTAAAAAAACAGTACAATGGCAAGGTATACTTGCCTGGCAAGAAATCTGTAAAGTATACGCGCCCAAATATCAAGGACACTGAACCTGGAACTAAGGACTCCGAACAAACGTCTCCGAATGCTGAAATAAACATCACCAACGTTTCCGGAATGAGCAAAATAGCTAAAAAGCACATCCCTTTCGTCCAATTTGGACACAGGGGCAAAACGATAATTTCGGGTAAAAGTGGGGTCCACGTGTGGCCCACTTTGCACCGAAAAGTGTGCCAAGGGTAACAGTCTCTAAATAGGACAAACTATAGGTCAAACAACTCTAGATGTCAAAACAAACCCAACGGTATGTCCAAATGTGGATTCTGATGAGCCGAACAAAATTATGTCCAAAAAGTCAACTGTGGGACCCGCCAATTGGCGATTTGGTCAACCGTCTCAGAATCGCGTGAAATTTGGGTCACAGGACCAGCGCGTTACCACGAGTCCAGTGGCGCATGTTTCGTCGCAATCTGACAAGCGTGCACAAAATATATGCGAGTTCCACAAAAGTTGCGACACGAAATGTGTCTGCAGATACGGCCTGATTCCGGAGCGTACCCGCGTCCGAATCAGTCCCCACAAAATTTCACGTGTCCGGTTACGCTGTGTGCACCATGCGGTACACTTGGCACACGGCGGGACGGTCCCGTTTGGTGGGGCGCGCTCCGTTTTCTAACTTTTGGAAAACCGAAAAAAATGGGTGCGCGCAGTTTTGTGACGAATTTAACTATGTCCACAGCGACTAATAGCATAGGGTTATTTAACAGAAAATAAACTAGGTCAGGTATTCTACAGGTATAAAAAAGAATCACCACATTCGGATCTCTGTGGTGGGAGATACGAACTCGGCAATACGGGTGGTCATTATGGAATTCTGCGATTCCAGAATTGGGTCGGTCCTTCCACTTTGGACGCTGTTTTTCACCTAGGGGCACACATTTTCCGAGGTTGGCTATAAAACAGATATTGGAGAGGGTTAAGGGGTGATCATACCTATGAAAACGGAACAGCGTTTGGTCGAGCGAGTCGACGGAAAATCGTGCCGGAGCGAAGGTGCCTCGAGTGGGATCTGCAGGGCGCGAGGTCGGAGTCGACGGGATGGTTGGATGGCTTGGCGGGGCTTCTCTGGCTGCGGTGACGGCTCTTAGATGGGAAGAGGAGGTCTGGAGTTTAGGTTAGGGTTTTTTTTGAGAGTTAATATATATATATATATATATATATATTATATATATTAAGAGAGAGGGGGCGGACGGGTTGAATGGTTGGCCGCTGAATGGGAGTAAGGGTCGGGTTTGTTTGAAAGCATAAGTGAACTTAGTAATAATAGTTCACATATGTGAAAGCATATGTGTACTTAAGGGGCGGCTTTCCATCAGCAAGTTTTGCTGAGGAGTCTGCATAGTAAACTTAGTAATAATAGTTATCATTTGCTAAGGAAAGTTAATAGTTAGAATTGTTGTATTATTATTATATTATTATTATATTATTAACTTATTTAATTTTTATACTTTTTTTCCTTAAATATATATATTTGCATATATATATATATATATATTCACATATAAGAAAATTTATAGATTAGGGTAATGCACATCGTTAGTCTAGCAACAGCTCAAGGGGTCTCCTACATGGAATAAATTCCTAAAAATTCCTGATGGTCCCATAAGTCATCTAAGTGCCCGAACACCTAACATAAAAATTATTAAAAATATATTTCTCCTATTTAGACCTAATTACTATAATTTAATTAATAAATAATAAATAAAGGTATATACGATTTTCTAGGGAGGGGGTTTTACATTGAGACATATAAGCTCTTGACTATAGGAGACTTGATTGTAGCATGTACCCCCTTGTCTTATACAGCCGTGATCGTCGTACGACATATAGTACCTTGTATGGGGTAGCTGGCCATGTCCGTCTCCGTATTCCGGTACTGGGACGTGACACCTACAATTTTATGTTGGCATCCAAACAAAATGGTTTAAAACTCCTCACTTGGACACAAAACTACATATCAAAACATATTTTGGAAAGTCATACATTCAAACTTTTATTACAAGTGCATTGTATTACAACATGTTGGAAGTGACACTTTCACACTTTCGAGAAGCTAGAAGCATCCAAATAGTCCCTAAAAATGTGACAACCTCATCCAATATATTCTTTTTTGTGTTAAAAATCAAATTCTTCTTTCTACGTCCAAGCTAACATAGGTTCCCTAATTCCCTTACTTCAGCTTTTAAATAATAAAAGAATTTTTGTCAAATTTTAAAGAAATGATACTTATAATTGTACCTAAGTTTTGTAAAATAAATTAATATAAATATTTTTTTGAATTTTGAAGTGACCACCACAACCAGGATATTCAAACCTAATTTCTACACTTTTGTTACTATAACAAACATTATTATTTTATAAAAAATATAATGTTTAATACTAGATAACATAAGCATATTAGAATTCATTTTCTTCTTCTTCTTCTTTCTTTTCTATGTCTATTAACCATGAAATAAAAATAAATTATCTTAGGCATTGGAGTTCCAAGAACATCTACAACTTATAAAAAAATAAATTATAATTTTTTTTTATTACAACTGTTATTATATGCTCACTTTTTTATTACTATAAAATTTTATTTAAAAATATATTAATTACTTTATAAAATAAAGTAATTTTGTGTATTGTACGTAAACTTCCCTTATATAGGGAATTCGACTAATCCGGTTAAGACGATCAGACTGGGTCGATTACGGGTCTAGAAAAACAAATCTAGTAGGACCTAAGAAACTTGTGGATTGGGCCAAGCCGGTCCTGGACTTTGACCTGACCTGGACCGACGCAACTCGAATTTGACTGAGTTAATCCAGGACTAATTTTTGGACCTCGAGACCACATAACACCATAGAGCCCAGTATCTTTTGGGATAATTCTCTTCCTACCAAACAAGAGAATCTATAAGTTATGTCACTCCCCATTCTCGATATTCGTATTTGGAGCATATTTAATTTTCTTGCTAGCATAGTTGTATGTTGTAGAGAGACTAGACCCATTCTTTGGTTCACTCGGCTCTTAGCTTATTTGTTTAGTTTGGTTTGATCATGAGTTGAACCCCAGATTCCAAACCTCAAACCCTCCATATATAACCCAACTGTATTATCTCTTTTCTTATTATTCTCCTTCCATTCTCTCTCTTAGGTTTTTTCTCTCCCTCCATAGGCAAGTACACCTTACATGAGGAATGAAAAAAATTCTCTATTTTATTATTCCATTATGTTTATTATGTGTTTCTCCATATATTTAGAACTTGGTATTTTCGGATTTAGTAGATTGATTAGTGTAGATATAGACGTTTAGTTTAGAAGCTTTTCATGTGTTCTTGAGTTTTCTTGGGTTTGGTTCTCCTAAAACTTATTGTTTTCGAAAACTTGTTGTTCTATGTTGATGAGCACTTGATTTTGAATATTTTAGAACTTTACTATCCTGGATTTGGACTTTATTTGAGATTTCTATAGAAGAAACAAAATTTTGTTTTCGAGCTTTTAGCCATGGCCGAAAAGCTGATGTTGGAGGAGACGAAGGAGTGCTATGCACCACTCTGTGCTATGCGGCCTAGACTTCTCATCTCGAGTCAGCATGCGACCAACCTTGTTGGACTCATGATTTAATCTACGCATGCTCCCCTTAGCCAAATGTATGAACTTGGACGAATAAAACTTCACAAGTTGAAGAAATTTTACTGAGTCCCAAAAGATTTCATACGGCCAAGTGTGTATGCGGCTAAGTGTGCATGCGACCTCGTCGACCATGCGGCTATGAACTATGCATCCCTCTTCTTCTGGACGCATAATTTCTCACCGACTTTGTACAGCTTTGTATGATTTTTGTCTTTTTTCTGACACACTTTATTGCTTGTCACATCAGTCACATCTATCACTTTACGTTACTTCTTCTGACTTGCATTTATTGATGGTCACATTGCACGTTTTCCGAAGAGTGGACTTTGCTTTGCCCATGCATCTACGCCAACTATGCAGCCTCATGCGGCCTCGACTTCATGCGGCACCCTGTCTCATGTGGCCTCGACTTCATGCGGCACCCTGCTTCATGCGGCAGGTTGTCAATGCGCCTATTGTTCCTATACAATACCCTATTTCTTGCATACGTTGGGCACTTGCTTGATTTAATATTTTCATTTGATTGAATGATTGTGATGCTATATGTGTTAAATCTAGAAATAACTTGTATGACCCAGATGTGATCGTGTGCTAAATTTAACTAAGCACCTGACATGAGCCAAGTAGATGTGGCCTTATTTGTACTAACTTGCTAATTAAAATACCTTTCCTTGACCACCTTATTATACGTTGGATAGAATAAGGGACGTAGTTTAACTCGGGGGAGGATCTGTAATTCCGGTCCTTGTTTTGTTTAAGGATTATGAATCTAATCTTGAGGGGTTCTCGCACTACTCTTATCCTCATCCATCGATATAATAAAGTGATAATTTGTCACTACCGTATTTTTTAGAAAAAAGATATTTTGGTCATTTTATAATTAATTGAATATTGTGCATGTTAAATATTTACTTATTGTATTATTTATTTATTATTAGCATGATAGATTTATTTATTTTGGACTTGTGTTAGTGGACCTAACTAGTTTAGTTTAGACTCATGGACCAACATATATTAATTGTTAGAATTGAGCCCAACTAGAAAGCCCATTAATTAGGAGGATGATTAAATTAATTAAACCATTGGACTAGAAGCTTTCCTCCTTAATTAATTTCTTCATGAGAGGCCCCAAGGGGTATTTTAGACTTTACATAGTAGCTTGAGGGAGGGGGCAAGTGAGGTCAATATAAAGGGGATAAAAATTTTCTCTCTCTTCATTTTTTATTCCAAATCTAGATCTAGAATTTTCCTCAACCAAATTTTATCAAATCCCTACCAAATTTTCACCCAATTACTTCTCAAATTACCATTAGAGACTAGAAGATCAATGATCTAGAAGGAGAAAGCAAGGATCTACAAAGAGGAGCAAGGATCTACAAGTTGGAAGCTAATTTCACCAATTTTGGAGGTTTCATTGGGAATCCATCTTCCAATAGGTATAATTCAGTTTTTTCCCTTAAAATAGCTTCTAAATCTGAGATTTAATCATGAATAATCAACCCATATGTATGTACTACCTATAGGATTTGGTTTTGTGTTCATAAGAGACCTATGGAGAAAGTTATGGTACTTTTTGTGTCAATTTTGGGAGAATTCCGAAAATAACTTTTGTTGTGTGTGTCAATTGATCCTATAGATCAATTTGGCATATGTTTATGTGTTTGGGGCTAGTGTCGTGTCTATAATTGGGTATATGTTGGTCGTATCCCAACAATTTGGTGATACATGTTGTTTTGGGGGTTTTTCCTCCGACACGGGACTTTGTACATGTCGTATTTTGACACGGACACATAGATCTATATTTGACACTTTGTTTTGTTCATAAATATTATATGTGATTTGTTTGTGTCCTTCGGGGTGAAATTGGATGTGTGGTAGACTCGTGTCGTATGCGTATCCTAGATCTAGTGGGATACGGTGTGATACGCTCCAATTATTATGTGTTTATGTGTAGATCTAATTAATTGTGCTTTAATTCTTGAATTATAATTGTGTATGTATCTATATATATTATATATGTATTATGTATATTTATTATAGTGTTTATTGTATCATAGATCTATGTATTATATATGTATTAATAGAATATATATTATGTAGCTTTCTTCTACATGCATTAATATATATGTTAGGGATGTAAATATATGTATATATTTTATATAATATATATGTATGTTTAATTAAGTAATTAGATTATTTATATATAATTATTTATATATATATATGTATGTAGATATATATTTATAAGTGGTAGCATATGTATATATAATATAGTAGATATATTTATATGTGGTTATATATATAGTTATATTATATATTGTTATATATTTATATTATTATATGATTATATATATGTATACATATATGTATAGTTATATATACATATTACTATATGTGTGTGTGTATGTTACTATGTGGTATTTTATACAATTTACTATGTATAAGTGTATGTATAGTTATATATAGTTTTATATGTTTATTGTATAAATATATATTATGGGTTATATATATGTATTATATATATGTATTTATATATATATATTGTATATATATATACATATATTTTTAGCGACAACAGCGAGCCAGAAGTGTCACAACAGCAGCAACAAATGCAAATAATAGCAGCTTTTCAGCGACATCAGTCAGCGACAGTTGCAGAAAACTGTCGCTGAAATAACAGTGTATCAGAAGCTTCAGCGACAGTTTTTAGTGACAGTGCAGGAAACTGTCACAAAAACTGCAGTGTATCTATATACACAGCAGCTTTCTGTGACAGTGGACAGGGTATTTAGCGACGGTTTGGCAGTTTTTAATATATTAGATATTAATATATATATAGATATATATGTATATATATATGGTAATTAATATATATATAAATATGTTCCTAATTGCTATTTGTATTATAGTATACTATATATGTATATATTTAGTTGTAGCATATAAACTTATTAGAATAATTAGTATACTTTAGTTATCAATTGTTATGAGTATTTTTTATATATTATATATTTGTAGGTATGTATGTACGTATATATGTATTAATAGTTAGTGTGTAGTTGGTAGTTAGTATTATTCTATTAGTACATACTAGAGTTATATTGGATTGATATATGTAATTATTGATAGGTAGTTAGTATATATATGAAATTTTGGCAATTATCTTGAGATATCAAGGTAAGTATCAAGATATACCAAGGTATGAGTAGTAGGTATTGGCATAAGTAATAGGATAGTTGTAAACTAATTATGGATTGGTATTAAGGTGACTAAAATAAGGTATATAGAATTATATAAATATTAAATGCATAGTAGTTTATAATTATTGTTGGGTAGTTAGTATAAATAAGGTTTTGAATTTACCTTGAGATGCCAAGGTAAGTATCAAGGTATTGGGTTTGGATATCAAGATAGAGGTTTAGTATTGCGATACCAAGTTGGTTCGAAACCAAGGTATCCATTTAGCATTTGTAATTAGGATTTTATATATATAATATTGTTTGATATGTACATATGTGTTATATTTATCCCTTGTTTGCGTATCCTGAGATACGGTATCTTAGTATCCTAAGATTTAGTTTGTATGGCCTAGATTCATAGTGTGTGAGCCCAATTTCTTTGAGTTAGACTCATGCAACATAGAAATAGGTAGTTGACCATAATTTGACTATAGTTGACCATAGTTGACTTAGAGTTGACCTAGTTTGACTTTTGACTTAGAAATGACTTTATGACCTAGAAAGTTGACTAGTTTAATTTATTTCTCTTTCCAAAAACTTGTATTAATGCAATATTTTATATATAGGTCTGTGACACCAGTTCGGACATCATTTTTTATCATTTGCTCTGGACCACAGGTGAGTACATTCTCTGATAGTTTTCATTATTTGATTACCACTATAATTCAAGTATTTAGAAATGTTACTTATGATTCTTGATACGATGGTACACGGATTGGTATTGTTATTGGATCGTTAGTCATGGAATGTTACCTTGATTATGGAGATGGTATCGGATACTATCCTTGTTGGTATTGAATAACATTGAATATTGTAGATTAAACATTGGATACATTGGCTAGTGACGTGTCATGATTCGATCCATCATATCAGTCGGGGCAGGAGAAATACCAATTAAATATGTGATCAAGAAACTATTGGCTAGTAGTGTAATCATTGGCTACTAACTAACCATGCAATTCACGTATGGTTGAGTTAGCTCCTTAGTGTAATCATTGAATCTCCCAGGCCGATCACATATTTAGTTAGTATCTCAAATCACATAGTTATTGTTGATTCTATTATTCAGTTCATTGATTACCTTGTTCTATTCTGACATTATAGTTCATTCCTTTATTCTTGTACGCATTGATTATATTCTGTTGTTAGTATTGCCTATTCTCTCATTGTTCTTGATTATCAGTTATATCCTCATCGTAGATAGCATCTTCTATTCTACTGCTTTATAGTTTTTGTCAATTAATTGAAACTGCTATTGGGTTGTACTTCGCTCCATTCCTGACTGAAAAACATTTTTCAGAGGATCTGGGAGATTGGTGTCCGACATACTATGGACCTCAGCCTATAGATGGTTCAGACTTGGACCCACTAGTTCTGGAGTGACTGTCGAGAGATTTAGCCGGATTCACTAGTTAGCATAATTAGTTCTCTTTAGCATTTTGGTACCGGATTTGTTTTCGGCATATATTTGTGTTTGGATATTATTTCTATTTGTTGTTGTTATATTTTTAACTGCTAAGTTATGTTAGACTTCTGTGATATCTTTTCGTGCCATAGAAATGTGATTGAGTATTGTGTTGAATTAAGTTGATTACTCTCTTCTTGGAGTTGAGATATTATTGGAGGTTTATGCTTTATAGTGAGATAATTAGATAGTATAGTTGACCAAGACAGCGTTCTACTGCCGATGCTGCGGCGTAGGCTGGGCGTTGTTCCCGACTTGCATCCCTACACCGGGTGCGGGTCGTGACATATTTTTAGTGGTGGCCCATGCAGGTCAGGCTTCGCAATATTGCGATGTCGTGGTAGTGCGATGACTTAGTTGTACTACTGCGAGCCTGCGATAGGATATAGGACATATGATACTAGGAAGAGAGAGGGATACTCAATCACAACTAGGAATTCCAATCTGAATTGAATCGCTAATTTTGATTCCTTCTGAATACTTTTGTCCTTCCTTGATGATATCTTATCTTGTGTCGAATTGATCTCCTTTGTTTCGATCTGTCTTCAGGATGCCGCCGAAGACTAGATCCCATCGATTAGGAGCAGTTTCTGCGAGGTCTGCCACCTCTCAATCTTCCACTCAGGCAGTAGGGTTTGTACCTCCTACGACATCAGTTCATGTAGGAGTCTCGGCTGCCTTCGGGGGTTCTCCTCCACCTGTTCCGAGGACTACTCCAGTTGCTTCGGAAGGACTTCCACCACCTCTATTTTTAGGAGATACCGCACCGATGGTTGCACTATTTAGAGAGATGATAGAATTACAGAGGGGACAGATAGAAGCCCAGCACATGCAGTCAGATTTGATGCGGCAGAGTATGGAAAACACCCATCAGATAGCTATAACAGCAGTTCAGAAAGAGGCTCCTCCACAGCCACAGGATATTCAGATCAAGCCAGGCAACATTTAAAATTTTAAGAAGCTTGAGCCTCGAGTTTTCAAGGGTACAGAAGGTATAGTCTATGCTGATGATTGGCTTGAAGATATCGAGCGACTCATGAAGGTGTCCCATCTTGCGGAGGATCTGAAGGTTAAGGCGGTAGGACTTCAACTGTTTGACGTTGCCCGCACTTGGTTCAGGAATGAGCCAATTCTTACTGATGCGGGGTAGTCTTGGGAGATATTCAAGGATCTCTTTAAGAAGAAGTTCTTTGCTCGGACGGACATATTGGAATTAGAAAGGCAATTTGAGAGCCTTACACAAGGAAGCATGTCCGTAGAGGAGTATGCCGCAGAGTTCGGGAGGCTGAGCCGATTTGCGGAGTACTTGGTGAGAGAGCCAGAAGTTTGGGCTATCCATTTCCGCGAGGGTCTGAATTGGGAAATGAAGATTCTCATTCCGTCTTTCTACGAGACGTATTCTGAGATACTTTCGGAGGCACGCAAGGTCGAGCGGGAGTGGAACTTGAAGCCGAAGAGGGACCGTGATATGTTTGGGGGTGACAGTAGCAGTACGGGACCGGCAAAGAGGCCGCGGTTCCAGCAACAGCAGTTTCTAGTACAATTCGGAGCCTATCAGCAGCAATATCAGATGTCAGAACCTATTGTTGCTCCAGTACAAGCTCTAGTACAACAGATACCACAGCAGCCTTAGAGATAGGTGCAATAAGCTCCTCAATGCACCTATTACAAGAAGACTGGGCACACTTGGGAGATGTGCCAGAAGAGACTTGGAGCATGCTTACATTATGGATCAACGGAGCATATGGTGAAGGATTGTCTCTGGACAATTCAACGTCCAGGCCAGGATGCAGATCAAGGGTAGAGAGGTGGAGTTAGGCGACCTGTAGCACCACAGATTGCTCATCACCCGCAGAGGGAGCTACCTCGGCAGGGCGGAGCATTTGCGATGACGGTCGAGTAGACCAATACTACAGGTGATGGGTTAAAGAGTCTGTTCTTTCTTTCTGTTCCTTTCATCTATTTTGATTGATTGATTCTTTAGTACCTTTTGGAAGCTTGTGTTATATAGTTAGTGTAGCTATAGAATACCCTGACAGAGACAACAGTAATAAGACAGGTGGAGACCATGACCAAGCATGTTATTCTTTGAATAGGATTGTTCTTAGTAAGATAAGACCTTATTAGACTATGATTGCTGGGGGTTTGACCTAGAAGGAGTACGATCACCCTTAAATTTTGAGGACGAAATTATTTTAAGGGGGATAGACTTGTCACTACCGTATTTTTTAGAAAAGGATATTTTGGTCATTTTATAATTAATTGAATATTGTGTATGTTAAATATTTATTTATTGTATTATTTATTTATTATTAGCATGATAGATTTATTTATTTTGGACTTGTGTTAGTGGACCTAACTAGTTTAGTTTAGACTCATGGACCAACATGTATTAATTGTTAGAATTGAGCCCAACTAGAAAGCCCATTAATTAGGAGGATGATTAAATTAATTAAACCATTGGACTAGAAGCTTCCCTCCTTAATTAATTTCTTCATGAGAGGTCCCAAGGGGTATTTTAGACTTTACATAGTAGCTTGAGGGAGGGGGCAAGTGAGGCCTATATAAAGGGGATGAAAACTTTCTCTCTCTTTATTTTTCATTCCAAATCTAGATCTAGAATTTTCCTCAACCAAATTTCATCAAATCCCTACCAAATTTTCACCCAATTACTTCTCAAATCACCATTAGAGACTAGAAGATCAAGGATCTAGAAGGAGGAAGTAAGGATCTACAAAGAGGAGCAAGGATCTACAAAGAGGAGCAAGGATCTACAAGTTGGAAGCTAATTTCACCAATTTTGGAGGTTTTATTGGGAATCCATCTCCCAATAGGTATAATTCAGTTTTTTTTTTCCCCTTAAAATAGCTTCTAAATCTAAGATTTAATCATGAATAATCAACCCATATGTATGTACTACCCATAGGATTTGGTTTTGTGTTCATAGGAGACCTATGGAGAAAGTTATGGTACTTTTTGTGTCAATTTTGGGGGAATTCCGAAAATAACTTTTGTTGTGTGTGTCAATTGATCCTATAGATCAATTTGGCATATGTTTATGTGTTTGGGGCTAGTGTCGTGTCCATAATTGGGTACATGTAGGTCGTATCCCAACAATTTGGTGATACGTGTTGTTTTGGGGGTTTTTTCTCCGACACGGGACTTTGTACATGTCGTATTTTGACACGGACACATAGATCTATATTTGACACTTTGTTTTTGTTCATAAATATTATATGTGATTTGTTTGTGTCCTTCGGGATGAAATTGGATGTGTGGTGGACTCGTATCGCATGCGTATCCTAGATCTAGTGGGATACGGTGTGATACGCTCCAATTATTATGTGTTTATGTGTAGATCTAATTAATTGTGCTTTAATTGTTGAATTATAATTGTGTATGTATATATATATATTATATATGTATTATGTATATTTATTATAGTGTTTATTGTATCATAAATCTATGTATTATATATGTATTAATAGAATATATATTATGTAGCTTTCTTCTACATGCATTAATATATATGTTATAATATATGTTAGGGATGTAAATATATGTATATATTTTATATAATATATGTGTATGTTTAATTAAGTAATTAGATTATTTATATATGATTATTTATATATATATATATATGTATGTAGATATATATTTATAAGTGGTAGCATATGTATATATAATATAGTAGATATATTTATATGTGGTTATATATATAGTTATATTATATATTGTTATGTATTTATATTATTATATGATTATATATATGTATACATATGTGTATAGTTATATATACATATTACTATATGTGTGTGTGTATGTTACTATGTGGTATTTTATACAATTTACTATGTATAAGTGTATGTATAGTTATATATAGTTTTATATGTTTATTGTATAAATATATATTATGGGTTATATATATGTATTATATATATGTATTTATATATATATTGTATATATATATACATATATTTTCAGCGACAACAGCGAGCCAGAAGTGCCGCAACAGCAGCAACAAATGCAAATAATAGCAGCTTTTCAGCGACATCAGTCAGCGACAGTTGCAGAAAACTGTCGCTGAAACAACAGTGTATCAGCAGAGTATCAGAAGCTTCAGCGACAGTTTTTAGTGACAGTGCAGGAAACTGTCACAAAAACTGCAGTGTATCTATATACATAGCAGCTTTCTGTGACAGTGGACAGGGTATTTAGCGACGGTTTGGCAGTTTTTAATATATTAGATATTAATATATATATAGATATATATGTATATATATATGGTAATTAATATATATATAAATATGTTCCTAATTGCTATTTGTATTATAGTATACTATATATGTATATATTTAGTTGTAGGATATAAATTTATTAGAATAATTAGTATACTTTAGTTATCAATTGTTATGAGTATTTTTTATATATTATATATTTGTAGGTATGTATGTACGTATATATGTATTAATAGTTAGTGTGTAGTTGGTAGTTAGTATTATTCTATTAGTACATTATATTGGATTGATATATGTAATTATTGATAGGTAGTTAGTATATATATGAGATTTTGGCAATTACCTTGAGATATCAAGGTAAGTATCAAGATATACCAAGGTATGAGTAGTAGGTATTGGCATAAGTAATAGGATAGTTGTAAACTAATTATGGGTTGGTATTAAGGTGACTAAAATAAGGTATATAGAATTATATAAATATTAAATGTATAGTAGTTTATAATTATTGTTGGGTAGTTATATAAATAAGGTTTTGAATTTACCTTGAGATGCCAAGGTAAGTATCAAGGTATTGGAGGATAATCAAGGTATTGGGTTTGGATATCAAGATAGAGGTTTAGTATTGCGATACCAAGTTGGTTCAAAACCAAGGTATCCATTTAGCATTTATAATTAGGATTTTATATATATAATATTGTTTGATATGTACATATGTGTTATATTTATCCCTTGTTTGCGTATCCTGAGATACGGTATCTTAGTATCCTAAGATTTAGTTTGTATGGCCTAGATTCATAGTGTGTGAGCCCAATATCTTTGAGTTAGACTCATGCAACATAGAAATAGGTAGTTGACCATAATTTGACTATAGTTGACCATAGTTGACTTAGAGTTGACCTAGTTTGAATTTTGACTTAGAAATGACTTTATGACCTAGAAAGTTGACTAGTTTAATTTATTTCTCTTCCCAAAAACTTGTATTAATGTAATATTTCATATATAGGTCTGTGACACCAGTTCGGACATCATTTTTTATCATTTGCTCTGGACCACAGGCGAGTACATTCTCTGATAGTTTTCATTATTTGATTACCACTATAATTCAAGTATTTAGAAATGTTACTTATGATTCTTGACACAATGGTACACGGATTGGTATTGTTATTGGATCGTTAGTCATAAAATGTTACCCTGATTATGGAGATGGTATCGGATACTGTCCTTGTTGGTATTGGATAACATTGAATATTATAGATTAAACATTAGATACATTGGCTAGTGACGTGTCATGATTCGATCCATCATATCAGTCGGGGCGGGAGAAATACCAATTAAATATGTGATCAAGAAACTATCGGCTAGTAGTGTAATCATTGGCTACTAACTAACCATGCAATTCACGTATGGTTGAGTTAGCTCCTTAGTGTAATAATTGAATCTCCCAGGCCGATCACATATTTAGTTAGTATCTCAAATCACATAGTTATTGTAGATTCCATTATTCAGTTCATTGATTACCTTGTTCTATTCTGACATTATAGTTCATTCCTTTATTCTTGTACGCATTGATTATATTCTGTTGTTAGTATTGCCTATTCTCTCATTGTTCTTGATTATCAGTTATATCCTCATCGTAGATAGCATCTTCTATTCTACTGCTTTATAGTTTTTGTCAATTAATTGAAACTGCTATTGGGTTGTACTTCGCTCCATTCCTGACTGAAAAATATTTTTCAGAGGATCCGGGAGATTGGTGTCCGACATACTATGGACCTCAGCATATAGATGGTGCAGACTTGGACCCACTAGTTCTGGAGTGACTGTTGAAAGATTTAGCCGGATTCACTAGTTAGCATAATTAGTTCTCTTTAGCATTTTGGTACCGGATTTGTTTCCGGCATATATTTGTGTTTGGATATTATTTCTATTTGTTATTGTTATATTTTTAACTGCTAAGTTATGTTAGACTTTTGTGATATCTTCTCGTTCCATAGAAATATGATTGAGTATTGTGTTGAATTAAGTTGATTACTCTCTTCTTGGAGTTGAGATATTATTGGAGGTTTATGCTTTATAGTGAGATAATTAGATAGTATAGTTGACCAAGACAGCGTTCTACTGCCGATGCTACGGCGTAGGCTGGACGTTGTTCCCGACTTGTATCCCTACACCGGGTGCGGGTCGTGACACAATTAATGTGACCAATGATTGACTGTCCTGTCCTGAATAACTTGCTACGTGACAACTTGTCCGTGATCTTGATTCTAGAACTTGTTCCTGCCCTGACTATTGTATCTGTGCTGATACACTTGATCGCACAGAAAGTGCTACTTGATAGATATAAATATGGTTAGCCATCATGACACACACTCTTACTACGTGATATATGTAATTATTTCCATGAACGGATCTGGTAGTTGGACATTGACTTTAGCCGGGGCTAGATAATACTGAATGTTGCACCATACTTAGGTGAATCCAGATTTAACTTTCGAGTGATAATATGGATTCGTATCAAGAGTGCCCATACGTAAAGTATGATATCTAAGAAGGAATATTCATACGACCATGATATGAGATTCTAATTAACCTAGGGTTAACTAGGCAACTAAATTTATAGAGCATTTGGAGGAAACGGTATCTCAAGATCGTGCATGTCGAACTATCCTAAATTAGCTAGGAGTAAAGGTTAGCCACCATGAATACTATATATCATCCGCACTAGTGGAGTGTAGTATCTGATTTAATTATAAAACCGAGCTAGTATCTTTCCTATAGAAAGCCTAAAACTGCTACTGATTAATAATTAGCTCAATGCCCCTGCAAGGGACTGGTGCATCACTTTACATAAATACTGGCTCGTATATCATTCGTTTAGCCAACCATGCTCGATTATTGCACGATCTGAGGATACTTATATATTGCATTACTAGGATAACCCAGAGATCACATATCAAGCCAAACTACATGATTCGCCATCTAAATTGCTTATATTATATGTCTAGCCATGAAAGTGGGCTATCGTGGTATGATGATTCAACCCATATCCTTGTTTGGTTATTGAATTGCGTCATTATGTTACGATAACCCATGGACCGAAGCTATGTTATTTTTTTATATTGTATCTCTGCTTGTATATTATGCCTTCTGTTAAGTGGACTGAAACTACGACGTAGAATTATTTTAGTTTGACCATAATTAAGGGACATATTCTATCTTGATTTGATAGGGCACTTCCTATTCTTATTTGGTGAAGGGGTATCGTATCATGTCATGGATGGGACATATGTCATTGATTGTTGGTCACGTATCTCATGCTATAGCACTATTTTTGTTTCTTTATTTCGTGCTTCCTTTGTGGTACTTGCTATTTGGGGTCTGACCCCACTGGCTTTGCATGGCCAGGTTTAGAGCCAACACTTGAGGATCAAGCTTACTTCTCCCTCACTGATGGCATACACCAGAAGGATGGTTGTTAAGGGTATTGAGTGGGTTTTTTGTTTCACTGCTCGTTTTTTATAAACTATATTCTTTTGAACGTATAGCCAACCGGCACCTATCAACCGGAGAGTCTGGACACTAATTCCCTATATGACTGTATTATATTCAGACTGCAGCTGACTGACTATCATGCATACTTTTGATTATCTATCTGGCATATTATTCTGTACCGCTAGATCTCTAGAACATTCTGATACGGCATTTGGGACGCCTTACTGCTTACTCTGAAATGGTCTATGTTACTGATACTTGTTTGAATAATTGAGACAATAGAAGTTCTTGACCCTAGGAGACTTGATTGTAGTATGCACCCTCTTGTCTCTATACAACCTTAACACATTGCGGGTTGCTTCAGTATTCTGTAAGGTGTAGTTGGCTGAGTCATTCCTCCGCTCTCCAGTATTCTGGTTCTGGGGCATGACAAGGTTTTAGTGGTAGCCCATGCAGATCCGGTTTTTCAGACTTGTGGGGTGGCTTAATCAGAGGATATCTCAATCAAACATGCTTCTTTTTGAAATCCTGAATTTGTCTCCTCGAAACTTAGCTTGAATTATGTACCATTGATTCCTCGATCCTTTCTCGTCATGTTCTTGATTTATCTTGTGTCCTTTTCCTCAGGGCTTCTCCAGCATCGGTGGGTAGAGCACTAAAAATTTTAGCAGGACAAGGATCCGTTGGTCCACAATGAGAGGCAACACCTGTACCTGAAGGGATCATTATAGAACCAGTAGAGGAGCACGATGAGCAACGTATACCAGAAGTTCCAGTGCCCCCCATCGTACTAGTAGTGCCAGAAGCACTGGATATGCCAATATTGCTGAAAATCATATAAGGAATGATGGTGATACAATAACTTCAGCAGCTTCAGTAGCAAGAACAAAATGTCTTATAAAATCAAGGATTACAAACGGCTTTGGAAATGAGTGTTAGAACAGACTCAGGGGCATCGATGAAGTTCTGCTGACTTAACCCTAAGTATTTTGATGGTACGGAGGACGCCATTACCGCAGACGCCTGACTGCAGAGTATAGAGATAATATTGACAGCGACAAAGGTTCCAACTGAGGAACAAGTTAATCAGGTCCGATTGCAACTCCAAGACTTTGCTAGAGATTGGTGGGCAGCAGAAAAAGTTGGATTAAGACAACCTATTTCATAGGAAAACTTTATGGCCCATTTCAGGGTTAAGTATTTCGAAGTAGTGGCACAGTATGAGCTACAATAGAGGTTTATCAACTTCAAGCAGTCTGGAAGGACGGTGGATGGCTATGCGACATAGTTTTGAAAGCTTAGCAGATTTTCTCCAACGATGGTAGCAACAGAACCAGAGAGGGCAATGAGGTTTCAGTACAGACTCCATCTGGAAATTTAATAACTGGTAGAGGGCCATAACAATGAGACTTTCGACGAAGTATTGATCGCATCTAGGCGACATGAGCTGACGATACAGAGGTTAGCCTCAAGGACGGGATGCCAAAAGAGGTCTCATACACAGAGCGGAGGAGGAGGACCAACACAGCGGATGTCAACACCATCTTCTAATGTTCGCATTCATGACACAACACCAAGGAGGCTAGTGGCATCGGCAACAACAGCACCAGTTCGGCTGTATCGGCCGAGGCAGCAGCAACAATAGCGATTTAGAGCCCTAGTCGGATGTACGTACTGTGACAAGGGAGACATATGAAAGATGTGTGTAGGATAGCACAAGGGTTGTGCCTACGATGTGGTAGTCCAAATTATCGGATTGCCAATTGTCCGATGATGTAGAGGATTGAAGGACCGACTCAGTGGTTTGTATTACCAATACCAGGAGCAGCACAATAAAGAGTACCAGCACTGGCAATCATGCCATTGGCTCAGCGTCCCTTGCCGACACAAACTCAGTTGTAAAACCAGCAGAGGAATAAGCAGTATGGGCAGCAGAGGCCACAACTGTGTATTCAAGGGAGACAACAACAAGGAGCGCAACAAGGCCAAGGGCAAGCTTTTACTCGATCTCTAAAGGAGGCCTTGGCATCAGGTGACATGGTGGCAGGTAACATTCTTATTACATTTTTTCCTGCCGTAGCATTATTTCATTCGGGAGTATCCCATTTATTTGTATGTGAACAATTTGTGACACGTATTAGATTGGAGTTTGAGACATTACCAGAGAGATTGAATATACTAACTGGTAATGGTCTCGTAGGAGTCAGTAGGGTATGTTAAGCATGTCCAATCGTAGTGTGCAAGAAATTATTACCTGCATGATCAAACGAGTTCCTTATGGGTAATTTTGACATTATTTTAGGCATGAACTGGTTGAGAGATAGTCATGTGACGATAGATTGCTGTAGGGGCAGATTATTGTTTAACATCCCGAGCAAGAAAGAGTTTATCTTCAACAGAACAGTGAAGGATCAGCATGAAGGTGGCATTGCAGCAGTAGCAGGAGTTGAAGATCAGTTTCCCAGAGTGATCGAAGAATTTCTTGACATATTTTCAGAAGAGCTGCCAGGATTATCTCCAATAAGAGTAATGGAGTTCTGTATAGAGTTAAAACCAGGAGCAAAACCAGTTTCCAATAAGATCTATCAGATGTCACCAATGGAACTTAACCAGTTCACATGCAAAATATTTGTGCAGAAATGTCTTCTGACCATAAATTTGTATCTTCTCCTTCCCTTGACTTACACGATGTAATAAACCAAAACCGTAAGACAATAGACATTTTCTCTTCAGCAGCAACATATCCACAAGATCATTACTGTAACATAATAGTGGTCAACTGTTATTGCTTAAAGGCAGATGGAGAACTAGTCAAACAGTTAGTGCTTGACATATTATAAATTGTTTTGCCAACTAGACAGTGATCTCGAAGGCGAAGATGGTGCTACGATCAAGACTTTCTCTTCGCTTCCATCAGCATGACATGGCAGTCTTCTCATAAGAGCCATAGCGGGAAAAGGGGATGACTTCGCAATCATCGGTTACTCCGGCCAACTCTTCAGACGCTAAGTACTGATCCAGAGTCGATTTGTGGTCCACTCCCATGGATGGGGTATATCTAGGCACTGACTCCAGGACTATATCCTTGTAGCATAGTGAAGTATATCTAGTTTTGGGAAGTATGCATTCAAAGTCTGAGGAAGATAGTGTAAACTCTAGATACACAATACTTTTAATTGACCCTTCCATCAATAGGTGTATAGTAAACTCCTATGTAGGAGAGAATGTGGAAAGTAGTAATAATTGCACTGAACAACGCATGAACTACATGGATAATGCAATCTAAGAGCTCTAGGTCAAGATGCAGTAAATCATGGGTGCTTTTCCACTACCTCTGCCAACTCCAGTTTATCCAAACCTAGAAGTTAAAGACAATCAAGAATCTGCAACACCTTCTCCAAATCCAGTAGCCATTGGGGGTAGGCCATAACCAATAATGTTGGTTGCCCAGTCAACTCAGCAAACTGTTATAACCCTAATTCTAGATGCCATCCGTAAACTGGAGGCTTGTGTGGAACCTCTCACTAATATGGTTAACTTTCAAAGGGGAGGAATATCTTAGCCTTGCCCGAATTAATGGGATGAGATGGAACATCTACCAAATTTTAAACCACAATCGCTGCTATCATATGAAGGATTGACTTTACCTCGTCAATACCTTTACTATTTCTAGTCGCATATACTATATATTTCGAAAAATGATGCCCTTTTAACGATAATTGTCGGGACATTGCTGGGAGTGACGTGTGAATGGTTTAAGAGTTTGTCGAATGGCTCCATCAAAACCTGGCAGGACCAAGAATGTAAGCCCATAATTTAAGATTGGCAATTTAATTATTATTTATATTTATTTAATTAGAAAAAAAATTATTCTTGGCTAATTAGATAATATAGTTTCATTGATTTATTTAACTATATTTATCTATATTTAATAATTACAAATGTTTCAAAAAAATGTTTAAAGAATTATTTTATAAACATACTTAATATTTTGATATTTTCGAACGTATACCCAGTTATAAAATTCAACTTTTAAGTTCTATAAATTTTTATACATATAATGGTATTATCTATTTTTATTTAGAAACATTTCTTTTTATTAATTAGTAATTATATTTTCTAATAAAATAATATTTATTATCTTGCATGAACAAGTTTATATTATACTTAATTATAAAATACACTGTATATATATTTTCTAATTTTTTATAATTTTTCGGATATATATATTTACTTATGTATAAAGAAAAGAAAAAGAAAAACAATAACCCTAATCCTATCCCTAACTCTAAATCATACCTTAACCCAAACCCTAAACAAAACCTAAAACTATTACTATCTGACGTAGACCCACGGAACAGCCCCCGCCCCCCGATAGGCCTCTCCCCCTATATATATCTAAATCAATCCCTAACCCTAAATCTAATTTCTTATAACTGTAGAAGCATAAAAAGTATGCCTCCAAAGAATGATAGATTCAAAGAAAGAATGACACATCCCTTCATAAAATAAACCAGCAAGAAGAGTGGCACACTCTAACAATGTTTCAGAATATGGCACACTTTCTTCTTAAACGGAACAGAGGCGCACTTTGAGTCAGATTTGTAAAGATAGGTGTACAACTCTCACGTTTCATCCCCCACATTTAATGTAATAAATCAGACAGACTGGCACAACAGTCGAGGAAATCAGAGTCATTATGACAAGAGATTTTCAGCACGCAGACCCAGGTTATCGTCTAGTGGTCTATCCGGCTAAAATCTTATAGAGTGCACCATTGTGCACAACACTTATAGAGTGCGCCAATGTGCACAACTCTTAAAGAGTGTGCCATTGTGCACAAACTCTTACAGAGTGCGCCATTGTATTAAACCCTTATAAAGTGTGCCAATGTGCTAAACTCTTATAGGGGGCGCCATTATGCCAAACTCTAACAGAGTACGCCTGTATGGCCGCTATCTCTCAAGATCTTATCAAAGTGCACCAGTATAGCCTTTGTCTTCAAACTTCATCAGAGCTAGCCAAGGTTGACAATTCCTTCAAGAGTGCGCATGTGATCTTAACTAACAGTGAGCGGTTATGATTATGTGTCTTTCATGCAATGTTTCTTGTAAGATGTGCAAAAATAACTATCCCCACGACCTACGTTTTTCTCGTATAGGAAGTCTGTCAAGCAAGCAGTATATTGTGCACCTACTCAGCAGAACGTGGGTTATGAAACCCACAAAAGTGCGCACAAAATGTTAAATACAGTATAAATTGCCCAAAGTGCATGCATACTTCTATAACCGGTCCTGAAGGTTATAAATACATGCTTAGTTCTGAAGGACCGTAAGGCAACTCTAGAGGGGTGGTGAATAGAGTGCAGCGGAATAATCTACCCAATTTTAGATTATCAGAATAAAGACTGTTGCTAACTAACAGCGTATGTAGAGACATTAAAGCAAAGCAGTAAAGTAGAGAGAGAAAGCAAACGAAAACACCAAGATATATACTGGTTTTCCTCTGAGAGGACTAGTCCAGTCCCGAGAACTCAAGCTGGGAGTTTTATCCACTATAATCACCAATAGCGAATCACAAGCTTTGATCCGAAGGCTTTCCACTTCTTTACACCACGAGTTTTGATCTGAAGGCTCGCAACTTCAAACACCACGAGTTTTGATCCGAAGGCTTGCAACTTCACACATAACAGGGGCTTGATGAACCAAGCTCTTTATAACTCTGTAGACTTCTAGACCGAGATCGTACTTGGTACTTAGAAGGCTAGGGATTTGATCTTGGAGATAAGAAAGTTTAGGCACTGAGGGTTTACTCACTATAGGATAGAAAGATTGAGAATGGTTGAGTGAGTAGGAATGTGAAAATTCAATCATATTTATAAGGTATTGGAAACAGAATTCGGCTAGAATTAGATAGGATTTAAATCAAATTTTCAGCCGTTGGACCAAGAAACCAGGAGATTATTGAACTGGTTGATTTTATACCAAAAGGGTAACTGAGTTCGGTCTGAGTTCGGCACGAGTTTGGCCTGGGTTCGATTTCTAAGTATGGTAGACTTTGTTAATGAATGTGGCCTAATTTGGTGGATAGGTTCTAGGTTTATTTGAGTGGACTAAGTTACTTTCTAGTTGCTAGTGTGACTCAACTTACATAAGTCCTAGACTCAAATAAAATATTAAATTATATATGAAAACCAAGAGCAATGATGACGCCAAACTTCTGAAACATCTGCTGACTTGAAGTCGCTTTTTCCCTTGACGGCAGTTGTCCAAAGATAACCAGATCTAGAAATCTAAATACCTTTCAGGGGCTTCTCCCCCGACCCCCACGAGGGGCGCTGTCCCCTCGACCCCCGTCCGCTGACCGGGTAGTGGAACCTCCAAGTGCGAGGCTCCAGATAAGTCGTAGGCAGTTGGACAAAATGTTTTGGTATAACGTCGTATTTAGCTCATCGTCATATAGCATATGTCCATTGTTGATCTTACTTATTGCTTTCTATAAATACATGTTAGAAGAACAAGAAAATATAGAGAAGCAAATATTACATATCTGGACAATTTTTAGTTTAAGTAGAAGATACTATAGTGATTGATCGATTACCATAATGCTAAACTTAATCGATTAGCCATATTCAAAAACTCAACATAAACATTGGGCCAACATGTTCCTTATTCACACAGACGGACAGAGGGATAAAAGATAGAAGTTCTACGTGCCAGTACTGCCGAGGCTTTGTTGATCAAGTTCTCCAAGGGTTCAAGGGTTCTAGCATTTCTTCTTTGTGTCAAATGGTCCAAAGAGTAAAGTGATTGACCGTAGATCAGATATCCATAGCTATACTTTCCAGAATCATTGTACTTTAGATTCTTGTATATGATTTATTATACTTTTCTTCTAAAGTTTGTAATATAAAGGTTCGTATATTTTTTGTTCATGAAAAACAAAATGGCGACTCTATTGGGGACGACCTTCTCCTCTGATAAGAAGGTGATAGCTCAACATGATACATCGTTGGTTGGAACAATGCAGAAGACTTTGGTCATGAAGTTTGACCAAAGGGCCTATGAAGAGATGCTTTCTAGGAGTAGTACTAGCCCCTCAAACGTAGTCAAGTCCAAGAAGTTTCGCAAGACGTGGTTGTCCAAGCCTCGCTCTTCCTATCCCAAAGTAGTTCCTACCACTAACGTGGAGTCCCTCATAGTTTCCCCATCCCCAGTCGATGACTTGGTGGATATTATGTCTCAATCTCCAGTCTGTGACTTGGTGGATACTCCTCTTAGCCACGCTAGTGGACCAAATAAGGGGAACACATTGAGACACCCTCGGAATAATAAGCAGGGGATGAACCAATCCGCACAAACTCAATGCCATGCACAGAGAAGATTCAACAGAGACTCCATTACTCGGGGTGCTACCGCACTTTCTTACCCGTCCAAATTACTTGGTGAGAAATTTTTTCAACAACCGTGCCGTCCAAAGAAAGGTTTTTCGCTGTAACTCAAAATAATGCACACAACAGAAGGAAAGCTATGTGCCACTTCTTCTGAAGGTCAGCATTGTGCACCTAAAGCACAAGATTTACGTGTAGCATTGTGCACGCAGAGACGAAAGAGGCGTACTCTTATAGAAGGCACCATTTAAGCCAGTACTTTGCTCTATACGTAGGGTACCAAAAATTTGTGTGTAAAATTTAATGTACAAAATGTAAAAAGATGGAGTTTGTCTTCATCTTATTCTTTCCTTCCTCCGTCGGATTTACGCGAGATTATTGTACAAAAGCGTAATGAGAAGGGACCTTTTGTGCCTAAAAAAGTGCTTCCAAACGAGCACCATTGTGGTTGTCATCAAGTTGTAATCAACTGTTGTTACACCAAAATAGTTGAACCTTCATCTAAATATTCCATGTTTGACCGTTTGGGTTACACCTTGCCCACTATACAGTATTCTCAGAAGCAAGTTGATGAACAAGAAGACAACAAGAAGTTACTTTTGGCACCAGTCTATATGGCTTTGAGGCTTCCTCATAGAGGAAGAGGTTCTAGAGGAAATACCTCAAGGACACCCAGTTAAAGTAGATTAGACCAATTAGTGGAATATTTCGAAGGGGTATATCAAAATACTCGTTCTAAAAGATAGGAACTCTCCCTTCCGGAGAGTGGTCATTCTTCAGAATCTGAAGCTGACTTCCCTGGGGTAGCAATCCTCTGAAATCCGAAACTGAAAGTGTAGACTCCAGCTACACAATGCAATCCACTAGTTCTTCTATTGTCTATAGAGAAATGGGAACATATGGTATCGATGATGAACAAGATACTTCTCCATCTGGAAGGACTAAACAGTGCCTCAAGTCACTAGAAATTTCACTCAAGGATATGCATTCAATGATACAAAGCATGCATCAAATAATGATGGCTCAGCATACTTTCACTCCTGCACCTGATGAAGTTGTAACATCTATTCCATACAGCCATATCCGGAGGGTAGTGCCACCGCTGGATAATATAAATCCAGACGCTAGTCCTAATCAAGACTTAGTAGCATCAACTTCCAACCCTATTAATGCTGGGGGTGGTCCTACACCGTTGGTTATGCAAGTTCAACCCACATCCCTTCAGTAGCTGCACCACCTCAAAATGATAAGACACAACCGGCTATCAAGGAGTTATGAGCCCAATTCAATTCCATGACTAATAGGGACAAACTCCAAAAACTGGGAATTAGACAACCTTTCCCTCAGGAATGGCATAAGGTTGTCTATCCACCTAAATACAAACCTTTAAACATAACTCCTTTTGACGGGACAACGTCACCGGGAAGACACATAAACTACTTCAAAATGGTTATGGGGCACCTCCCACAAGATAATGCCTTGCTCACTAAGCTGTTCGTCGAAGCCTTGTCCGAAAAGATTATGATTGGTTCTGTAGTCTCGCTGATAACTATATTTTATCATTCCAAGATTTGCAAAGATTTTTCTCGCCCATTTTTATGAGGGGATATGGACATGACAATGTCGTCTCTCATCGATACCAAGAAAAAAGAGGAGTATGCTAGCGAATTCATTGAGCGCTTTAGACAAGTAGCTCTGAAAATGACTCATGGTATTTCTGAGAATCACTTGATGGATACATGTAGGAATTTTTTTACCACAGGAGAGATTCTATATTGGTTTGACTCAATTCGAAGATTGGAAAGCCTTCATCATAAATGCAGACGTAGCTGAACAAAATGCAAAAAGTTTTAAACTTGATTTTCTGAAGTTTAAGAGTTCAGAAGATGAAGGAAAGCACCCTTTAAATACTACCAACAACAACAGTCGCAATAACAAAGAAAATGATGTCCTTGCTATAAATTTAGCCAAACGGTCAACCTCTCCTCCAAAACAAAAAGCTCCGAAGTCCTCAAAATCGAAGGAAGAATACTCCTTTGATGAGAATGACATAATAAGTATTTTTGATTGCTTGATAAAGAATAATAAACTAAAGCTACCAGACATCAAGAGACCTGATGAAGCTGGCAAAGTCGATGATCTGAAATACTGTCTATTCCACTGATACGTGCACCACCCCGCGAGAGCTTGTCATATGCTGAAAACAAAGATCTAGCAATTGATTGATTCCCATGCCATCACATTTCATAATGATGAGAATAAGACCACTGCTAATTTTGTGTCATTTTAATTTGGGGATTTCCCATCTCAAGAAGTGTCACATTGGGGTAGTTCAAATACCAAGGACAACAATGGAAATTGTGAATCTTCTGCCAACCCGTGATCAAACTAAAGGGCTGGTACCTCTTACCACTCAATATGGCAAAATTATGTGGATCCATCTTAATCTCTTGGAAGACTTGGAATAAGAAGTAGTTTCTTCAACCTCTAAATCTAAGAAGAAATGATGCATGGGTCGATCATGCAATATAATTTCTCTGGAATATAATTCAGATCAGATCCAGTACAGAGGTGATACCTCACTTGAACCTAGACTCCGGGGTCTAAACTTATCTCCAGGGGCTTCAGCAGACAAGCTTCGCATGACTCACCAACAATTTTATTGGCTAGAAAGTGTTCCTTTCTATAGAGCGTGCTACATCTTCAACACAAGCCGCAACTTGAATGGTACATTTGCTACCCACAAGTATGTTCCTCTTTCATCAGCAGCATCACCTGAAAAGGAGAAACCTTAGTTTCATTACTACAACTATCAATCTATCTATCTTATGGAGAAGATAGGATATGATATACAGAAAGCTTAACGAATAAACTGTGGAAAAGGACATCGTGTTCTATTTCAACCTCATAGTAGTACTAGCAAGTCTCGCTTTGGATTGGGGTATGAAAATAATGGCATACAAAGTCGCTCTGACAAATCAAAGAAGGTACCAGAAGGAAGGTTAAATCATGTCATATGGTTCTTCTTTCTCCAATACTTGAGAAAATCTTGACCGGCACTAGGTCCGAAAAAGAATATCATAAGACCTATGAACAAGCTCAAGAAGACACTCCTCCAATCTCTCCTACTCCTCCTAATGCTTCAGCAACGGTTGAACCTGGTCCTTCCAAGCCCACAGCAGTAGAGAAGGGGAAGTAAAAGGAGGCCTGATTTGACAAAACTTTGAAGAAGAGTCCGCCATAAGGACTTGAGAAGCCGTACAATTTTGAAATACTGGCACATCTCGCCAATACACCTGCTTGGCTTTCGATCTTCGAGTAACTTTGCCTTTCAAAAGAAACTCGTGATGCTTTGCGTGAGGCACTCATACATGTTGACTCGTACTTGACCCAACTTAAGAATTCAACTAAAGATCCCATGGAATATCCTTACTGCCATAGTGTGATGGAAAAGATTTCTAAAATTACTTTCATATAGGATGATATATTGTTGAAATATAATCAGCACAATAGGATATTGAATTACACGGGTTACGTTGGTTCCATCAAAGTGAGCCGGATTCACATCGACCCGGGATCCTATCTCAGCATTATTCCCAAAAACCTGCAACAAGCCTTGAAGATACCAACACACAGCCTATCAACCAATAATACCACCATCTTAGGCTTCAATGCGGTAAGAAGTAGGCCGTTGGGGAAGATACGCTTAAAAATTTAGATCAATCTCCAGACTGAAGTCACATGTTTATGTCATCGACTCAAAAGTATCCTATAACGTTCTGCTTGGACGACCATGGATACATGAAAAAAATATTGTGCCTTCCACTTTGCATCAATGCTTCAAATATGTGGATAACCAAGGGGAGGTCAAAATTGAAGTTGCGGACATCAACCCCTTTAAAGGTATTGAATCATATTTCTCCGACTATGTATTGTACACATCGGAGTACATGAAAAATGAAGCCAACTAAGCTGATGATAAAGCCAAAAATTCTCTTAATGAAGAACCTCTCAGAACCTTCGTCAAAGGACGAACTACTCGGCCGAGTTCTTCAAAACCCTGGTCATTAATCTTCACAAGCCTTCGTAAGAAGAAAAGGTTAAAGAACCATTGGTGATAAACCTCACTAAGAAAGCACCTCCACTTGTCATCTCCTTCGTCATAACAAGTAACCAGTGCAAGAAAACTATCCCTTCGACATCAATATAACTAAGCCTCCAATCAAAGCTGAAGCTTCTCTTGATTATGTGGAGGAGGAAAAAATCTTTTATTTTATAAACAAAGAGGATTCTCCTTCGCAATACATTGATGTTGATCCCTTGGCGAAAGGGTTCCTAGAGGCCCTGTATGCTTATGAGTCCCTATCCATACCAGTAGCCTCACCACCTCAAAATGGTACATCATATAGTTCCTACGAAGATGCATGTTTCATACTCCAGCCAAGATGAAATGATCAACGTTAAATACTTTTTAGCAAGGGTGGGAACAAAAAAATCATACATATTGAAGATTCAGATGATGATAGTAGAAAATTGCAGTTTCACCGTTATAGCCGGCCAGCTAAAGATAATATCCAGAAGATGGATTATAATCTAGAGTCTAGAAAAGGGCTCAATTACGAAAAAGGTAGACGTACTCATATACGCCACCTCTCCCTAAAAGGCAATTCTGAGACTTATTACTAGAAAACCAGTCATAGTTTAGGATATCTCACACCTCCGACAACACTTGAAGGCTCAGAATCAGAGGAGGAAACGTGTTCCCATTCATCTGACTCATTATTCTGGGATTCAGATGGAAGCATTGGTAAAGTATTCAAGCACGCTCTATCTGTCAACATGGTATTTATGAACCTAGATGATGAAGATGACTTAACTGTAGAACCCTTCAAAAATGATACATGGGCACAATGGATGGATTCATAATAGGAACTTCGATTTGAACACGTGAACCACCCACAAAAGATAAAATCATTCAATTCGATGTAGGGGAAGAGTCCTCCCCGAAATCGATATTCATCAGTAAAAGCCTTTCGGAGTGTCACTACCCAATTCTAAAAATAGGATTTTCTTTTTATTTTAATTTGGTAAATTGTGTATTGATCATAAATATTTGTATTTATATTTAATTAGTTGGATGCATTTATTTTTATTGGTTGTTTTAGGGTTTTGGCTAGTTTGGACCTGTGTCAGACCCTATTGGACCTGTCAGACCCTTGTCAGACTCAACCCTTGGTGTAGAATAGTTATTTTATCTTTAATTATCTAGCTGGATTATTTTGGATTAGTTAGATTGGTTTAAAAAAACCCTAAACCTAAAACCCTAGTTTGAAAGACTAAAGTTGAGGGTATTGTAGTCTTTGTGTTAGGCTTCTAACTCTAACCCTATTTCTCCTATATGGCCCCCATTCCTTTTTATTTCCTTCTACTTTATTTTCCTCCCTCCATTCTCTTTCTTTACTTCTTTCATTTACTTCTCTCCAATTCCAAGTAAGTATTTTCACCTTCCCTCTATTCTTTCATTTACTTCTCTCATTAATGCAAACCCTAATCTTCCATTCTTTCTAACCTAGGTGTGTAGAGCCTAGATTTGGTGTAGAAGCTTGGTTTGGAGGCTTGGAGGCTTGGTGTGGTGAATTCTAGGATTTTTGGAGACTTTGGCCTTGGGATTTCAACTCCCAAGAAATAAACCCTGACTTTCCTCGTATTAATTACTTTAATATAGTGTAATTAGTAGTTTAGAACCTTTCTAGACCTTAGGGCTACCCATGGAAGGAAGTTAGAACTTGTTTGGATGGGTTTGGAGACTTTGACCTAGGGTTTTGTGTCAATTTTGGGTAAAATCCAAGATTGGTCCATTTTGGGGGTTGCCCTAGGTTAGATGGACCTAGGTAGACGTGCTTGGTGTCTTTAGGGTAGCTTCGTGTCCCCGTTCGGACACGCGAGGTCGTAACGTAGAGTTTTGGGCTTTTTGGGCGATTTGGGGGTTTTTCTTCTCCGTGGGTTTCACGTGCATGTGAAATTTTGCCATAGACCTAGAATTGGAGAGTTAGCATTTTTGTGAGGTTCTAGATGTTGTTTAGAACACGTGAATAAATTTTGGATCGATTCTGATTAGGTTTGGCGTGCGTTTCACGAGGTATCGCAAGCCGCACTCCAAGTGTTCGTCGAAATGATCAAATGGCCTTTTCAACTTGGTTTCTAGGTTTTGGACTTGTGCGCGGGTTGTTTTAGCCTTGGAGAGTTTATATTAGGATTTTTGAGTTTATATTTGTATATATATGTATTTATATGTATATGGGTGAGTATGTGTGTATTAGTTGTTTGGGGGTGAGTGTGTTTGAGTGTGTATAGGTGTGGTTGTGTGTGTGTTTGTGTGTAGTGTGTGTGAGTGATAAGGATAGGTGTGTGCTTGAGTGAGTGAGATAAGGAAGAGGGACTGAGAGAGGGATCGAGATAGGGAGTGAGATTGAGACAGAGGCAGCAACAGCAGCGGGTAGTAGCAGCAGCAGTTAGTAGCAGCAGCAGCAGGTAGTAGCAGCAGTAGCAGCAGGCAGTTAGCAGCAGCAGCATGCAACACCAACAGCAACAACAACAATAACCCCACCCCCTTTTAGCTACTAGAGATGAGAGAGAGAGAGAGATATTTTATATATATATATATAAATATATAATATATATATATATATATATATATATATATATATATATATATATATATATATATATATATATATATATATATATATATATATATATATATATATATAGTTAGATGTATAGTTAGTGAGATGAGAAGGGTAAGGTAAGGTATCTCAATACCTTGAGATATCAAGGTATTGAGGTAATGGTTATCGGGGCGAGGTATTGGGCTTTTGCCTAGGAATGGGATTAGAGTTGGTTATATATATATATATATATATATATATATATATATATATATGTATGTATATGTGTTAGGGTATATATTAGAGGGTATAGGCGAGGTGTATAGCGTAGGTTGATATATCGGATACTGAGGGTATCCCGGTATCTCAAAGAGGCGAGTTTGAGGGTTTACTAGCTTAATGAGCTAGTTTTGACCTAAAATTTTAGGGGCACCCTAGTTTGACCTAGAGTTGACCGTAATTGCCCCGATTGACTGCCAAAGTCAACCTTTGATATAGTTTCGACCTAGAGTTGACTTTTGGACCCCAGGTTGACTTTTGACCTAAATTTTATCGGTTTGACCTAGAACAACCCTAGAAGCTTGTTTTTAGTTATTTTATATCTGTTTAACTCTTTAGAACCCCGTTTAATCTTAGTTTTCATAATAGGTCTTTGTGATGCCAGTCCGGATCTCGATCCTCACCAGTTGCTCAGGACGTCAGGCGTGTACCTACCTCTGATTGTTTTTATTTCATGATAGCGTATATATCACATGTTCTAGAACTGTTAATACTTGATTCTGACACATTATTTCACGAGCTGGTACTAGTTGGATCCCGTCATGAGATGTTATCCCCCTTACCGTGTTCAGCGGGTACTTTATCACGTATATTTCATCATGTGCTTCGGGTATTGATTCTCATGTGCCTCATGTGCTTCGTGTGCTCTCACTTTTATGTGTGCGAGTTATTTATCATGTACGTAGCGTGTCCTGGTTGGATCCAAGAGTATTAGTGGAGCAGGGGAGTAGAAGTTGGTTATGTGATCAAATCCAAACAGTATTCATGTGTATGTCGGTTATGCAACTCACGCATAACGGAGTTATCATAGAATAAATCATGTACAACCCAAGTCGATCACATAACGAACTTGTGCTCAAGGCACTTAGCTAGTATCCCTATTTTCTCACATGCAGTTACTTTTCTACTACTTGTATTGTTCTCCAGTTTTACATTACAGTTACTTTATCAGTTCTACCATGTATTTACTTTCTTGTGCATCTTGTATTCTTTTTTATTGCTAGTCATATACACCTTACCATGTATTTGGAGTTGCTTTCAGAGTTATGTACTTTGCTCCAATCTTGACTGGATATATTTTTCAGAGGATCCTGAGGAATTTTGCCCGACTTACTACGGTCCAGGCGTCGATGATTGTTGCGACCCTGATTTAGAGGAGGAGCCCGTCCCAGCTGAGGAGATGCCGCTAGCGCCCTAGTATGGCTAGGTGGGTTTCACTGGGTTTGTTCCTAGTTGGTTTTGGATGACTATATTATTTATTTTGCTACTACTGTGAGATGTTGTAGACTCTTAGACTTGGACTGTATATTTTGGATATTGTACTTGCTCTCTTTGGTTCTTTGTTTCTTTTGTTGATATCTTATCATGATTTTACTCTTCTTCTAGTTATTGTGATTGAATTTATGTATATATTGTAATGTTGTCCTCCTTTTGGAGAGGTTATCTTGACAGGTTATTGTGAGATATAGATAGTTGTGACCTAGACAACGTTCTACCGCCGATTATGTGGTGTAGGCTGGACGTACCCATGACTCATGCCCAATTTTTTGGGTACGGGTCATGACACATTTTTGGTGGTGGCCCATGCAGGTCTAGTTTCTAGGTCTACCTGCGATAGGATATAGGATATAGGCTAAGAGAGAGTATGCTCAATCACAACTAGGACCCTTCCTGATCTTTTGCTATCTTTAATATTTTTGAAATTATTTTCTTTTAAAATATTACTGTCCTTCCTTGATGATATCGTATCTTGCACCGTATTGACTTCTTTTGATCTGTGTTCAGGATGCCTTCGAAGATACGATCTCACCGTACCGTTCCAACAGCTGCCACCGGGAGGTCTGCTACCTATCGTCCTGCTCGACTTCAGGCAGCTGTTATCGCTCCACTCACCACTCCTGTGGTTGAGGGAGCATCTGCTTCTCTCGGAGATTCTCCTCCACCTGTCGATCCGAGAGCTACCCCTGTTGTTCCCGTGGTACCTCCTCCTCCACCGCCTCCTGCACTGGTAGATGCTGCCTAGTTGTTCGCATTCTTCAGAGAGATGATGGACGCACAGCACCGACAGGTAGACGTGATGAGGTTGGACATTGTGAATGCCCACCAGGTGGCCATGATGGCAGTAGACAGATTGGCTCTGATCTAGCCACAGGAAGAGCAGGCACAACATCCTAGGCCTGGCAACATCATTGACTTCCAGAGGATGCGGCCCAAGGAGCTCCGGAGTACAGAGGGGATCCTGTACGCGGATGACTGGATCGAGCATATCGAGGGGATATTCAGGCTGACACTGATCCCAGACAGCATGCAGATAGAGGCAGCGGGCAGCCAGATGTTCGATCTTGCCCTTACTTGGTACCGTACTAACACGAGGATAGCGGTACCGGGACTTACTTGGGAGGCTTTCAAGAAGCTTTTTAAGGAGAAGTTCTTTCCGGATGTTGCTCTCAGTGCCTTGGAGAGCCAGTTTGAGGCACTCGTCCAGGGGAGCATGCTTGTGGACGAGTATACAGCAGAGTTCTACCGTTTGGGCATATTTGTAGAGGGCCTGAGCGAGGCAGCGAAGGCGCAAAAGTTCTGCAAGGGTTTGGTCATGGCGGTCAAGTCCTTGACTAGGAGTGACCACGAGGCAACCTTTGAGTAGATTGTGAGTGATGCTCAGAGGGCTGAGGATGACTTGGAGCTGAAGTCCAAGAGAAGTAGAGATGCTTTCGGAGTAAGCAGCAGTGCGGGCCCAGCCAAGAGGCCCCATTTCCAGCAGACTCAGCAGTACCAGGGTCAGGGTCGTACGCCTTTCCAGCAGGCGCCCCAGCAGCAGAGGCAGGGATAGCCGCAGGGTCTGAGACAGCCCATCATTTTTCCTTTCTGTAGGAAGTCGGGGCACAGATGGGACATTTATAGGAAAAGGCTGGGTAGATGCTTGTTATATGGTGCGGCAGATCACCAGTTGAGGGATTGCCCTTCAGTATTCGCTCGTACAGCTCAGGGCGGAGGAGCCGCTCAGAGGGGACCAGCCAGAGCACCTGCAGTACAGCTGAGATGACAACCTTTGCAGACTCAGCAGCAGAGGTTTGCCCAACACCAATAGCAGCACCGAGGAGGACAGCAGGGCAAGCTTTTTCCCTGACCGTAGAGGAGGCCGAGCCCGCTGGTGATGTGATCTCCGGTTCTGTTCTTCTTGATTCCATTCCAGTACTTACTTTATTTTATTCTGGTGCTTCCCATAGCTTTGTGTCTGTATCTTTTGCTGTTAGACACCATCTTATTGCTGAACCTTTAGCTAGACTCTGCAAGATCACGACCGAGGGTGGCATCATCCTAGTCAGTGATGTCTGCAGAGACCGGAGAGTTACCTTGGGAGGCCAGGAGTTGAGTGTGTGCCTACTCGTAATGCCACTTTCGAGCTACGATATTATACTCGGGATGGATTGGTTGAGTATGCACCGTGCTAGTATAGATTATCGTGGAGATAAGAGTGTTGTTTAGTCCGTCGGGAGAACCAGAGTTTGAGTTTGCCAAAGGAGCAGCGGAGCAGAGCGAGGGAGTCTTCTGCGGAGCCCTGGTGGTAGAGCAGAGGTTGCCATATCCATTGATAGCGGAGTTCATGGATGTCTTTTCAGAGGATTTGCCAGGGTTACCTCCGGACAGAGATGTGGAGTTCTCTATAGACTTGGTGCCAGGCGCGGAGCCGATATCCCAGCACGTCTATAGAGTCAGTAACAGTGAGTTGGTAGAGTTGAAGAAGCAGGTGGATGAGCTTCAGGACAAGGGATTTATCAGATCTAGTTCTTCTCCGTGGGGTGCTCCGGTACTTTTTGTACCGAAGAAGGATGGATCAATACGGATGTGTATAGACTGCAGGGCTCTGAACAACCTCACAAACAAGAACAAGTATCTGCTGCCACGTATTGATGATCTCTTTGACCAGTTTAGCGGAGCGAGGGTGTTTTCCAGGATTGATTTGAGGACAAGCTACCACCAGGTGAAGGTCAGGAGGAAGGATATTCCGAAGACGGCTTTTTGGACCAGGTATGGACAGTATGAGTTCATGGTGATGCCGTTTGGGTTGACTAATGCCCCGACAATGTTCATAAATCTGATGAACAAGGTGTTCCATCAGCATCTGGACAGGTTTGTGGTGGTGTTTATAGATGACATCTTGGTGTATTCGAAGACCCCAGAGGAGCATGAGGAGCATATGAGGATAGTGCTGGAGACTCTCAGAAAGAAGAAGCTTTATGGAAAGCTTTCGAAGGGCGAGTTCTTCCTTGACAAGGTTGAATTCCTTGGTCATGTGGTGACAGAAGAGGGAATCTCGGTGGATCCGAGGAAGATCATGGTAGTTGAGGCATGGAGTGCTCCGAGTTCAGTAGCAGAGGTCAGGAGTTTCCTGGGGCTGGCAGGTTACTACAGGAGATTTGTTTAGGATTTTTCTCGAATTTTCCCTGGATTGCAGAGCCGTTGTCTAGACTGACCTGGAAGGACATGGAGTTTGTTTGGTCAGAGGAGTGCCAGGTCGCCTTTGATGAGCTGAAGAGGAGGTTGACGATAGCTCCAGTACGTTGCCATCGGGGTCTAGAGGATTCACTATCTATAGTGATGCATCGGGGAAGGGTCTGGGTTGTGTGTTACAGCAGAATGGGAGAGTGATTGCCTATGCTTCTAGGCAATTACGTCCTCATGAGAAGAACTACCCTACCCACGATTTGGAATTGGCAGCGGTTATCTTTGCTCTGAAGTTGTGAAAATACTATTTATACGGAGAGCGTGTGGAGATCTTCACTGACCACAAGAGCTTGAAGTATGTGTTTACCCAAAAAGAGCTGAACATGAGGCAGAGGAGATGGTTGGAGTTGATTAAAGACTTCGACATATTGTTGCAGTACCATCCAGGGAAGGCAAACACAGTTGCGGATGCGCTGAGAAGGTATCCTGTAGCTATGTGCCTGACTACAGATCGTTATCTTCTAGCAGATCTAGAGAGCTTGGACATTGAGGTGATAGTGCCTGGAGTTGAGATACAGATGTGGGGACTGCAGATTCAGTCAGAGTTGATAGACCGGGTCAGGGCTACACAGTTTGAGGATGAGTCCCTGAGGAGCATCAGGGCGCAGGTTCAGATTGGTGTATCAGATGAATTCACCATTGCTGATGATGGTTCATTGCGGCATGGTACCAGGTCATGTGTACCGAGTGGGTCGTTGTGCGAGAAGGTTCTTTAGGAGGCACATCGATCCCAGTACTCTATGCATGCTGGTGCCAACAAGATGTATAGAGATCTGAGAGAGCATGTATGGTGGTACGGGATGAAACGGGGGGTACCACGCTTCGTATCCCGATACTTAGTGTGCCAGCAGGTGAAGGCGGAGAGGCAGAGGCCAGGAGGGTTGCTCCAGGCATTACCCATTCTGTAGTAAAAATGGGAGCATGTAACCATAGATTTTGTTTCTTGGCTTCCCCGTTCTCCAGGAGGGAAGGATACGATTTGGGTCATCGTAGACAGGTTGACCAAAATAGCCCATTTTCTACCATTCAAAGTGGGTACATCTACGGAGAGACTAGCAGAGATATATGTGCGCCAGATAGTCAGACTGCATGGAGTTCCTACGAGCATAGTATCAGACCGGGACAGTCACTTTACTTCGTATTTATAGAGGAGTCTGTAGGCTAGCTTGGGCACCCAGCTCAAGTTTAGTACTGCATATCACCCGCAGACAGACGGTCAGTCAGAGAGGACCATTCAGACCCTCGAGAACATGCTTCATACTTGTGTTCTGGATTTCAGAGGCTCATGGGAGGATCCCTTGCACTTGGTAGAGTTTGCTTACAACAACAGCTACCAAGCCAGTATCGAGATGTCACTATTCAAGGCATTGTATGGACGAAGGTGTTGCACTCTGTTATCATGGGATGATGTAGGCGAGAGAGCTTTGCTTGGCCCGGAGATGATGGTGGATGCGGCGGAGAAGGTCAAGCTCATTAGAGATAGACTTCGGGTGGCGCAAGACAGGTAGCGACATTGGACCGATAGCCACCGGATACCTTTAGAGTTTGAGGTATAGCTTAGAATTTAGATTTTGTTCTTGTATTTGCTTGTGATTGCTTGTTTTAGATTAAGTGCTGAGACCTTGTTTGTGCTAGGTTGGAGATCTGGTGTTCCTGAGGATTTCTCTGATGTGGGGCACTATTCGCTTCGGTGGAGGCGGGAAGCTTAGCCCATGTTTCGTCGAACCCTTCAGCATCCTTGAGAGGGTCGGCGCTGTGGCGTATAGGCTATATTTGCCACCTACGCTAGAGGGAGTTCATGATGTGTTCCACGTGTCACAGTTGAGACGGTACGTGGTGGATCACAGTCACGTATTGAATCACTCAGAGATTATGGTGGGCCCTACTCTTAGCTATCCAGAGCAGCCGGTGGAGATTCTGGATCAGCGGGAGAAGGTGTTGAGGAACCAGACTATTCCTTTGTTTGCGTCGCGTGGATGCATCACTCTCCAGGTGAGTCGACCTTGGAGAGGGAGGATGAAATGCGCGAGCGATGCCCTTATCTTTTCGAGCCTTGAGGTATGGTTCTTTCTTTTCCTTGCATTCCTGTCCTAGTTTCGTTTTTTAATTTCGATGACGAAATTATTTTAAGGAGGGTAGGCTTGTCACTACCCAATTCTAGAAATATAATTTCTTTTAATTTTGTCTTTTAACTTTCCTCTTAGTGTTTACTTTAATATAGTGTAATTAGTAGTTTAGAACCTTTCTAGACCTTAGGGCTACCCATGAGAGGAAGTTAGAACTTGTTTGGATGGGTTTGGAGAATTTGACCTAGAGTTTTGTGTCAATTTTGGGTGAAATCTGAGATTGGCCCATTTTGGGGGCTGCCCTAGGTTAGACGGACCTAGTTAGACGTGCTTGGGTGTCTTGAGGGTAGGTTTGTGTCTTCGTTCGGACATGCAAGGTCTTATCGCGGAGTTTTAGGCGTTTCGGGTGATTTAGAGATTTTTTTTCTCCGTGGGTTCCACGTGCATGTGAAATTTTGCCACGGACCTAGAATCGGAGAGATAGTATTTTTGTGAGGTTCTAGACATTGTTTAGAACACGTGAGTAAATTTTAGGTCGATTCCGATTAGGTTTGGCATGCGTTTTGTGAGGTATCGCAAGCCGCACTCCAAGTGTTCGTCAAAATGACCAAATGGCCTTTTCGACTTGGTTTCTAGGTTTCGGGCTTTTGCGCGGGTTGGTTTAGCCTTGGGAAGTGTGTATTAGGATTTTCGAGTTTATATTTGTATATATATATGTATTTATATGTATATGGGTGAGTATGTGTATATTGGTGCGTTTGGGGGTGAGTGTGTTTGAGTGTGTATAGGTGTAGTTGTGTGTGTGTTTGTGTGTAGTGTGTGTAAGTGATGCGGATAGGTGTGTGTTTGAGTGAGTGAGGTAAGAAAGAGGGACTGAGAGAGGGATCGAGATAGGGAGTGAGATTGAGACAAAGGCATCAGCAGCAGCGGGTAGTAGCAGCAGCATCATGTAGTAGCAGCAACAGCAGCAGGTAGTAGCAGCAACAGCAGCAGGTAGTAGCAGTAGTAGCAACAGGTAGTAGCAGAAGCAGCAGCAGGTAGTAGCAGCAGCAGCAGCAGGTAGTAGCAGCAGCAGCAGCAGGCAGTTAGCAGCAGAATTAGCAGCATGCAACACAAACAACAACAATAACCCCACCCCCCTTTAGTTACTAGAGATGAGAGAGAGAGATTATATATATATATATATATATATATATATATATATATATATATATATATATATATATATATATATATATATATAGTTAGATGTATAGTTAGTGAGATGAGAAGGGTAAGGTAAGGTATCTCAATACCTTAAGATATCAAGGTATTGAGGTAATAGGTATTGGGACGAGGTATTGGGCTTTTGCCTAGGAATGAGGTTAGAGTTGGTTTTACGTGTTAGGGTATATATTAGAGGGTATAGGCGGGATGTATAGCGTAGGTTGATATATCGGATACCGAGGGTATCCCGGTATCTCAAAGAGGCGAGTTTGAGGGTTTACTAGCTTAATGAGCTAGTTTTGACCTAAAATTTTAGGGGCACCCTAGTTTGACCTAGAGTTGACCGTAATTGCCCTAGTTGACCGCCAAAGTCAACCTTTGATCTAGTTTCAGCCTAGAGTTAACTTTTTGGACCCCGGGTTGACTTTTGATCCAGATTTCACCGGTTTGACCCGTTTGACCTAGAACAACCCTAGAAGATTGTTTTTAGTTATTTTATATCTGTTTAACTCTTTAGAACCCCGTTTAACCTTGCTTTTTGTAATAGATCTTTGCGACACCTGTCCGGATCTCGATCCTTACCAGTTGCTCAGGACGTCAGGCGAGTACCTACCTCTGATTATTTCCATTTCATGATAGCGTATATATTACCTGTTCTAGAACTGTTAATACTTGATTCTGACACATTGTTTCACGAGTTGGTACTAGTTGAATTCCGTCATGAGATGTTATCCCCCTTACCGTATTCAGCAGGCACTCTATCACGTGTATTTCATCATGTACTTCGGGTATTGATTCTTATGTGCCTCATGTGCTTTGTGTGCTCTCGCTTTCATGTGTGCGAGTTATTTATCATGTACGTAGCGTGTCGTGGTTGGATCCAAGAGTATTAGTGGGGGAGGAGAGTAGAAGTTGGTTATATGATCAAATCCAAATAGTATTCATGTGTATGTCGGTTATGCAACTCACGCATAATAGAGTTATCGTAGAATAAATTATGTGCAACCCAAGCCGATCACATAACGAACTTGTGCTCAAGGCACTTAGCTAGTATTCCTATTTTCTCACATGCATTTACTTCTCTACTACTTGTATTGTTCCCCAGTTTTATATTACAGTTACTTTATCAGTTTTACCATGTATTTACTTTCCTGTGCATCTTGTATTCTTTTCTATTGCTAGTCATATACACCTTACCATGTATTTGGAGTTGCTTTATTAGTTATGTAGTCCCAGTCATGAAGAAAAATGGAAAAGTTCTTGTCTGCATAGATTATAGGGATCTAAACTTGGCCTACCAAAACACGAGTTTTCTCTCCCTATCATGGATGTCATGATCGACAATATATGCGGCTTCGAGAGTATATCGTTCATGGATGGATTCTTGGGATATAATGAAATTAAGATATTTCTCGATTATGAAAAGCATACTTCTTTTCGTACACCAATAGGAGTGTACTGTTATACAGTTATGCCCTTCGGTTTGAAGAATATGAAGTAACATATCAACGAGCCATGAGTACAATCTTTTATGAGCATATGTGGAAGACAGTAGAATGTTACGTGGTTGACATTATTGTCAAGAGTCATTTTAAAGATGACCATCTTCAAGAACTGAAGACAATATTCAAGTTAAAGCGTCAACATCAACAAAAGACGAATCCAACTAAAAATTTTCTGAGACTCTCCAGTAGCAAGTTCCTCGAATTTGTTATAACTTCCAAAGGTATTCACATCGAACCTAATAAGGTCAAAGACATTCTTGAAATGTGACCTTCGTGTAACCTCAAAGAACTTTGTGGACTACAAAGTCGTCTGGAATACATCAGAAGGTTCATCTCAAATCTCTTAGGACGATGCCAATCCTTCACCCAATTGATGAAAAAAGGTGTCTCATTTATGTATAATGAAGAATGTCAGCAGGAATTCAATGACATTAAACGATATCTCATAAACTCGCCAGTTCTGGTAGCCCCAATCATAGGAAAATATTTATTGTTGTATGTTCGAGCAATATATCATTCCCTAGGAGGTCTTCTCGCACAGAAGAATATCGAAGGTCACAAATAGGCGATTTACGACCTCAGTCGTATGATGATCGGTGCCGAGAACAAATATAATCCTGTAGAAAAAGAACGCCTTGCTATAATATTTGCCATTCAGAAAATACGCTATTATGTGACAGGTCAAACCATCCATGTCATATCCAGGGTGAATCCCTTCTGGGTATTGATGACCAAGCCGAGTACACTTAATTCTCGCTAAGCTACATAGGCAATGTTGTTATCACCTTACGATATGGTGTATGTCCTGCAGAAGAAAGTGAAAGGTCAAGCCTTGGCAGATTTTTTAGCAGCTCACCTAGTACCAGATTTTTTAGCATCTCACCCAGTGAAGGAGATAATACTTGGCAAATTTTCTTTGACGGGGCATCAAGAGTTAGCCCCAAAGGTAATATCATAACTGGAGTCGGTATAATCCTTGTATCTTCCGACAAACTATTGATACGTTGTACATATTCTCTCAAAAATTATTGCTCTAATAATGTAGCAGAATATAATGCTTTGCTTATTGGCCTCTAGTTGGCCAGGCAACTGGATATAGAGTATCTTAAGGCTTATAAGGATTCCAAACTGATAGTTAACCAAATCAAAGGAGAATATGAGGTTCTCTATGAGGACCTTATTCCTTATCATCAAGATGCAATCGAACTATCCTCTAACTTTTAGGGGTTCTTTATTGAACATGTGCCTCAGTTACATAGCATGGAGGCAGACCCCCTTACTGGGTTCTCTTTGGCTATTCCTCTAAGAAAACAACATTCGATCAGAGTAAGCGGTCGAGAGTTGTTCTGTTCTAAAAACAACTTATACATCAAAAGCAGCTTCGAAATGGAATCTACTCCTGATTCTAAAGACTGGAGAATACCTTTCATAGATTATGCGGCATATGGGATCCTTCCAAACGACCCGATAGAGGCTACTTCGATTAAAAGATACCCACTCTGGTTCTACTATAATGCAGCATCCCAGATATTGTATCGTCGCTTATATGATGGACTCATATTACGATAACTTTCAGACCTTGAAGCAAAATGAGTAATATGTGAGGCTCATGATGGTGTTTGTGGAGCGCATCAACCAGGCCCAAAACTACAAGATAGGCTCAAAAGGATGGGGTATTACTGGCCTACCATGGTAGCCGATGCTATAGACTATGCCTACAAATACAGAGCATGTCAAATTTATGCTGATTTTATTTACCAACCGTCAGAGATCTTGCATCCAACTGCAGCTCCCTGGCCTTTTGAAACTTAGGAAATGGACGTTATTGGCCCTATTAGTCACCTTCATCAAGAACCATCGATTTATCTTAGCTACAACTGATTATTTCTCCAAATAGGCAGAAGCGGTACCGCTGATTGAAGTGAAGACATCTAATATGATTATCTTCGTCAAACATTATGTTTTCTATCGCTACGGTGTTCTGCGAAGGATAATATATTAAAATGGGCCATAATTTGCTAGTCAAGCATTCTATCGATTCTGTGATAAGAATCGAATCCAGAATGTGGCATCCACTGCATACAATCATGCAGCTAACGGTTTAGCTGAAGCCTTTAACATGACCATAATCAAACTCCTCAAAAAAAAATTCATCCAACAAACATGATTGGAATAAGAAGCTTGGAGAATGTCTATGGGCTTACCGTACAACTGTATTAACTCCAACAGGTTGTACACTATTTTTTTTGGTTTACGGATGTGAAGCAGTCCTTCCTCTCGAAATCTAGATCCCTTCTCCCAAGATAGCTCTTGCTACTGAGTTGACATTAGAGAATAATGATCGGTTGCAACTTCAAGAGTTAGAAGCATTGGACGAAAAGAGCTTATATGCTCAGCAGCACATTGAGTTATATCAAGCTCGTATCTCCAAAGCCTTTAACAGAAAAGTCAAAGAAATAATATTCCAGGTGGGTGATCTTGTCCTCACGGTGAGGAGACCAATAAACCCGACTCACAAAAGTAAAGAAAAATTTCAGGCTAAGTGGGAAGGCCCGTTTGTGGTGGAAATGGTATATTCCAATGGTGCTGATAGGCTCGCAAAACCTAATGGAGATTATTTAGTTATACCGATCAATGAAAATTTTCTCAAAAAGTACTATGTTTAATACATGCTCGTACTTTTTCTTCCCCAGCGGATCAAACATAAGAACATTATAATTGTTTTCATCAAAAACTATTACCTATGTTCAAGAGTCTTGAATACGTTATAGGTAATGGGTCCTCAAAATTCCCTAATAGAGTCTTATCTGCTAAAGAAAACAATCATGTCCATATTAGCTCTACATTATTTTCTTCTACAAATACATAATCTATCATGTCTATATTACCTCTGATATTGTTTCATTCTCAAACTTGCTATCCGTACTTAGTATGAGTATGCCAAGGGTATCAAGTTCACTAAATGATCCCCATTAAAATATTTTGCCATGTCCATATTACCTCTGAGCAGAGGCAATTAATAGTTTCTTATCTTGATAACCTATCACGTCCATATTACCTCTGATAACATAATTTTTGCCCAACTTATTATTTGTATCTAATATAAGGTACGAAATAGATAATAAGTCTACAATAAATTCAAACAGCCAAAGATGTCCCTTCATTTTTCCAAATGGGCCTATAATGCAAAAATATCATAAAATAAGGAGTTCTGATTACATCATGGGTGAGCTGAAAGATCAAGAATATTTTGCCTCAGTTGAGCAAGTTATTGGTCTTTCCTCGACTCATCTCTCTCTCTAGCGTTAGTCATCCTAGTCTCCGCAACTGCAAATGGAGCCAGGGGAGAATGTACCTCCATCATTTTGTTGCGAGCTAGATTAAGTTCAGTTTTAACATATGCGACCTCAAGATGTTGACCACTTGCCAAGTCATGTTGGTCTCTCTCTTCCTGATGTTTTCCTTGCAGTACTTTCAGTTTCTCTTGAAGCTCCTTGATCTGAGCTTCGATTTGCGCTATCTCAATGGCATAATTATAACGTGTAGGTTGGTGAAGAAGCATGGTGGAAGTAGTTTGGGTCAACCCATTTGTCAGCAGAACATTATTTTTCTCATAAATCATCATATGTTCTTCAAACATCATCTAACGGTCCATGAACTCAGCTGTAATGGATTCATATTCGGTCTGGATGAGAGGAGTCAGATCCTCGTCACTGAGCTATAAGTATTCATTCACAGGCTTCTCTAGCCCAATCAAAATATGTTCTAACAATGTAGCTTGTGCTTCACCTTTGAAGGATCTAATAGTGTTGAGGTAGCCAGAGACAACATCTCTTACTTCGCTAAAAGCCAAGTGCTTATCAAGAACCAGCTTCATCGCACCACTCAATGCCTCACAGAAAGCATTCGTTTGAACGTCCACTAGATGGCTAAAATATTTATTTGAGCTGGGAGTTGCTGCCACCGCAGCCAATCTTCTTCCGTCAGAAGGAGATTTTGATGTCGCAACAGTTGTGGCTTCAATATTAGGTGCAAAAAAAAAGGTGCCCATCATTGAAGATGCTCCCCGTAGGATAGCAACTCGGTGTTCCCTTTGGCTAACAACTGGTGTTGACACCTCGACATCAGTAGATATCACCAAAAGAGCAGTAGAAGTCATTGGCTCCTATTCCGTAGCGCTCGCGGAAGGAACTATAATATCGGAGGAGGAGATCGCTTTAGGTTGTGAAACAACTACCTCCTCCACATGCTCATGAAGGATTTATGTCTGAATCTCTTCACCTACAAAAGTGGCTACATAATCCGTTAATAGATTATCATGATAAAAAAATTTAAGCTAAAGGAATAAATAACACCTTGGCTTATGTTAGCATAAGTTATCATCACAAAAATGTATGACAACATGGCCTGCAACACAAGGACTTGTGACGTAGAATGGATGGAGAGGCACGTACACGATCTAACCGGTATATATGGGTCTTCGGGAGATTGACCCACTAAAGAGTTTCTCAAGTTAGCCAAAGACGCTTCTATTTGTGGAGAATTGGCGTTGAGGAGGAAGTCGCCATAATCACTTTCCCTTGTATTACACCTGACATTGTGGTATCTACTTCTATACGCGAAGCCATGTTCGTAGATTCTACCTCAGCCTCCCCAACTTGCTAACAAGATGACTATTCTCTGCTAGGAGATTTGGGAGAAGTAAATTCCTGTTCTTGTCATAACCCACACCCGATATAGGGGACGAGTACGCGGGTACGTCCATCCTAAGCCACAGCATCGACGGTAGAACACTGTCTAGGTCACAATACTATCTAATCAATCTCACACTAATACCCAACTCCATAAGGAGACACAGATATAATAATATAATATAAAATACTCAATCACAAAACTAAAGCACGATAGGATATTGAAAGAATAATCCAAACACAACCACAAAGTCTAAGCAATAATATAATTCTAAACTTCACATAATAATATCCCAAGTCTCAATATAAGCTGGAAACAAATCTGGTACCAAAATCTGCAAAAGGAACTAGCTAATATAACTAATTATTCCGGTTAGACCTTTCGACAATCACACCTGAGCTACAAGGTCCAAGGCTATAGCTACTCTCCCTGTGGTCCATAATATGTTGGACACCAGTCCTCTAAGTCACCGTCTGAAAATATATCCAGTCAGGATTGGAGCAAAGTATAACCCAATAATAGTTCTAATTAATTGACAAGGACTATAAAATAAGAAATAGAGAATGCTATATACTGTAAGAAAAATAATAAACTGATATAATAGAAAATAGTAAAGAGAATAGGCAATATAGATAATGGGGTATAGTCAGTGCATATATGAAATAAAAGAGAAAGGAACTACAATATCAGATTCAAGGCAATACAATCTATGAAACTGAATATGGAGAACTGTAACTACTCTAAGTGTATGAAATTCTAGTTTTGATATGGGATCGGTTTGAAAACTTATACCATAGCTAAATGGCCTGGTTAATCATACATGAGGTGTATAATTAACACTAATAATATTTTATAATTTACAATAGAAATATGATTACTTTTCTTACAAGCAATTTCCCCGCCCCAACTGGTACAATGGATCCAACCATGACACGTTACGATACACGATCATTGTCCAATAATAATACCATGTACGATGTCTAATTTCAATATCGTATATGATGTCAATACGATAGCCATTGTAACATCTCATGATTGAAGATCCAAGATATATATTAATCCGTGTACCATAGTGTCAAGAATCAGATATAACATTTCTAAATACTTGAAATATAGTAATTATTAAATAATAAAAACTATCAGAGAATGTACTCGCCTGTGGTCCTAAGTTGACAATACCAATTTGTGTCTGGACTGGAGTCAAAGTGACCTAATATGGAGTATCAATGTCATTTGGGGTATTGAAATGATAAACATGCTTAAACAAGTAAAAATATGATTTCTATGTCCAATCTAGGCTATACTAGTCATACTAGGTCAACCTTGCTCAAACTAGTCAATTCTAGGTCAATATTAGCTAATCTCAACAATTATAGTATTACCTACCAATACCTCACTACTAAACACCCCCAATACCTTGGTATCTCACTACCTTGGTATCACCACATTACCTTAGTATCTCAGTTATTAGGTTAACTATATCATATGTGATATATATATACCAGGTATCTTATATATATATATATATATATATATATATATATATATATATATATATATATATATAACACTCTCTCTCAATACCTTAGCCTATAGGTAATATCTAGTATTAACTTAACATTGCTAATACCTTAGTACTAGTTAACACTCTAACACAATACCCCCAACTTAACAATTTTTATAACTCTACACACTGCAACCTAGCCTACAACTCTCACCCTCTCTAATTACTAAGGGCAATTCCTATATGCTCATTACTGACACCACAATCAATTGCACACAAGAGTACCCACATACTCAGGTTGACCCAATACAGTTGACACACAAATATGATACACAAGTCCATTCTTCTCCCATGTACACATCTATAACAACTGTGTTCTACCTAAATCCTTGCAAGCACCAAGTTTTAGGCACACTTGCTCACCTGCAAGGTAATCGAGCCTTCTTCACCACCACTACTACCTCAACTTAGACCCAACTAATAACTCTCCCTTATACCTGGCACTCAAGGCCCATCTTAGATTCCCTATAATATCACTTAACTAATAGAGGCAAAGCTCAAGACTGCACAATGAGTTCACAACCTAATATCAGTTGAACCCAATCTTTAAGGCCAACATTACACTATTGTACTAATAAAAGTTACCTGCACCTAATACCCATCACATAGATGGTTGAAAGTATTCCCAATCACTGCAACTTCCCTGTGATCAAGCTGGGAATGCACTCTTGCTGTGCATGGCCTTCTTTCTGCCCTGAGTAAAACTCAAAGGTCCTTGTACTGCCCACTTGTCGTCCAACTGTACTGGCCATCCCCAAAACTACCAATAACTTCAGTCTTGATACCCAGGTCTGCAGATGCATCAATACACCTAGCCACTGGATACATAACATACACATGTGCAGGTCCCCCAGTTCTAATATATTGCACACTGACTCCACCCGAGCCTGCTCTGCAGCCAGCAATGCCCCATATTCACTCGTCCCACTTACCTGTGTGCATTGATGTACCCTCAACCCAATCTAACTGCTAGGACTGCAATCACTTGGGCTAAAATACTCCTTCATCTTGCTACACTTGTAAATACACACTTGCATATATTTACAATACTCACATACAACACACCACACACATCTTAACACTCAATTATACTACTCTCAAACATATAACCACATACCCAAATGAACCCAGTGTAGTCCAGATCCCCTTCATCGAGTCTGTTATAGCCCACCTAGCAGATCTTTGTATTCAGATATGTGCTTGCTCCCCCTTGCCTCTGTGTGTTTTCAACACTGCTAACACATGCTCCAATACTGTGATACTCACCAACATACACATGTATTTACACAATGATGAGCACAGGCACATCTGTGTACCCAGTATACTGAATTTCTCCCCGATGCACACTGCTCTCCATATTGCAGACCTCTTCTTCCTCTATCTCTAATTCCAACTGCAAGCATACCCATTCTCTCGATCACCACACCAACACACACACTCAAGACACCCCTGGACACAAACATAAATTTAGTCACTAACTCCACACTCCATCTATTTCCTTGGTGCACATTTTGTACCTCACAGATACATGTAATCTCTGATACTCATTTGATACTACCCACACAGCACACCATGAGCCTCTAAGTATCAGTATCACTCCCCCCTTCTCAAACTAGTCAATATTTGAGACCCCAAAGACTGGATACAACTACTTGAACCACTATGCTTTAAACAGCCTTAATTGCATTAACCTATGCCACATCAACTCGATCACACAATCCTCAACACAGCCACAAACATAATAAAATACAACAACACAGCAGTTCCTGCAACTTTGCTTGCAAATTATCCCATATACTGATGTTGGAAGTTCCCTCTAACTGTAACATATGCAGCTTGAATTTCCCCTTTTTCTGCTGCTCAAGGCAACATATATGGCTGCTGTTACTGCAGTAACTTTTCATCCAGGTCTGTGATTGACCCACCATCCCAACCTTTATTGTCTTGCACCAAGTTAAGCACTCCTATTGATACTTCTCTTTGTCATGCACAAAGTGTACCACAATCCCCACATATCTACTGCAAATACTGATATAACCAGTGCACAACCACAAACACACACCTGTCACACTATATATATCCATATGCATAAAGATAATACAACTATATATATAATTATATTTATATGATACTATAGATAATACTCTCATCAACACCATTAAGTCATTTGATCAAATACCTATAGTGCAAAGCATCAAGATACTCTAAAAAGCACTACAACATCACCACTAGAATTATAACACTCACCGCTAACCCCAAAGAAACCAAATATACATATAATTATGACACACACATACATATATTAGCTAAATATAATGCATCATATAATAATTAATAGTAATTGAGCACCAATCCTCAAAATACCAACCCGTATCATGCCGTATCATGATACGGTCTACTCGTATCTATTTGTGGACACGTACACCCTTTCAAAACATGTTCCCCTAACCAAAACCCTCTATAAAATATTTCTACAAACACCTAGTGGTCCAAATTCGGATTTTCTCCAATTTGCCACAAAAGTCAATGTAACTTTCTCCATAGGCATGTTATGAACCTAGTTCTTCTTCCTATGGGCAGTCCTTAGCTATGAAAATGTTTCTAGGGATTTATTTCACCATTAAAAACTGAATGACAAGAGGGACAAGATTTTTACCTATTGGAAGATAGATCCTTAATGTATTCCACCAAATGGACACAAATAAAAGTTGGACATAATCCTCAAGCCTCTAGCAATGCCAAGCTCCTTAGCCTCCTTGGAATGAGAATGAGAAGGATAAAATTTGGGAATGGGTGGATTTGGTAGGGAAGGGATTTGGGTTTGCCTCTAACTTTGGGAATGAAATAAATGAGGGTTATTCATGAACAAGAGGCTATATAGACTTCCTCTTACGGTTAGGGTTAGGTTGAAGAATGTTTGAATTGACACAAGTGCCCCTCTCATTCCGTCATGAATAGGATCTAACTAAACCATAGGAGAAATATTCCATTCTTGAGTCTAAATAGGTTTAATAGAATTAATCTAGTCAAGGCTAACTAATTAATTGAATCAGTAGGTCAAGTCAAGTCTAGTGGTCCACTAATGTCAAGTCTAATTAAAATAGACTAATAAACTAACAAATAATAATAATATTCAAACATATATAATACATATTATATATTAAACAAAAATATAAACACAATATTTATACTAATATAAAATGATAAAAATACCCCTATTCTGGAATGTGGTAGTGACAGCTCTACTTCAGTTGATTCATTATGAAAGTCGATGGGAACAATATGAGTTACTTTGGTAACAATGGTATGACTCACGACACCAGATGACTCCTGAGGCATATACCTGATGGGCATGAGTATTTTGCCAGCAACATCAAGGACAGGGTCTACCTCCATCAACTGAGAACCAGAGATGTTGACTTTCATAGTGGCGGAGGAAACAACTGTTGTTGAGAGATCACTAGTAATGGAAGGAAAAAGGGACAGAAGTACTAATCCTCTGTACAGTGAGCGAACTAAAAGATGGACCAACTCCACCAGGTAAACTAGTCAATGAAGTGAACAATTTTTTCCTAGGAGGAGTGGCTAACTATGATTTTTATTGTCGCTTCTTCAGGACGACTGCCCTCTTCTTAGCTAGTTGTTCCCCTGTATAGGAAGCAATTTTGTGTTTCTGAGGTCTAGGAATATGCAAAGTAGGAGCAGGAGGATCTACTGGCACCTGGGAGAGAGCTTCAAGCATCTCATCCATAGGATCAGTAACTTCTGCCTCTATCAAAGAGTTGATGCCTTCTTCCTCGGCTGAAGCAGTTTCCCTTTCTCTAAACCTAACGCTACTCCGCATGTTATAATTTGGGTGAAACTTATTGATGGGTGCAATAGGCGCAACATAGCTTTCTCAGGAGGCAAAGTAAATTAGGATCTTGTACAACCTATATTAAAATAACACCATGCTCGGGATCCATCTACTAAACCTCCTTTTGTTTCAAGACAAGGAGTGACATTCCCAACATAGAGCTGATCATAACCAAACTGTCTCACAAAATGATTGGGCAGATAAGGCTTAAATTAGTAATCATCATCACTTCTATACATCAAATGAGATGGTCGAATATTGACTAGCCAAGAGAATAACCCAGCCGGCAGGTTGGATCTAGTTGTACCGTCATCGGTGAAACTTTCGCCTTGGTGCTCAGGTGCCACCTTAGGGGAAACACAGTAAAAATTTTAACTCGTGCCAATGTTTAATGCTTTCCTGGTCTTGAAAATGATGTTATCCTCCCATTTAGAGTGTCTATATCTACACAAGAATTCATGATTTGTTCCATCATCACCACTTAGACTGGGAGACATTAAATTACTGTTATGGAGTATTAACCACCCTATTAAGTACGTAAAGGAAAGCTCAATTCTGGGAAATTCTCTTCACTTAGGCTCTGTTACCAAATTGTGACTGAACTCTCGAAGACCAGCGTTTATACGATACACCATGGCCAGTAGGAGGGCTAATTTATGTTTGAAAGCTAAACGCACCGCAAAAAAGAGAACATTCCTATGAATTCGATCTACTGCGCCCGAACCCACAGGAACTACCCACCGACCGAGCCATAAAGAAAAGTACCCGGCCAATAAAGCTTCAGAAGAGATCTTTTTACGAGTGTGCCCGAGGTAGCTGCCTGCAAATATTCCAGCTATGAAACCACAAATGGACTCATCAAAGCTTTTATCTTTTCCTTTATGCTCCTTTATGATTTCTTCGACTATGCCCGCACTTATGGGTCAGATTGGCCGGATCTCAGTAGCCTCATTCTTTCCATTCTTCGCCCGATTATTGAAGAGGTAATTATACCAATTTCTGATATAGACGGTGCCAAAATCAGTGTTATAGTAATGATTACATGCCAAGTAATGACACAACAACTCCTGATACACTTTAACGAGGCGAGGTTCCTTTTCTACCCAGTCCTTAAATTCCCGGTTGGTTGGGACATATTCCTCGTAAGGAACTTCAACCATTGGAAATTCTGATACTTTACGTATTTCATGTCATGTGAATCCAAGCTCACTATGGGGAGTGACAATTGTCCCGGTTCGAGCATTATACCGTTCCAACAATGGCAGGAAAATAAGCTGATTGAATTCACGGCCGTAGCAATTTGCCAATAGGGCATTATACAACCATGAGTCCAATAAGTTCTCCACATATTTCTCTAATATCCATTCAGTCGCCCGACACCAGTTAGTGTTGTTGTTACTCAACTACTTGGTAATTGGATATTCTTCAAAGGGTAAATACCGCCAGCCTCAATATAGCGTTAAAAAAATAGGGGATTGAATGGGCTGGATGAGGGAGGATTCTTTACTTGTAACGGATCCCGGCTGAAGTCCTCGCATTTTAACACCATGTCCAGCTGAAGTACTATAAAAGATGGTCTATCCTTAGCCATCCCTTTTGTGGCAGATTTTCCCTGGTTTGGCCCCATTAACCTAAGGAGTCAAATTCCAATCCATTTTTCTTGGGTGAGTAGTATAGAAAAATGTAGACAACGGGACGTCCCGTGCCATCTTAGGGAGATACATTACTCCCCCATATAGATTAAATAGCCACTTCTCCCTCTTGGGTTTTGTTTGTGATGCTCGATCAATTGCATCACCAAACAAAAAGGCAGGCTTTATATATTGTTTGTTAGAGAAAGAAGTGAGGCGCTCGCCACTTATCAAAGAGGTTCACATTCGCTCCCCCTAACCAGTTATCAGTAGTTTCCTAGTCGGAGACATACTCATGTAAGATTAGAGAAATTCAACATGGGATAGGTCCTCCATATAGTTGGTATGTAAAAGACCATCAGTAGACCCCAATATGTCAGCTAAGGGATCTAGGGAGATATCAACTGCCAAGAGTCACAAAGGTAAAATCAATCTATCTGTACAAGAAATAATATACATAAAGGCAATTTCTCATATCTTTGAAAAAAAGAGCGCACGTTCCTAGTGATAATGAAGAGCATACGGGTGCACATATTATTTAAATGCGTATTGTGGCTGAAAAGTTAAAGGCGCACACAATTTTCAAAGTTTCTTGGAAATTTTGAAACAAAGCGCACATTTGTCATTTCTACTTTGAGTGATGGAAAAGTGTGTCAAACTACCAAAATATTGGAAGGTGCGCATGATTGATTTTCTTCCACTCTATAAGAGAAAAGTGTGCCAAAATATCTATTTCCACTCTGAACGAGGGAAAGTGCGCCAACTTACCAAAAGATTGGAAAGTACACATAATTGATTTTCTTCCACTCTACAAGAGGAAAGTATGTCGAAGCAGTTGTTTCTACTCTAAACGAGAGAAAAATGTGTGTGTGCCTGTGTCCCTGTGTTTAATGACGCGTCATCGTCTTCTTCCTTATTTCATTTACAAATAGATACATGATAGGAAGAAAATAAAAATTCCTATCGTGCCTATCAGAGGGGGATGTGCTGATGAACGTAGAGCAACCCTCGACGGTAGCATGTTCAGCCGCTCCGCCGCCGGTGGGATCATCTCCTGTCTAGTAGAGGGCCTCGCCACAGCCACATGAGAGGAATAAGCTAACCCCTTCCCCTTGTTCTCCTACCTTGTTGCCTGAGTTTTCTTGGGCGCCATTGAGGAAGCTCGAGGTTGAAGAGAAAATTAGGATTTCGAAGAAGTAAAGAAGTTTGAAAGATGGTAAAGAGTTTTCTCTCTCTTAAAACCTCTTATTTATATATTGGGAGGCAATACCCTTCGACTACCAGAGTGCTCTCTTTGGGATTTGTGCCTCAAATTATGCCAAAAGCTCCTGACGGCGCATTAAAAAAGCAACCACGATAACAATATGTTGGGATTCCACCAAAAATGCGCGCACAAAGTCAGAACAAGTCTCCATGCTTCTACGATTCAAAGTATTTCAAATTTACTTGGAAAAATTTAAAAACTTTGAAGGGGTCTTCTAGAAGCATAAAAAGTATGCCTCCAAAGAATGATAGATTTAAAGAAAGAATGGTGCACCCCTTCATAAAGTAAAGAGTAGAGCACTCTAGCAATTTTTAGAGTATGGCGCACTTTCTTCTTAAACGTAACAGCGGCGCACTTTGAGTCAGCTTTGCAAAGACAGGCGCGCAACTCTCACGTTTTCCCCCCACATTTAATACAATAAATCTGATAGACTGACACAATATTCAAGGAAATCAGAGTCATTATGACAAGGGATTTTCAGCACACAGACCCAGGTTATCATCTAGTGGTCTATCCGGCTAAATCTTACAGAGTGCTCCATTGTGCAAAACTCTTATAGTGTGCGCCATTGTGCACAACTCTTACAAAGTGCACCATTGTGCTAAACTCTTACAAAGGGCGGCATTGTGCCAAACTCTAATAGAGTGTGCCAGTATGGCCGCTATCTCTCAAGGTCTCATCAAAGTGCGCCAGTATGGCCCTTGTCTTCAAACTTCATCAGAGCGCGCCAAGATTGCCAAATTCCTTCAAGAGTGAGCCTGTGATCTTAATTGATAGTGAGCGATTATGATTATGTTTCTTTCATGCCATATTTCTTGTGAGATGTGCACAAGTAACTGTCCTCACGACTCATGCTCCTCGTATATGAAGCCACGTGTCAAGCAGGCAGTATATTGTGTACCTACTCAGTAGAACATGGATTGTGAAACCCTCAAAAGTGCACAAACAATGGCAAATACAGTGCAAATTATCCAAAGTGCGTGCACACTTCTATAACCGCTCCTGAAGGTTATAAATACAGGCTCAGTTCCTCATTCACACAGACGAACAGAGGAAGAAAAGACAGAAGCTCTACGTGACAATACTGTCAAAGTAAGCCCCCTCATTTTAGAATAGGGTATTTTGGTATTTTGTAATTTTTTTAATTTTATTTAAATAAATAGATTAAATGATTAATTTCTAAAATTATTTTTAAATTAAAATCCTTTACAATGGCTTGGATATTTTGAGCATTACACAACCTTTTTTTTCTTCCAATAAATTTTGCATTCTTGACGTAGACGAGCTAATTTCTGTTTTTGACTTTCTTGTTGCTCCCAAATACACTCCCTTATTCTTTGTTTTAGTCGTGCAACTCAGGTGACATATTTCTACGAAAATTAGATCTTTATGTCCTTTTTTGTTGCAGACGATTTTACTACGCAACATCGATCCAACCTTTCCAACAAAAACAAAATTTGTTTTAATGAGCCTGACTGGACTTACTTCATGCATTATATTTGTGTTTTATTTATTTGAGTCCCCACACGCTCCAAAAATAATATTAATTACCTTGATCATTTAATTTTTCAAAAATGGCCTTTATTGACTTATCGAACCCAACCAAGCCCAAACACCCAACTCGAACCCTTGAAGCAATTTGTATGACTCATGCACCCTACACCACATCTTTTCCCTAGTCCACAATACACCCCACATATTTTTTTATACACAAAAATATGAACAAATTAATTAATTGGTTCAAAAATATAATATTTTCAAATTAGGAAACCCTCTATGCAATCTTCTTTGCATCTTAATTAAATCTGAATTTAAATATTTAAAATACTATTTCTCTTATCTAATAGCAGTCCCCTCACTCCAATTTAGTCTCCTTAAAACCTATCCATTGATTATAAATTTAAAACTAATCCTAACCAACTAACAACACCTAACTAAATATACATACTTTTTTACATCAAAATCCTAACAAACTCTAACCAACCCCCCTCACAAGTGGTCGGCCTCCCTTTTCCAAACCCGACCCCCTTCCTTCTTTTCTGGTCACCAACATCAACTTCCCCTCTCCATATATATATATATATATATATATATATATATTTCTCTTCATAAATAAAACCCTAGTTTATTTTCTCTCCCCTTCCAAACTCTAAATCCTAATCACTTTTGCCTCCTCCTTTCTCTTCCAAATTTAATTTTAAAAATTGGAGAAGTGCTAAAGGAGGTGAACTAGTGGATGGAGAAGTTTTGACCCACTTGTGGTTGATCTCCATTGAGTTCTTGATCTCCAAAAGGTAACTTTTAACCCTTCTTCTTCTTGATCTTTAAATAGTTCTAGAACATTTAGGTCCAAAAAATAAAAATTCTACCATTAGAAACATAAAAATATATTAGAGAAGATCATAATTAATGGTTAATAATTAGGTTTTATATAAACTAGAAGCATACATGTGTTCTTTTTTATCCAAAATAGTCTAAATTTGTTATATAATTTCAGCCATATTTTTAGCAGCTCTAGTAACTTAGGAAAACCATAACTACCAACTCAAAACTCCTTTTAATCTTCAGTTTTTTTAAAAGAACCATGTCAAAGTTAGATTTCCAAAAATATAAATTAATAGTCCAAATTCATTATTTAATTTTTTGTAGAATTATTTAAGTATCAGGTATCCAAAATACAAATGTGTTTCAGTGTTTTCACAATTTTGGGAGCTTTCGGACACAAAATGCGATCCGTTTGAAGTTTCGAAAAGTTGAAGTGAGAATCTATGACATACTTAGATCCCAGAATTTATTAAATATATTTAATCGGTGTAGTATTGATTACAAGAGAAAACAGACTATACGACATAGTCATTTATGAGGATCCATATAAAAATAGATTAGTTATATTCTATAATCCCAATAGGCCTAATGTGTAACGTAGATTAGTGCGCACGTTATTTTAATTTAATTTAATTTATTCTTTAGGAAGTTTGGGATCCACGGTATATTCGGACGTGGATGTTGGATAGGATTCTGAGTAGCATAATAATACAGACAAGTGTACCTTACCATGTTGTATCGCAGTTCTTGCCTTATTTATTTTATATAATTGTTACTGTGATGATATTGTTGGTGTATCTGTTCACCCTAGGACCGTTAGGCGATACCTAGTGTCCAAACTAGATTCGGGTGCCGACATCCGACAGCGTTGTTAAGAATCGTCAGTTAGAGAGTTGATACCGCGAACCCATGATACGTGCTTGTATTCTTAGAACGACAGACCATAGGACACTTAACACTATTTCATGTGACAAAATCCTTCTTGATGTATTCATGGTGATTCTGTATAGGTTCATAGGACTCGTGATATGAGACAGTTATATATATATATATATATATATATATATATATATATATATATATATATATATATATATATATGACTTATTGTGATAGTTAGAGGTCTTGATCTCACCAACTTATGACATGATACGTGAGATTATATGGGAGGGAAGAGTTTACACTATACTTTCGGCGGATATCTATATGTACATGCCTGCCTTAGTCTCTGTAGCAGAGCTTTGGTGCTATTTACGTGACTACTTTAGGTTTTATGATCAGGAGCCTTTAGTGATATACTTGTACTTGTCTGCTTTGGGTTCCCGTTACAGAGCCCTTAGAGATATTATTATTATTATACTGCTTGGGGTTCCCACATATTGAACCTTGAAAATCTCTTACCTGAGTATGAGTGATCTATCATTTGCATAACACTTAAATGGTTATAGTAGTTTACCCTTGAGTATGTGGCATTATACTATTTTACATTTGACACTCTGTTTCTTGTACCTTATTATTGTAGAAGCATAAAAGTTCGCTTCTTGAAGATGATGCAGTTTCCTACAAATAAACTTAGTAGGTGAAGAATGGCGCACTTTCAAGCTATTTTTGTCAACAAAGACAGGTGCACAATTCGCATGTCTGCTTTTTCCCCAACATTAAATACAGTGAATCTGACAGCTAAACTGCTGTAGAGGATTCAGAAGCCATCATTATAACTGAGTTGCAGAAATCGAAGAGATCAATTCATTTATTGCAGAAGATCTTCGGCACGCAGAACCAGGTTGTCGTTTAGTGACCCATTTGCTATGCCAGCTTTTACAAAAGTGTGCCACTGTGCCAACTTCTTAAAAATGTACCACTGGGCCAATTTCTACAGAAGTGCACCGTAGTGCCAAATTTTATCAAAAGTTTGCCATCACGGCCAACTTCATCAAAAAGTGCGCCATTACGGCTACTTCTTCAAAAGTGCGCCATCACGACTACTACTTCAAAAGTGCGCATCATGACCAACATTATCAAAAGTATGCCACACGACTACTTCTTCAAAAGTGTGCCATCACGGATACTTCTTCAAAAGTCCGCCATCATGGTTACTTCTTCAAAAAATGTGCCATCACGGTCAATTTCTTAAAAAGTGCACCAATCTCCAGACCACTTCTAATGTGCGCCTACGATCCTAACTGACAGTGAGCAGTTATGATTATGTGTCTTTCATGTCAAGATTCTTATAAAATATGAACAAATAACTGTCTCGTGACCTACGCTTTTCTCGTATAGGAAGCCACATGTCAAGTAGACAGCAAGTTGTGCACCCACTCACTAGATAGTGGGATGTTATCCCATCAAAAGTGCACGCACAATGCGAATTATCTAAAGTGCATGCACACTGTCATAACTGATCTAAAATCCTATAAATATAAGATCAAGGTGTACGTTACGGATGCTGAAATTTTTTAAATCTTTGAGAATTTTTCAAGTATTTGGGGAATTTTTAAGTCTTTAAAATTCAAGAACAGAATGAGAGAAATAAAAGCTACCCGTGTTGTTGTTGTTAAAGCTTTCTTATATCCCAACTCTTCAAGTTGTTCATAGCATTCATGTATGGTCCAAGGAGTAACGTAATCGCCCGCGGATCAGATCTCTACAGCTATATTTCCCCAAAATCAATTATACTTAGATTCCTGTTTAGGATCACTTATACTCTATTTCCTTTTTTAATAGTTTTTAAAATAAAGTTTCTTACAAACCTTGTTCATCGCAAATAATTACGTCCCTTTGAGGTCCTGGTCCCTTACCAGTTTTGTAGCGTAGACCGTTGTGGAGCCTACTTGGAGTTGCTGATGTGTGTTGCCTTGTCATGCAGGCATTGGTACCAGATACTTATATGATTTCTACCAGAGTTATGTCTATTTATTCATATTGTTAATTTATCTGTTGACATAGCCTAGTTTTTATATACTCATATTTCTTTCTCGAGTCTATTCGAGCTTGTGTGATACTGGACGGCCAACTTTAGCAGATGTAACACATTTTTAATATTTTGTGTTCTTGTGGATTGAGATATAGTTCTATTTTAAATTGATCTTTAGATTAATACATCTTATACGTATTCGAGTCAGACCAGAGTCTGGTCGAATACGTAGCTGGCATATTTCGTATTCCTATTCCTACGTATTTTAGGACTGGGGCATGACAACCGAGGCTTTGTTGCTCAAGTTCTCCAAGGGTTCAAGGGTTCTAGCATTTCTTCTTTGTGTCAAGTGGTTCAAGGAGTAAAGTGATCGACCGCAAATCAGATCTTCATAGCTATACTTTCCCAGAATTATTGTACTTTAGATTCATGTATATGATTTATTATACTTTTTTTCTTTTAAAGTTTGTAATACAAAGGTTCATATAATATTTTGTTCATGGAAAACAATAACCTACCTCTACCTCGACACCCCAGTGACCTACCCGACCCCTGCCCGCCATCCGCCGCCGCCTGCAGCCTTCTTCGCCGCTGTCAGATCCGCCCACCCACGTAGAACAACGCATCCACGACCCTCTTTTCCAAGTACGACATCTTCCTCCTCGTTGTTTTATTTTCTGAACTGATTCTTCGTACATGTAGAAAACATATCCCTCTTTATTTTTCTTTAAGTAGGATGATTTTTAGTGTCCTGGTTTGAGAGAAAAGTCGACTCAAAGTTGACGAAAAACTTATTTTCAAAACTGCATAAAACCAGTCCAAACACCCATATTTGTGTCCAGTTTTCTTCCAATCTATTTAATATTTTTAAAATCTAATTGAATAGACTGGCAGACAACATATCCAGGATCAAATTTTTTTAGTTTTAATAAATTTGTTGTATTCGTTAAATTATTTTCGTTGGTAGTTGACTAAAAACATGTTTTCCAATTTTGGATGATTTACATGAATTCTCTTCATTATATGTTGTAATAAATTATAATAGTTATAATTATATATATATATGACTTGTGGAAATGATCAATGGTAGAGAATGAAGAGTTTGGCACCTCAATGGGTTAAGTATCATAGATATTCTATTTGGTGCACTATAGGTATTTGTTTAAATGTATCAACATATATATATTTAGATATAGTTATCTGTGTCTGTGTGTGTGTGTATATATATATATATATATATATATATATATATATATATATATATATATATATGTGTGTGTGTGTGTGTGTGTGTGTGTGTGTGTGTTAGTGTTCACTGTGTGAGTGTCCAGTGATGACATGGTTGTTGTGTGAGTGAGTGTCGAGTAAAAGTTAGCAGCAAGAGCAGTAGCAATTGCATAGTGCAGCAGCAGCAACAACAACAATTACAGTAAGTGCAAGAGCAGCAGTATCAGCAATCGCAACAGCATCACGAACAAGCAATTTGCAGTAGCAGCATGCTCGTACAGTATGAACTGAGGATAGATGCAAGTTCGAGTATCAATACTAGTATCAGTAGTTATGTGTGTCTAGTATGTGTCAGCATGGGAGATACTTGGATGAGGTGAGAGCAGCAACTATGTCCAGACCGCTGTGGTATTAGGGGGACGCCTCTGTGTGTGAGTTGATATTCAGCATCAGTGTACACAAATGTGGCACTGTGTGGGCATGGCAGTGAATGTATGAATGTAGAATGGAGGAAATGTGATAGAGAGGGGGAATAAGTTCAGACTTAGTAGTGAGCTTCTCATAGCATAGATAGGAAGTGTGACAGTGCATTATGTGCACTGTCGGTTGTTGTAACAGGTAGTTTAGCTTAGGAGCATTTTTGTGTTAGTATTGTGAAGGGAATATGAGATTGGTCTATGGTGTGGAGAGTTTAATGTTAATCTTAAGTGACATTTGTACCTGAGTGTGTGTAATAGTTATACACTAAAATGTGTTAGTGAACCGTGTACTGATAGTAGAGGGTATATGGCCTGATATTAAGTAGGTGAGGGTAGGTGAGGGTATTGTGAGGTAAAAAGCAGTGTGACTCTGGAGAGGGGGAAAATGTATTAAGTGCAGTCCATATTCTTAGATGTGCATATGAGTGGTAGTCCAGGTAGCAATAAGACCTGTATGGTAAAGAAATTAGTGAAGAAGTTGAGCATTGCTCTGAATGGGGTTAAGGTCGAGTTCATGTACAGAATTTGTACAGTAAACCCTGAGAGCCTAAACTTTCTTATCTCCAAGATCAACTCCCTAGCCTTTCTAGTGCCAAGTGCGGTCTCGGTCTAGAAGTCTACAAGAGTTGTAATGAGCTTGGCTCCATCAGTTTCCTCTCTTCTCCTATGTGAAGTCTGTGTGCCCTTCGTATCAAACACACGTGTGTGAAGTTATGACACTTTGGATCAAATCTTGTGGTGTAAGAAGTGGCAAGCCTTCGGATCAAAGCTTATGATTCACTATTGGTAATTTTAGTGGATACAACTTCGAGCAAGAGTTTTCGGGACTGGACTAGTCCTCTCAGAGAAAAACCAGTATACATTGCGGTGTTTATGGTTGCTATCCCTTTCTCTTACTTTATTATATTGCATATACACTGCTAGTTAATAACTGCCTTCACTCTGCTTAATTTTTAATTGGGTAGGTTATTCCGCTGCACTCTATTCACCCCCCTCTAGAGTTGCCTTACGGTCCTTCAGTAATTACTTTTGTCAGTTATTTAAGTCGGTCAGTTTAGTATTAAGTTAAGTTATTAACTAAGGTATTGAGGTATGTTAAGTAATAGGTTAGAACTAAGTTTAGTGTAGCGTAATGACTCAGGTACTGCATAGCAATAGTGATAACTAGTAATATATATACTTAAGTTATATACATAGACACTTGATATTTAACTAGTATATATAAGTGATATATAAGATACTTAGTATATTAGCTAGTTTAGTTAATACCTACTAGTTATCAACCTCGAAGATAGGCATGGACCTAAAACCCAGGCAATAACCTAGTTTGACCTAGTTTGACTAGCATGGCATAGAAATGGCCTAAAAAATTATATTAGTGCATTCTTAACTTATTTCTCGTTCATTACACCTAAGTGACATGATATTTCATATATAGGTTTGTGTGACACCAGGACACCGAGTTATGCTACTAGAGGCAAGTACATTTCTCTGTTAGTTTTTATTTCTTAATAGTGTATATATCTTATGTTCTAGAACTGTATACTTGATTCTGACACAGTGGTATCACGGACTGGTACTATATAGATCCTGTCAGGAGATGTTATCCCTTACCATGTTTAGCGAGTACTCCTTCACATGTATTTTATCGTATATATCGGGTATTAATTTTAGTGTACTTCGTGTTCACACATTGCTTGTGTTCAGTATGCCAATATTCGTGTTCGTAACGTATTGTGATTGGATCCATTGGTATTGGTTAGGGATGGGGGAATAGGAGTTGGTTATGTGATCAAGCTCCAATGTATTCGTGTATATGTCGATTACACATCACAGGTGTAATCGAGTTACCATATTGTATTCGTGTTCAACCCAAACCGATCATATAATGAACTTGTATTCTATGGAACATTAGCTAGTTTCATTTATTTTTATTATATTGCAGTTATTATATTGTCTGTTCTTCATTCCAGTACATTACCTGTTCACTTTAGATTATTTTTTCTGATGTTTAGTTATCTTGTATTCTTTCCTATTACCTATTATATATGCTCGATTATGTATTTGAAACTGTTTTCAAAGGTATGTACTTCGCTCCAATCCTGACTGATATATTTTTTAGATGATTGGCTCGTAGACTAGTGTCCTACCTACTACGGACCGCAGAATGGCGTATCATTAGAGGATACTCCTGTAGAGCAGGAGGACTTAGTATTAGATCATAAGGAGGTTTAGATTATTGTTAGACTTGTATTGGACTTTTATTGAGGTTATTTGGCATATTTATATTATTTTGGGCTTGTGGATGTATTGTGACTCTTTCTTTCGTTATTTTATCTCGTGCATTATATTTTCTAGTTTGTATTATGATTGAGTATAGTTTATATTTATCGGATACTATATTGTTCCTCCGTTTGGAGTTGAGATAATTGACAGGTACCATGTATATTTATTGTATGAGATATTTAGTTAGTAGAGTTGACCCAGACAGCGTTCTACCGCCGATGCTGCGGCGTAGGCTGGACGTACCCACGTACTCGTGCCCGAATATCCGGGTGCGGGTCGTGACACATTTTTAGTGGTGGCCCATGTAGGTCCATCTAGAGTCGTATTTAAAGCGATATCGTAGTAGTGCTCACCTAGAGTACTGCTATAAGCCTGATTTAGGAGATATGATTTAGGCTGAGAGTATACTCAATCACAACTAGGAAATATTTCCAATATCAGTTTTGCTATCATTATCTATTGAATGTTTGCTTTACTTTGAATAAATTTGTCCTTCATTGATGATATCGTATCTTACTCAATATTGATTCCTTTGTTCAAACTATCTTCAGGATGCCACCGAAGATGCGTTCCTAGCTGTAGAAGCATAAAAAATATGCTGCAGAGTTATACGCAGTATGCATAAAACCCACGTAAAGCAGAGTTTCAGTGCTGTATGGCGTAAGACATGACTTCAGAGCCATCGGCGTACAGCAGAGCTTCATCACTAAGTACAGCATAAAATATAGCTCCAAAATAACCCGCGTAATACAGTATTTCTAGACTGCTTCAGCGTAAAAAGGTTGTTACATTGCCACTTTGGCGTAAAACCTGCTCGCTTTTAATGCAGTGGGAAGTTATACGGGAAACTCTTCGTATTCCTCGAATGAACCTGTCAGATCATACAGTGAACCTGACTCCTGGCAAAGAGTACTGCACGACTATCCAGACGACGGCTGTAATAATGGTTCGGCACAGAGACCCAGACCATCGTTTAGTGACATTTCCTTGATACAAATTACTTTTATGCATTCAAGGGAATACGCTGCCTAGTTTTATACAAGCAGATGTGAGCTTTTATGCTCAGCAAGAGACAAAATGAACCACCATGTCAAAAGCTGTACTTCGTACAGAGCTCGAGGTACGTCTCTGCAGTTAATGCGTGTGATGGGGATAGATCTCTGCATTTAATGCATGAGATTTGGCTCTACTTTCAAAGACTGGGTGAGCCATAATTATGACTAATACGTCCATATCACCACCTTCGCATATTACGCCATCAGGCTATTTTCAGCTATAGGAGCACGTTGTACGCCATCTCCTTGAAATACGCCGACCTGGCTATTTTCAACTATAGGAGTACGCCGTATGCTATCTCCTCGGAATACGCCAATTCAGGCTATATTTGCATTGGTGCGTGATAAGGCTATTTGGTCCAGAATACGCTCAAGACCTCAATCAAGCAAGGATAACCAGCTGTCCTTACGCTAGCTACCTATCCTTATAGCACTTGGCTTCTACGCCTACTTGGCTTCTATGCCAACTTGACAACTATTTGGCTTCTACGCCATGGTGACAGTCATTGGCTTTTACGCCAACCTTTTCTACGCGAGGGGCAGTTACCTACGTGGCTTGCATGCCGTGATCTTCGTAGCAGTTTTACGCGTTACCTCATAATGGGACACGCGTCACACGCAGATTCAGAAGATCATTTATACGTGGGTGGCAGTTATTATAACCGCCGCATAAAAAGTGCCACACTCTCCACTGTCCGGCTTCTACGCCGACTGGACGGTTACTATCACTAAAACTCTATAAATAGAGACCTCCGTCCACGGAGGTCCAGGGTGGAAAGGTCAAAGAACAGAGAGAGAAGAGCTAAGACAGAGAGTAGTGATCGACGATTTTGGCATCGAACATCCACTCCCTCTTGCAACCTTTGAAGCTTCTCCTTCTTCTACAGCACTTCTTCATCATCGTGTGGTCCAAGGGACAAAGTGATCGACCGCAGATCAGACTCCTATAGCAATATTTACCTAGATTAAATTTTGTACTTGACATTCTCGTATAGGATTAATTGTACTTCTTGTTTGTAAACCAAAGAAAGGTTTCGTATAAACCTAGTTTTATTTCTTTTATTTATTATCAAACACGAGATGGCGACTCTGCTGGGGACGTCTTTCTCATCTGACGAGAAAGCAAATGCTCAACATGATGCAGTATTAGTAGGATCAATGAAGAAGACCTTGGTCGTCCAATTCGACCAGTCAGCCTACGAAGACATGCTTCGAGCAGGGGGTAGCTCTCACTCCCTCTCTGTCCTAGACAACAGGAAACTGCATAAGGTATGGATGCCCCAGACATCCCCTACTATTCCTGTCGACTCTCTGGTTTCTCCGACCAACAAGGTTATAGCTTCGCAACCTGCGCGCCCTGCGCATAAAACCCTGTCTCCCGTCTGTGACGTGGCAGACAAAACTTCTGGCAATGCCTCAGTGCTAGTCCAGAAGTCTACTCCATGCTCTGCGCGTAAAACTCTGTCTCCCGTCTGCAATATGGTAGACAAAACTTCTGGCAATGCCTCAGTGCTAGTCCAGAAGTCTACTCTGTGCTCTGCGCGTAAAACTCAGTCTCCCGTCTGTGACGTGGCAGACAAAATTTCTGATAATGCCTCAGCGCCAATTCAGAAATTCCAAATACGCTCCGTGTGTAAAAATGCATCTTCCCTCCGTGGAACAGCAGATGGTCCCTGCAATCTACACAAGGGAAAATAAGTGGCGGATTTCTCAACTTCTCGGCCTTTACGCCATCAAAAGAAGAATCTGCCCGCTCTCCAGATTATACGAGAAGCTGATGGCCAATTGAGGACTTCCTCGGTTTTACGCCAGCCTGAGCAAAATCCTAGACTATGCCAGGTTAAGTCCCTCAGCATAAAGAAGGCCCAGTTTACGGAGAGACACGCTCCTCGGGGATCATCTGCTACTCATATGGCTGAACTGCTGTATACGGGTGGCAGGGGAAAAGTTATGGTTCCCAATATCTGCATGCCGACTGATGTAAACAGGAGGAACAAGCCTTCTTCTTCTTCTGTTAATCCTCCTGACTTGCATAAATTTCTGATCCAGAAGCGCAAAGATAGGGGATCTTCTAACATGTCTACTATGCCCCCTAGGGAGCAATATTGTAATAGTCATATAATTGTAGTTAATTATTGTTGTTCTGAAGCAAAACGGTCAGTTTTTGACCGGTTAAACTACTCTCTGTCTTTCCAGGAAGAAGAGCCTATATTTGCATTAGTGAATATGGCTTCATACGTTCCTAGAGGAAGGTCGAATTTAAGATATCATCCCTCTAGAACTCCAAGCCAAAGGAGATTCGAAAAACTCCTTGAGAACATTGAAGCTGGGGTGTTCCGAAATACCCGTTCGAGGTCACGACAACCGGCTTCGTATTCTTCTGATTCCGACACTGGGTGTCGCCAGTTTCTCGAATCGGATGCTGAAAGTATAGAGTCAATCTCTACAGAGACCTATACTAACCCTTCAATGACATCCAGAGAAATGGGAGTCTATGCCATTGGAGATGAACACGAAGAGGCTTCCCCATCAGGAAGTACGGAGCAACGCATCGCTGTGTTGGAGACATCTTTGAAAGAGATGTAGTCCATGATGGAGAATATGCACTAGATGATGCTAACTCAACACACAACTGCTATAACTCAAGCATCGGTCCCTCCGACTCAAATACGTATGGGGGTGGACTTACCACCATCCAATGCGAATCAGGAGCCTGCTCTAAATCAAGAGTCAACAGCTCCTCCAATTCCTAACTCGGAGAATGTATTGCCTCCTGTTGGAGTTACAATACAATCGATCTCTCATCACTCCACAGTCCCTCTACCGGCTGAAGATCCGATGCAGGCAGTACGGGAATTAAAAGCCCAATTTGATGCCTTAAAATATAAGGATCAGCTCAAGAAATTGGTAATCAACCAGCCTTACCCAGCTATCTGGGATGAGATCCCTTTCCCTCCTAAATACAAACCACAGGCTATGGCTTTGTTTGAGGGAAAGACATCACCGAGCCAGTACATGAACTACTTCAGTATGATGACGGTGTTATTGCAAGGGAATGACGCCCTTCTCACTCGAGTGTTCAAAGGCTGTCTCTCGGGAGTGGCTTATTAGTGGTACCGCAGTCTTGCGGACAACTGCATTACTTCCTTTGATGATTTCAAGACTCTGTTCTTCGCGTGATTCTATGAAGGAGGTGAACATGTCTATGTCCTCTCTCATCGAAGTAAAGCAGAAAGAGAAAGAGAAAGAGAACATTCGCACTTTTATCGAACGTTTTCATCAAGCCACTTTGTAAATGCCTCCAGGAGTTCCAGACTCGGCATTGGTGGATATTTACAGGAAGAATCTTCTTTCAGTGATCTCGGTGTTCACAGGACCATATCAGTTCCATGATTGGCCCTCGTTCATCATCTCAGTGGTAGCCGCTGAAGATAACAGTCGGAAGGCGCGTGATAACGGAATTATGATATCTGCCTCTGATAGAGGCAAGAGGTCATCCTCCAACAGCGACCATCCTCGTGGTTCCAAAGGAAAAGAAGCTCTGGCGATCAATACGTCCAGGCAAAAGACTACTGCAACCACACAGACGAAACCTGTGACTTCCAGGCCCATTGAAGTATACTCTTTTGACGACGACGATATTCCAAGCATATTCGAGTGTCTAGTCAAAAGCGGCAAGATTACCCTTCCTGAGGTAAAGCGGCCTAATGAAGTCGGCAGTACCAATAACCCCAAGTACTGTATTTTCCATAGGTACATACATCACCCCTAAAAAGTGTATTATATACTAAAGAGGAAAATCCAGGAGTTAATCGACGCTAAGGCCATCACTCTGCGCAATAGCGAGAAGACGGTCACAGCCAACATGATCTCTCTTCAATTTGGCAATCTGCCTCATCAAGAAGTTCCGGATGGTGTTGTACCCATTTTCCTGACAACGATGAACATTGTTAATCTCCCTCCAGCCAGGGGTCAAAATCATGACCTGGTACCCCTAACTACCCAGCGGGGTGAGATTATGTAGGTTCATCCAGATCTGGTGTCAGAGATCGAGGAAGAGACTCAAGCTGCTAAGGCTAAGTCTAAAAAAAACTCGAAGCGTAAACCATGTCATATGGTTGCGGTATCCTCGACATCAGAAGAAGAGGTTTTGGCTACTAGAACCCGTTCAGGAAAAGCCTACCTCAAGGACTATGGAGGAAGTCAGGAAGATGCACCGGCAGACACTTCAGTTGTCAAGCCTTTAGAAGCGAAACCTGTTATACCAGCGGCAGGTCCTTCTAGACCAACTACGGCGGACAAGGGCAAGCAAAAAGAAGTGTTCTTTGATAAACCTTTGAAGAATATTCAAAACAATGGTTTGGAGAAGCCATATAACTTTGACATCCTCGCCCAATTGGCTAATACACCAGCCAGATTATCCATTTTTGAACTACTCAGGCTCTCTAAAGACACTCGTCAAGCCCTGAGTGAAGTATTAATGCAGGTGGATGCATACTTGACCCAGATCAAGTCCCTTGATGAAGAACCTGTGGCATTTCCTCAATGCCATAGTGTGATGGAGGTGGTCCCGAATATCACTTTCACCCAAGATGACATGCTGTTGAAACATAACAAGCATGCCAGACCCCTCTATTACACCGGATATGTCAGTTCCATGGAGGTTGACCGGATTCACATAGATCCGGGATCATCGATCAGTATCATTCCTTATAGTCTGCTTAGACCGCTGAGGATCCCTACCAGCAAATTGGCTTATACCACCACTACAATCGTGGGCTTCAACGCCAGGAAAAGTAAGCCGTTGGGGAAGATTCGTCTGAGGATACAGATTGGCGACCTCAGATCAGTGGCTACATGCTATGTCATTGATTCAGAGGTGTCCTACAATATTTTGCTGGGCAGACCATGGATCCACGATCACAACATCGTTCCTTCGACTTTACATCAATGCTTCAAATATGTAGATGCCCAAGGAACAGTACAAACGGAGTTTGCTGACCTTAACCCATTTAAAGGAGTAGAATCCTACTACTCCGATGCCATGTTGTACACCCAAGACTACATGGAGGAGGTGTCAGGCAAGACAGAGGAGGAATCCCACGGGAGCCAGAAGAACCCTCTGCCGAGCAACCTTTGTCAATCAAGGTGAAAGGGCGAACTACTCGTCCGAAAGTCATGGAACCCATGGCAATCCACCTGAACAAAACCAAGTCAGGAAAAGGAGGTGATCCTCTAGTGATCACTTTGAACCAGAAGCCTCCACCTTTGGTCATCAACCTTCGGCGTAACAAGCAGCCGATGATGTAAATATAACCAGGAACGTGGTTTCTGACGATAATAAAGATCCTCTTTTCAAGTACATTGACGCTCAAATTCCAAATCAGGAATCCTCTCCCCATAACGATATAGAACCTATAGCACAAAAATTCTTGAAAGCTATAGATTCCTATCATCTGTATGTGTGGGAAGTAGCGTCACCATCTAATTTCATCACGATATATGGGCCACATGAGGATTCTATCTTTATTGTCCCGTCTACTCACGGCAGTCAGCATCCAATAGTCTTCGGTCGCATACGCAATGAACCGACTGTATAAGAGGATTCTCCCGATGACGATGCTGGTAAAATACAGGTTCACAGATATAGTCCGCAAGCTTTGAAGATTATGCAAAGTATGGGTTATGACTTGAAGCTAGAACCAGGCCTCAACTACGGAAAAGGCAGAAGAATGCCATTGTACGGTGATCCCTACTGTCAACGAACTCGTTTTGGGTTAGGGTATGCCACTTCCTTTGCAACTTCTAAATCAAATGAGGATATCTTTTCCTCTTCTCAAGATGGCTCGTCGTCCTTCTGCTCATATGATGATCTCGAACGAGCATTATCAGTAAATACGGTATTGACAGATTCCCTCGGAGCAGACGAACAAGAATCTGAACCGTTTGATAATGACTCTTGGGATCAACAAATGGATACATAGTGGAAACTCAGGTTCGAGCAGAGAGAACCCCCAAATGAAGATAAAGTTATCCAGATCGATGTTGGAGATGAGATTTCACCAAAGCCGATATTTATCAGTAACAATCTTTCCGAAGAAGAAAGGGAAGAAATAATCCAGCAGATAAAAGAATATATCGACGTCTTTGCATAGAATTATGAGGATATGCCAGGTCTTGATCCAAAAGTGGCTACTCATAAGCTCAACATACTGCCCAATTCGAAACCTGTGAAGCAACATCAACGCCAATTTCGTCCGGATATGATGGACGCCATTGAAGCTGAAATCAAGAAGTTATAGCCTGCGGGTTCATCCGGGAAGAACAACATCCTGACTGGGTCGCCAATGTTGTCCCAGTCATGAAGAAAAATGGGAAAGTACGTGTCTGCATCGATTATCGAGATCTGAATGCAGCCTCCCCAAAGATGAGTTCCCTCTTCCCATCACAGACGTCATGATCGATAATACGTGCGGTTTTGAGCGCATGTCTTTCATGGACGGATTCTCAGGATACAACCAAATCAAGATGTATCCTGAAGATGAGAAGCATACTGCCTTTCGAACACCATTGGGGGTATATTGCTATACGGTCATGCCCTTCGGACTGAAGAATGCCGAGGCTACGTACCAACGAGCTATGAGTAACATATTCCATGAGTACCTACGCAAAACAGTAGAATATTATATGGATAATATAGCTGTCAAAAGCCGCATTAAGGATAATCACATCCAAGACTTGAAGACAGTATTTGAGTTGATGCGCCAATATCAACTCAAAATGAATCCTACAAAGTCCTTTCTTGGTGTATCCAGTGGCAAATTCCTGGGATTTGTCATTACCGCTAAAGGCATCCAAGTGGACCCGGATAAAGTAAAGGTCATCGTAGAAATGCGACCACCCTATAATCTGAGGGAACTCAGGGGATTTCAAGGTCGTCTGGCTTATATCCGGAGATTCATATCCAACCTCTATGGGAGATGTCAGCCTTTTTCTTGTCTTATGAAGAAAGGTATATCCTTCGTATGGGACGAAGCCTGTCATTAAGCATTTAATGATATCAAACGCTATCTCACTAATCCTCCAGTTCTGGTGCCTCCCGTCATAGGAAGACCATTTTTGCTGTATGTTCGAGCAATGGATCATTCTCTGGGATCTCTCTTCGCACAAAAGAACGATGAGGGTCATGAACAGTCCATCTACTATTTAAGCAGGATGATGGTCGGAGCTGAACACTGGTACAATCCAGTAGAAAAAGAATACTTGGCCCTAATGTTCGCCATTCAGAAGACGCGATATTACGTCACAGGCCAGACTATTCATATCATCTCTAGGATCAATCCTCTTCGGGTATTGATGAACAAGCCAAGTATTCTTAATTCCTGACTCGCGACTTGGGCGAAGTTATTAATACCCTATGATATGGTGTATGTCCCTTAGAAGTCCATCAAAGGCCAAGTATTGGCTGATTTTCTAGCTGCTCATCCAATTCCAGAAACCTTCAGATTATACGAGGACATTCCCGACGAAGTTGCAGAATGTAATTCTGCAATGGAAAGTAATGCATGGCAGATATTCTTCGATGGTGCCTCCAGGATTGGTCCCAGGGGAAATGTAGTTTCAGGAGTAGGAATTGTCCTGGTCACTCCTGATAAACTCGTCATCTATGGAGCATATTCTCTTAGTGAGCCTTGCTCTAATAATATGGCAGAGTATAATGCCCTACTCATCGGACTCCAAGTCGCTAAAGAATTGGACGTCGAATATCTGGAAGCTTTCGGTGATTCTCTGCTGATCGTCAATCAAGTTAGAGGAATATATAAAGTCCGTAATCTAGACCTCATTCCTTATCACCAAGCAATGATCGAGATAGCCATATCTTTCAAAGGGTTCTTCCTAGAGCATGTGCCTCGATCCCAGAATCTGGAAGCTGACGCCCTGGCCAGTCTAGCTGCATGTTTAGCTATTCCTATAAGAAGGCAGAATTCGGTGATCCTTCTTAACAGAGATTTTTTTGTGTGAAAAATAACTTTCACATAGAATGCAGCTACACTATGAACACAGATACTCCCAAGAGAGAATGGAGAAGTCCCTTTATAGATTTTGTGGCATACGTAATCTTACCGGAGGATCCTAAAGAAGCAGTATCAATCAAAAGACGATCATTACGCTTCTATTTTGATCGTCTTCACAATGTCTATATCGCCGAACCTACGACGGACTGCTATTACGATGTCTCTCCGATGATAAGGCACAACGGATTATCCGTGAAGCTCACGATGGCGTATGCGAAGCGCATCAACCCGGGCCTAAGCTACAGGATCGTATCAGGAGGATGGGCTATTACTGGCCTACTATGATCACAGATGCAATAAAATATGCAAGATAATGCAAAGCCTGTCAGGTTCATGCAAATTTTATACATCGGCCTTCTGAACATTTACATCCTACGGTTGCATCCTAGCCTTTTGAAGCATGGGGTATGGATATCATTGGTCCTATTCACCCGTCTTCTTCCAGAGGTCATCGGTTCATATTGGCCATCACGGATTATTTCTCCAAATGGGCAGAGGCAATCCCTCTTGCTGAGGCGAAAACATCTAACGTGATCAGCTTCATTAAGCATCATATCATTTATCGCTTCGGGATACCCCGAAGGATAATTCATGACAATGGGCCTCAATTCATTAGCCAAGCGTTTCACCGATTTTGCGATAAAAATCGAATACAAAATATGGCCTCTACGACATACAATCCTGCTGCTAATGGTTTGGCGAAAGTTTTCAATAAAACCATCATCAAACTCTTGAAAAAGTTTGTTTCGTCAAACAAAAGATATTAGAATGAGAAGCTAAGAGAATGTCTCTGGGCATACCGCACAACGGTACGAGCACCGACGGGTTGTACCCCATTCTCATTGGTTTACGGAAGTGAAACAGTTCTCCCCATTGAAATCCAAATTCTGTCACTCAGAATAGCAGTAGCTAATGAGTTGACTCAGGAAAATAATGATCGACTAAGGCTTCAAGAGCTAGAAGGATTAGACGAGAAATGCCTCCTAGCTCAACAGCGCATTGCATTCTACCAGGCGCGCATCTCCAGAGCTTTTAATCGAAAAGTGAAGGAGAGAGTGTTCAAAGTTGGTGAGCTAGTTTTAGCAGTGAAAAGGCCAATGATCATTACTCACAAGAGTAAGGATAAATTCCAGCCCAAATAGGAAGGCCCTTATGTGATCGAGACGACGTTCTCAAACGGCGCTTACAGATTAGCCAAGCCTAATGGAGACTTATTAATGGCTCCTATTAACGGCAAATTCCTGAAGAGGTACTATGCTTAATCTCTTTTGCTCAAACGGAGTATGGTGAAGATCTCATTCTGACAATATTACTTCCAAAGAACTAGTTGGATCATATTCTATCATGTCCATATAACCTCTGAATAGATATGTTTAACTAATTTGGGACATCAAAACCTATCACGTCCATATTATCTCTGATAGTATTTTGTAAACAAATTTAGTTGGATCATATTCTATCATGTCCATATAACCTCTGAATAGATATGTCCAGCTGAATCTTACCGAAAGTATATCATGTCCATATTACCTCTGATATCACTTTTACCCTAGCCTGTCATTTATATTCAAAAATGATGGGTCCACAAAGTTATATAAAGTCTCTTTATTATCTCCAGAAAGAGCAAGTTACATATAAAAGCAAAAGGTACATCATTGGGGAGGAGCAGTTAAGTCGCGAATCTGTCGCGCCAGAGAGACCATTCTCTTATTCCTGGAGCTCAAAACTGTAGCGTGAGTCCGCTCCAACCTTGCCTCCTCATTGTTCAAGGCAGACATTTCAGATCGAGCACGTACAAAATTTGCGTGGATGACACCCACACGTGCCAGGTTCTTCTGAGCCGCTTCCATTCGGTCTTTCAACACATCTCTAGCTGCCGATGATGCGAGAGCCCTCTCCTCTGCCTGAGCGAGTTCATCTCTCAATTTGCGGACCCTCGCTGCCTCTTTCTCATATTCGGCTTCACACTTAGCCAGCTGGGGAATGACATACCCCAATATGGTACGCTCTTCATTCATCTCTTGCTGCTGAGCCTCGATGGATTTGCTCAGAGTTTTCATCTCCCCAACAAGCCTCACAGTCAAGGATTCATATTCAGCCTGAATCAGGTCATCAATGCTGCCTTGGGATAGTTGCAAATAATTGTTAATGGGTTATTCTAAACCATTAACTATTTGCTCTAGCGCATTAGCTCTCCCAGCGTCGTTGAAATCTCTGATTGGCACTATCGCAAACTGGGAGGACCTCCTCAGAGCCTCGAAGCCTAGATTCTTCTCCAGCACCATTGATATCAGCGTTTTCAAAGTGGTGTAGAAAATACTAGTATACTGCTCAACTATCTTGGCGAGATCCGAATGGACGCTGGGAGTGGCTGCAATTTCGGCGAATCCCCTTCCAGGAATAACTGCAGAGGGTGTCGTCACAGTCGTCGCTTCAGCAGATGGCACGACAAAAGTAGAGGCACCAACAACGATCGAAGTGGCTGATGTACTCAAAAAAGGCATAGTCGTGATGACAGGCTCATCCTCCTCTTGAGATATCAGGACTATATTGGGCGAGCCAGCACCCGAAAATGTTTCCTCTTCAAAGTCGGGCACCTCCGTGTCATCGGCAGGAGCTGCAACAAAGCCAAAAGTTGCGTCGACGCTGCCCTCCCCGTAGATGTCTTCCCCTGAAAAGAAGACAAGAGAAAGTTAATATCAACCTGATGTTAATTTTTCTAAAAAGAGGCGTGAAGACGATATTTACCCATGGCCGATGGTATATATGTCCCGTCTGCAGCCAGTACAGCTAAATCATTTCTTAATGATGTTAAGCGAGCTGTCATACCTGGAGAAGGGGGTGCGCCAAATGACACTGGCAGGTATTCTTCCAGGTCTTCACCAAGATCCACTCGAGGCTCATCGGGTGGAATCTCGCTGGATATACTTACAGACACGGCAGGGGTTACTCCCGTTACTGGTCTGGATAAAGGTATATGCAATATTATTTTGCTCGGCCTCGAAGGTAATCTCGTAGCGCTACCTGAAGCAGTAGCAGCGACAACAGCCTCGAGCAAAAAATCTCCGGCACTACCAGCCGGAACTGTGGAGGTTCCCTCTCTAATAGGCGAAGGACCTCTAGTCAAAAAATCATCCCCAACGGGGGAAACAGCAGGCTCACTCCTAGGAGCCTCATGGCTGGAAGTCCTGACAGGACCACTAACAGTCTTCTTTTTCTTGCGAGGGGGAGTCTCTTTCAGAATATGAGCCCTTTGCTTACTGGGGATAACAAGAGGCGCTGCAGGCGGAGGTATTACGCCTCTCGGTACTGTCAACAAAAACTCATCTGGATCGACAGAGTCTTTACCCTCGTCAGAGGAAACTGATGGGACTTCCTCTCTTCCAGCGGACTTATAAGAGGGCATCCTAAAACTTCCATGCATATCAAAATCACGATAGAAGGTATTGATGGCCACATAAAATTGGGCGTACGAATGAAGGATGTGCAACTCCATGGAGAGAGAAGTCGCGGGCACAGTAAAGGTTGCTCCAGTACAACCCATTATGAAGTAACGCCATCCTCTCGCTCCATCAATAAGTCAACCTCTGGACTTGAAGCTCATGATGGCATTTGCCACATGTAATTGGTCATACCCAAACTGCCTGGCGAACCGACTAGGCAGATAGGGCTCCAAGAAGCAATGGTCTTCACTTCTGTACAACAAATAGGAATGTCTAATGCAGACCAACCAATAAAAAGCATCAGGAGAAAGAACGATCTTCCCTTCACCTGAATCCTAAAGTCTTGCCCCCTGTTGATTGATATATACAGTAGGGACGATACAGAAGAGCTTTCAGCTATGAGCAAAATTTAATGCTCGCCGACAATTTACGACGGTGGTCACGTTCCAGGTAGAATTCTTGTAATTCAATAAGAAATTATTTCCCAAACTACTGGCAGAGCCGGGAGACATCACCCTGGGGTTATGAAGAATTAACCATCCCATCAGATATAGGAACGGTAATTCTACCCTGGGAAAGCTGTCACGCCGTGTTTTTTCGGCAAGCAGCCCATCAGTAATGGCCCTCAGGCCAGCTTGTATCCGGCATACCATGGCAGGGAGCAGGCCCAGTCTTGCCCCAAACACCAAACGCATTGCAGGCCATAAGGTGTTACGATAAATGCGATCCGAAGATGCAATGCCAGGTACTACCAATCGGCGTAGCCATACAGAGAGGAAGCCAGCCAGTTGAGCTACCCTTGACAGAGGCCTACGGCAATGCCTCATATAACTGTAGGCTTTAGTGCCTGCAGGATAACTCCCTATCTCCTCATCGAGAACCTGATCTGAAGCCCCAGCGTCTTCAATAAGATCATCGACCACTTGAGCATTAAGCACGCTCAGAAGGCTCAAAGGCTTATCCCTGCTATCCATAACTTTGTCTGTCTTAGCATTCCTGGCCTGATGAAAGAAGAGATAGGATGCCCATTTGTTGGTATGAGCCAACTCAGAGGGCTCATTATAGAAGGTGGTGCACGCTAGATAATGGCTCATTAGCTCCTGGTATACTGCCACTACCCGAGGGTTGGTATCCCCCAGCTCCCTGTTTGTGGGAACATACTCTTCATAAAGAGTATCCCCCATTGGCAGTCTTGAAATCTCTGCCATCTCGTGAAGAGCCAATCCCAACTCCCCTAACGGAGTGGCAAAAGTCCCAGTGAGCGAGATATACCGCTCCATCAAAGCCAAAAACAGGTTGGGGTTGAGAGGTAACCCAACACTGGTAGCACTTACAGCCGCGAATAGACCAATGCTCTTCAGCTCCGTCTGAAAGTTCTTCAGGGCCCAGGCACTTAAGCGGGCCCATCGAAGATTCCCAGGGCTAACCCACCCGCTGGTCCGAGGATTAACCTTGGGGTATACTCCTCCATGCCCCATGAAGTCATTATAAAAAGTCGGTAATTGGACTGGTTGGAGTAGTGAACTGTCTTCACTCGGGACACTGCCCGAAAATAATCTCCTGAAAGGCATGACAGGGCCTGAAGGGTGGCTCACAAATAATCCTTGGTCTGATCCTTTCTGATAAAATATCTTCCCCGGCTGGCCGTGAAGATTAGGGGTCAGGGTCCACGAAATCTTCCTGGGATGCGTGGCATGGAAGAATGCCGAGATAGGATAATCCCTCGGCATCCTGGATAGGTACATGACCATGCCCCCAGTAGTAAAAACCCAGTTTTCCTTCTTGGGCTTCGTCTGGGATTGTTTATCAATCATTTTTCCGAAGAGGAAAGCTGGTTTTATATATTTGGCCCCATCTATATACGTCAGGGGCTCCCCGTTGATCATACTCAACAACATTCGCTCTCCTTGAGACGATATCAGAACTCCCCTTCCTTTAGGATACTGGGTTCCAGAAATAGAGAATGTCACATGGGATAAATCCTTCAGATAATTGAAGTTCAACATCCCAGCAAAACCTATCACCTCAGCCAACAGAGGTATCTGCAAGTCAACTACAAAAATGCAAGAAGAACAAGTTAGTTTCTATACTAGACATTACAGTCTTGCAGCTTATGCCAAAGATCAACAGTCTGTACTTTTACGCCAAAACTGTAAAAACTTGAGTTTTTACGCTGGAACCCATTTTCGAGGCATAAAATTCAAGATTGGCAGTATACACAAAAACCTGACAGTCTGTGTTTTTATGCCAGACTGCCAAAATTTGAGTTGTTACGCCAAAATTTTCAACCAGAACGTAACACTCAAATTTTGTAGTATACGCCAAATTTCGACAGTCAATGGTTTTACGCCAGACTGCAAAAATATAGAGTTTTTACGCTGACACATTAGGAATGTGGGCATAAATGATAAAATATCTCTGTGCATCATCTTCCTCGAAGAGACTCTCAGCACAGAAGATGACCTAGCGCATTCACGTACAACATGTGCGAAGGGTTTTCTTTGTTTTTGTCGTCCCAAAAGCTTTACCTATGACGCCTGGTGCACAGCTTGACAGTGGGACACTACGTTCTGAGCGAGGTTCGCTCTGCCCAATGGGAGTCGCTCATGCTTGAGCAGAAGAGCGAGAAGAAGAGGCAGCTTTCTTTCCCTTAGAGGTGGAAGTTGGCTTCGGTGCCATGGCTAAAACTCAGTGTTCTCAAAAGTAGAGATGAAGAAAAGCTCTCAAAGGGAACAAAGGGTTTTTGCAAAAGACAGATGAAGGGTTTCTTCTCTGAAGGCCTTTGGATATTTATAGAGTCTGGATGACTCCTCGAATCCCTAACCAAATCCGATATTTAATATTCAGTTATGATTTGGGGCCACGTCATTTTATCATCTAAAAGAAGAAGACGGACAGTCAGTCGATCCAGACTCTACGCGCAGAACATATCTATGATTTTACGCTCAGGAGCTTTTATGCTCGAGAGGCTATAAATCTACGGTTTTACGCTCAAAAGCTATAAGTCTATGGTTTTACGCCCGGATGCTTTTACGCTCGGTAGCTTTTAAGCTCGAGAGGCTACAAACCTACGACTTCACGCTCAGAGGCTACAAATCTATGATTTTACACTCAGCAGCTTTTACGCCCGGAGGCTAAAAATCTATGATGTTATGCTCAGAAGTTACAAATCTACATTACGGATCTATGACTTTCCACATATCTTAAAATACGCAGGCCAGAGTATGCGTATAAGTGAACAATTCTCAAAACGACAAATTACAAGGGTTCACGCAGAAGATGCTCCTTCTTGGCCTCAAAACATCCCAAGTACCCAAAGCATACAGAATTCAGCATTGAAAATGACTCTTCTTCTTGGGTCGATTGGAAGTTCATCCAAAATCCAGTCAGAATCTTTTTTCTACAGTTCAAGCATGGCCACTTTTGATAGCCATTTCTCGCCCTACTTCAAGGGATTTTGGGAAATCATTCTCGAAGGTGAGGGTCTGAACAAGAATTTTTCTTATCAGAGAAGTGACAGTTCAGAATTCTATGCAACTCCTCGTTCAAAACAGCAGGACAGTTCAAATATTTGACTTAAATGCTAAGCAGCTTTCTAGGTATCTTCAGTTACGCGTAAAAGACGGGACGAGACCAAATATTCTTTTCATCAGAGTCGGCGTAAAGTTATTCAGACGTGTCAAAGCTGCACACTATTCAGACTTCGTCACAGCAAAATATGGTATATCATCAGATGCGTAAAAGAAGATAATTTTATTAATCATGATTACATATGATGGAAATCCAGTCTACAAAGGGTTTTTCATCTTCATGATTACATATGATGGAAATCCTTTTGCTACAAAGGGTTTCTTATTTTCATTGAAGATCATGCCGAGAATCTGTTCTGCCAGGTTCTCATATTAGTGGAGATCTTTTTCCGTCTTCTTCAGCAATTAATCAGTTTTCGTGGCCGATTAACAAGAAAATGATTAATGGCGGGAGGATACAAAACTGGGCTTGTCTAAATTATTCAAGAGCCCACCCTCCGTACTCCATGACAGATTGAGTTGGGATTCAGACCCAACTTAATACTGGAAGACGGGGCTAGTTTGTCTGCCCTCGTCTATCGTCGTAACGGAAGAAAATACAGCTTGCAAGCTGTGTGGTCGAATGTAATCCTTCCTCTCTCCTGGACGAATCGCTATATAAAATTGCTGATCATCCCAAGCAAAGGAAGCTATGATATCCTTCCATGATCCATCATTGCAGAGGACATTTTATCACGCCCCAGTCCCAAAAATACGTAGGACTAGGACACGTAAGCATGCCAGCCGCATGGATATGGCAACTCCAATATATGGAAACCAAATCCATACGTACGCTGTAATATGAATATAAAATCCACAAGTGGTATAAAATGAAATACAAGTCACAGGTCAAAATCTAAATCTCATCCACCAAAATCATATAGAAATAAATAACCAGTATCTATGAAACTAGATCTCAACAAGAAGTATCTAGGGATGATAGTTGGATGGAAACAAATCCACTACCAACTCAAATGGAGAAGTAAATACAATATAAGTACAACTCACTCAAACAATATGAGTACCAGCTACCAATCACGGCTCGAAGAGAAGACATCCACGAAGCATCTATATCCTTCCAAATCTGTGCTCCTGCAAATACTCAAGAACAGGTACACCTGGCAGCGGACCAGGTCCTCAGAGGGACATAACAAGTATACTTAAACACATGCCAATAAAGTACTAAAATAAATCTCCGAAGGGGTCGCCTAACCGTCTAAGTGAATGCAGTTAAGAACAACTTTCCCCACAAGTGAGCTATCTGGCTGAAAACTGGGATTTGGCATGGTTCTCTTTTGAAGATCCAGGGGCCCAAAGGCACGTCGTCTTTTGAACGACGGAGGCCCGCCAATGTATATATATGGGTCATCACCACCCGTATCTCTAGCGGAGAATCCGGGCGTCACAGAAAAAGTGCAAAGGAGCTCAAATGCGGTACTTGTTGTTCTCCCCACCCCATGCTCTAAGCATGTCACATCCATGACACGATTTGGTCCATAGCCTATTCTTAGTACCCTAGCCCAATCCTGCAACCAAACAAGTACAAGGATGGGACCACCGTACTATAATAAGCTATGTCCCTGGACCTCTAATAACTGCCAAGTCTACTAGAATGCAAAGTTTCTAACAGCAGTTATCCCTAACGCACGGCCCACACGTACCGATGATCAGTCAATACATGCGTCCGTGATCTATATGAGACTCACAACTCGTGTAAAAATATGTGTCACGGCCAAATGAACCTAATGATACTATATGATAATGGGATAGTCTCATGTACCGGGTCAATGCAATACATAAGTAAAAATATATCGCGACGTCACCGTCGCGAGCATTTTATATAACAATTAAAATATATGAACTAAGGGCAGAAAATAAAGATGCATGCAACATATGGAATGTAAATAACAGTACAATGGCAAGGTATACTTGCCTGGCAAGAACTGCAAAATGTCATGTCCAAATATCCAATACACAGGACCAGAAGCTATGGCCACAGAACAAATGTCTCCGGATGCTGAAATAAATATCACCAACGTTTCCGGAATGAGCAAAATAGCTAAAAAGCACATCCCTTTCGTCCAATTTGGACACAGGGGGCAAAACGGCAATTTCGGGCAAAAGTTGGGTCCACGTGTTGCCCACTTTGCACCGAAAAGCGTGCCGAGGGGTAACAGTCTCTAAATGGGATAAAATATGGGTCAAACAACTCTAAATGTCAATACGAACCCAACGGTATGTCCAAATTTGGATTTCGATGAGCCGAACAAAATTTGGTCCAAAAAGTCAACTGTGGGACCCGCCAATTGGCGATCTGGTCAACCGTCTCAGAAATGCGTGAAATTTGGGTCACAGGACCAGCGCGTTACCACGAGTCCAGTGGCGCAAGTTTCGTTGCAATCTGACAATCGTGCACAAAATACTCGCGAGTTCCACAAAAGTGGCGACACGAAATGTGTCCGCAGATACGGTCTGATTTCGGCGCGCACACGCGTCCGAATCAGTCCCCACGAATTTTTACGTGTCCCATTATGCTGTGTGCACCATTTGGTACACTTGACACACGGCGGGGCGGTCCCGTTTGGCGGGGCGCGCTCCGATCTCTAACTTTTGGAAAATCGGAAAAAGTGGGTGCGCGCAGTTTTGTGACGAATATATTTTTGTCCACAGCGACTAATAGCACAAAGTTATAATACAGAAAACAAACTAGGTCATGTAATCTACAGGTATCAAAAAGAATCACCGAATTCGGATCTCTGTGGTGGGAGATACGAACTCGGCAATATGGGTGGTCAATCTGGAATTCTGCGATTGCAGAATTCTGTCTGCTCGTCCAATTTTGGACGCTATTTTTCACCTTGGGGCACACGTTTTCTGAGATTGACTACAAAACAAATACTGGAGAGGGTTGAGGGAAGATCATACCTATGAAAACGGAACAGCGTTTGGATGAGCGAGTCAACGGAAAAACACGCCGGAGCGAAGGTGCCTCGAGTGGGAGAGTGCAGTTCGCGATGTCGGCGTCGACGGGATGATTGGATGGCTTGGGGAGACTTCTCTGGCTGCGGTGACGGCTCTAGATGGGAAGGAAAAGTCTGGAGTTTTAGGTTAGGGCTTTGGGAAGCTAACTATATATATATATGTTATATATTAGGAGAGAGAGAGGGAGTTGGATCCGGATTGGGTGAAGAGGGGGTTCGGGTCCTGGGTTGAAGTATGATTAAGTTCTAAGGTGCAGCAAGTTTCTCTATTGGAGCAATGAATTACAAAGGGCGAATGTTGGTATATTGTTGAAGGGATAAGTGCGGCCAAGGGGCTGTTGCTGCAATTGAAAAGCAACTTCCTACGTGGGTTTAGTATACTAAGTATATTAATATTATTATTATTATAATATTAGTTAATTTTCTTTTCTTTTCTTTCTTTCTTTAAATATATATATATATACACATATATATATATTTGTATATACATATATATATATATATATATATACTCATAAGAAAATTTATAAAATAGGGTATGCACATCGTTAGGCTAGCAACAGCTCAAGGGGTCTCCTACATGGAATAAATTCCTAAAAATTTCTGATGGTCCCACAAGTCATCTAAGGGCCCGAACACCTAACATAAAAATTATTAAAAATTCTATTTCTCCTGTTTAGACCTAATTACTACAATTTAATTAATAATAAATAAATAAAAGGGTATTTACGATTTTCTAGGGAGGGGGTTTTACATTCTACCCAACTTATAAAAATTTCGTCCTCGAAATTAAAATTAAGCCACAATAGAATGCAATGATGGTATAAGAATTGTATTATTTAAAATGCAAGGTTAGGTTTAAAGGGGTGGGCGATGTTGCACGTTGTACATCATAAAAAAAATCCATATGAGCGAAAAATAGGTTTCTTCATGTGTCATGTCCAATGGTGTGGACACATAAATGCTCTTTTGCATAAAAGCGTCCAACAATTGGAAGGTTGCACAAAGATGAGAATTGGATGATGGGCATGTCTAGGATAAGGGTGTAGAATTTGTAGGAAGGCAGTGGCTAGTGTAGTGCTCCAATTATCGGAGCACGGTAAGGCGTGTCAAGTGATATCATGTTGTAAACTAAATAAAAAAATACCGTGTTCTATTTCTAAGTGGATTCGTGCTAGCCTCAGTCTCACTATCTAAGCCGAGTGGGTCAAATTCTTAGGTGGGGGGTTCACAATCTGCCGAGCTTAAAACAATGTCGTCCTCAAAATTGAAATAAGGCAGAATCGGTTAATCCTTTATGTACAATAAAGCAAGTCAGTCGCAATCTTCTTGCGATAACTAAAATCCTAATCATATCCATTGCAATCATTTCTAGGTTAGGATGACCACTGCTCCGATCAAAATTTAACCTATGGTTATCTCTTCTCCCCTTGTTTCAAATTATCCATATCCACATAACATCTCCAAGATTTACATACTCAATATAACTTTTATCTCACGATCTCTAACTATCATAATCTCTTTTAGAAGTGGGTTGAGTCCAATATATTCCCATTTTCACTTATAAAATTTTGTATGCCTCAACTCTTTAATTCCATTCACATCCTCATTATTTTAAATAGGTCGTCCAACCAAAATTTTAATTCTTAATTCAATTCACCAAATTAAAAAATAATTTAAATGCAGTCCACCAATATTCAAGTCTGAGATTCTATATTTATCCTCTAAATTTAAATTGATGATTCTACCTTCATTGTTCAAAAACTTAACTCATGCACTTAAGGTATAAATATTTGGTCCTCAATATCAATTCATTGATCCTCATCATCTTAGTCATCCTTCTAAATTTCTCAAAATTATAATGGCTTGAACCTCTCCCAATCTAGTTTTACTCGATCATAATCTAAAAGAAATTCCTTCCGAGTTGACAATGCACTACTACCCAACTTAGAATTTACCCACTTATCACCTAAGGCTATATACCTTAAGAAAATATCCCTTAATTTATTTACTCATGTCGTTCAATCCTCGAAACTTCAACGCCGATCATATCACATATGATATGTCCTTAATTGTGAAAGAATAATCCTCAAGTATGTGATCGGCCTATGGGGTATATCTAGTACTCTCTGTGTATCAAACTTTATACCCAGCACGAGGTTTCGTCTTTCCGAAATAGGGGAAGACGAAGATCAATAATAAAGAGTTCAAGGGCAGCGTAGTAGAATAGAAGTATTGAGATCAAGGCGTTTAAAGAATTCAATTGGGAATTGTCAAAGCAGTTGTGGATTGAAATCCTATTTTGGTAGTTTCTATTCACATGCTCGTATTAGTACGGTCATGTAACCGATACGATATGTCAGACATGTCTAGGGCAAGTATATTCGTCTACTAATCACTACATATCTCAATCCACGTAAAGTAGCGTTACGAAGGGTGAACCAAGCGCACTAAGGCTAGCTAGACCTTAATACACTGGTTCTGAAATGTATTAGTGTAGTACTCCAATAATACATGTCATGAACAAGCTCGATAAAGAATAAGCTTGCAAAACTAGGCTATAATAGCAGCATAAGTCAAGGTAGTACAAAGATTATAGATACGCTGGATTATGATGAGAGAAGTTACAAATAATTCAAGTTTGCAAAAACAACACAACATAAGCAACAATAACAAAAGACTCTACAATCTCTACAGTTATCATATTAATTCCTTGTCTAAGTCGATAGTCGACAAAGTAGGGGTATGAGCCTCTAAGTTCTATAGTCTGGATAAACACTATCATCTTATGTTAGCATACAATTACTGCCATTCAGTTATACTTCATCAATGGATCACAAGAGCTATATGATACTAGGTGGTGAGGTATACTACCCAACTTATAAGAATTAACTAATACGGTGACAGTCTTAAGAGGGTCCTACACAATAATCTTGCACATGTAAATAAAACAGAAACTCTCTATTAGGGTATATGAGGAAAAATCTTGGTATTGATTAGGGTATCCTTTTTATGTAGGTAATGGTCATCCTAAGTCTTAGTCATAGCACTTACAAACAAGTATCGATGGTAAGGATAGAAGAGTTACTGGCCGTCAAGGAGGAAGGGTTTAACTTGTATCGAGATGAGGGTACAAATTACACGATTTAAAAGCTAAGGGTTAATCATTGGTCATAATCTACAAAACAACTTAAACTTATCAAGTTCTAACTACCAAGCATAAAAATTTCACACTCAAGGCTACAACTATAAGCCTAGCAAACTATGAGCCCTTAACAAAGAATAAAATTACTTGGCCTACTATCCGAAGTGTCAGATGGCACGAGTTGAAAGATGAAGAGAAAAAAACGTAATTAGCCGTCGCAAAATAGCGAGCGCTATGGTTGCAGGGAAACAATATATAAAATAAAGATAGAGGGCTCTAGATAGCATCATGGTTCTCTAAGGGGAGTGGGGTGTTAGTTGCTATGTTCGGGGTATGATCAAGGGAGAAGTGTTGATTATATTCCTCTAGGCTTCCTAGGGTGCTGTCTACTAATAACAAGATAATGATATAAGTTTATAGTTCCAATATCATCTAACTATGAAGGTTAGGTTCAGTCCAAATATTAAGTTTTGGTTTTCTATGGGTTCCTCAATGCTAGGGGCAAACAATATGGTAACCTTCTAACTAACTCTAGTAGTGTCTATACTACTCTCAAGTCCTCATAATACATCCGGGTAGTGGTAAACCAATTCTAAAGGTAAGGAATTCTAGGGTTTACTAGATATTCTAAACTTAGTGGTGTCTCTATATTCTCGTTGTATTCTAAATAGGTGTGCTACTCTAATTATCATCTAACAACAGGAACTTCTATATTCTAGGAGAAGGCTATACTTAAAGAATTATTAGGGAAGTACAGGAATCAAGCAAGATACAATTGTTCAAATAGAACAGATAGGAGGAAGATGAATCATAGTCAATGTGAATGAGATCCTATATTCTAGTCCTAGGTGCAGGCTTGCTCGGCACAGTAACATAACCGAGACAATATGCTCTTGACCTGCATGGGCCACCACAAAAACATGTCACGCCCCAGTCCCAAAAATATGTAGGACTAGGACACGTAAGCATGCCAGCCGCATGGATATGGCAACTCCAATATATGGAAACCAAATCCATACGTACGCTGTAATATGAATATAAAATCCACAAGTGGTATAAAATGAAATACAAGTCACAGGTCAAAATCTAAATCTCATCCACCAAAATCATATAGAAATAAATAACCAGTATCTATGAAACTAGATCTCAACAAGAAGTATCTAGGGATGATAGTTGGATGGAAACAAATCCACTACCAACTCAAATGGAGAAGTAAATACAATATAAGTACAACTCACTCAAACAATATGAGTACCAGCTACCAATCACGGCTCGAAGAGAAGACATCCACGAAGCATCTATATCCTTCCAAATCTGTGCTCCTGCAAATACTCAAGAATAGGTACACCTGGCAGCGGACCAGGTCCTCAGAGGGACATAACAAGTATACTTAAACACATGCCAATAAAGTACTGAAATAAATCTCCGAAGGGGTCGCCTAACCGTCTAAGTGAATGCAGTTAAGAACAACTTTCCCCACAAGTGAGCTATCTGGCTGAAAACTGGGATTTGGCATGGTTCTCTTTTGAAGATCCAGGGGCCCAAAGGCACGTCGTCTTTTGAACAGCGGAGGCCCGCCAATGTATATATATGGGTCATCACCACCCGTATCTCTAGCGGAGAATCCGAGCGTCACAGAAAAAGTGCAAAGGAGCTCAAATGCGGTACTTGTTGTTCTCCCCACCCCATGCTCTAAGCATGTCACATCCATGACACGATTTGGTCCATAGCCTATTCTTAGTACCCTAGCCCAATCCTGCAACCAAACAAGTACAAGGATGGAACCACCGTACTATAATAAGCTATGTCCCTGGACCTCTAATAACTGCCAAGTCTACTAGAATGCAAAGTTTCTAACAGCAGTTATCCCTAACGCACGGCCCACACGTACCGATGATCAGTCAATACATGCGTCCGTGATCTATATGAGACTCACAACTCGTATAAAAATATGTGTCACGGCCAAATGAACCTAATGATACTATATGATAATGGGGTAGTCTCATGTACAGGGTCAATGCAATACATAAGTAAAAACATATCGCGACGTCACCGTCGCGAGCATTTTATATAACAATTAAAATATATGAACTAAGGGCAGAAAATAAAGATACATGCAACATATGAAATGTAAATAACAGTACAATGGCAAAGTATACTTGCCTGGCAAGAACTGCAAAATGTCATGTCCAGATATCCAATACACAGGACCAGAAGCTATGGCCACAGAACAAATGTCTCCGGATGCTGAAATAAATATCACCAACGTTTCCGGAATGAGCAAAATAGCTAAAAAGCACATCCCTTTCGTCCAATTTGGACACAGGGGCAAAACGGTAATTTTGGGCAAAAGTGGGGTCCACGTGTGGCCCACTTTGCACCGAAAAGCGTGCCGAGGGTAACAGTCTCTAAATAGGATAAACTATGGGTCAAACAACTCTAAATGTCAATACGAACCCAACGGTATGTCCAAATTTGGATTTCGATGAGCCGAACAAAATTTGGTCCAAAAAGTCAACTGTGGGACCCGCCAATTGGCGATCTGGTCAACCGTCTCAGAAATGCGTGAAATTTGGGTCATAGGACCAGCGCGTTACCATGAGTCCAGTGGCGCAAGTTTTGTTGCAATCTGACAATCGTGCACAAAATACTCGCGAGTTCTACAAAAGTGGCGACACGAAATGTGTCCGCGGATACGGTCTGATTCCGGCGCGCACACGCGTCCGAATCAATCCCCATAAATTTTCACGTGTCCCGTTATGCTGTGTGCACCATTTGGTACACTTGGCACACGGCGGGGCGGTCCCGTTTGGCGGGGTGCGCTCCGATCTCCAACTTTTAGAAAATCGGAAAAAGTGGGTGCGCGCAGTTTTGTGACGAATATATTTTTGTCCACAGCGACTAATAGCACAAAGTTATAATACAGAAAACAAACTAGGTCATGTAATCTACAGGTATCAAAAAGAATCACCGAATTCGGATCTCTGTGGTGGGAGATACGAACTCGGCAATATGGGTGGTCAATCTGGAATTCTGCGATTGCAGAATTCTGTCTGCTCGTCCAACTTTGGACGCTGTTTTTCACCTAGGGGCACACGTTTTTCGAGATTGACTACAAAAAAAATACTGGAGAGGGTTGAGGGAAGATCATACCTATGAAAACGGAACAGTATTTGGATGAGCGAGTTAACGGAAAAACACGCCGGAGCGAAGGTGCCTCGAGTGGGAGACTGCAGTTCGCGATGTCGGCGTCGACGGGATGATTGGATGGCTTGGGGAGACTTCTCTGGCTGCGGTGACGGCTCTAGATGGGAAGGAAAAGTCTGGAGTTTTAGGTTAGGGTTTTGGGAAGCTAACTATATATATATATGTTATATATTAGGAGAGAGAGAGGGAGTTGGATCCGGATTGGGTGAAGAGGGGGTTCGGGTCCTGGGTTGAAGTATGATTAAGTTCTAAGGTGCAGCAAGTTTCTCTATTGGAGCAATGAATTACAAAGGGCGGATGTTGGTATATTGTTGAAGGGATAAGTGCGGCCAAGGGGCTGTTGCTGCAATTGAAAAGCAACTTCCTACGTGGGTTTAGTATACTAAGTATATTAATATTATTATTATTATAATATTAGTTAATTTTCTTTTCTTTTCTTTCTTTCTTTAAATATATATATATACACATATATATATATTTGTATATACATATATATATATATATATATATATATATATATATATATATATATATATATATATATATATATATATATATATATATATACTCATAAGAAAATTTATAAAATAGGGTATGCACATCGTTAGGCTAGCAACAGCTCAAGGGGTCTCCTACATGGAATAAATTCCTAAAAATTTCTGATGGTCCCACAAGTCATCTAAGGGCCCGAACACCTAACATAAAAATTATTAAAAATTCTATTTCTCCTGTTTAGACCTAATTACTACAATTTAATTAATAATAAATAAATAAAAGGGTATTTACGATTTTCTAGGGAGGGGGTTTTACACATTTGCTCGAAGACGCCTTCTTTTTCGGCTCCTTATATGCTGGAAGAACATAATCTTCTTCTTCCTCAAGTCAGCAAGACGAACCTCAGCAACCATCTCTGTGTGGTGAAGGAAATGTGGGAGGAACAGGTTAAACTCATCAGCCTTTATATAGGCAAAAAAGAACACACCGAATCCCAACAAACTCCCAAAAATCTGCCGAGAAATCAGCCTCGAGAAATAAGTCAGGCTTGACCGTTTTATGCTTTATTCAAAGTGTTTCAAATTACGAGGAATTTGAAAACTTTGAAGCGGGTCTTGTAGAAGCATAAAAAATACGCTGCAGAGTTATACACAGTATACATAAAACCCATGTAAAGTAGAGTTTCAATGCTGTGTGGTGTAAGACATGACTTCAGAGCCATCGGCGTACAACAGAGCTTCTTCGCTAAGTACAGCATAAAATATAGCTCCAGAACAACCCGCGTAATACAGTATTTCCAGACTGCTTCAGCGTAAAAAGGTTGTTACATCGCCACTTTGGCGTAAAACCTGCTCATTTTTAATGCAGTGGGAAGTTGTACGAGGAACTCTTCATATTCCTCGAATGAACCTGTCAAATCATGCAGTGAACCTGACTCCTGACAATGAGTACTGCATGACTATCCAGACGACGGCTGTAATGATGGTTCGGCACAGAGACCCAGACCGTCGTTTAGTGACATTTCCTTGATACAAATTGCTTTTACGCATTCAAGGGAATACGCTGCCTAGTTTTATACAGACAGATGTGAGCTTTTACGCTCAGCAAGAGACAAAATGAACCGCCACATCAAAAGCTGTACTTCGTACAGAGCTCGAGGCACATCTCTGCAGTTAATGCACGGGATGGGGGCAGATCTCTGCATTTAATGCATGAGATTTGGCTCTACTTTCAAAGACTGGGTGAGCCATAATTATGACTAATACGTCCACATTATCACCTCTGCATATTACGCCATCAGGCTATTTTTAGCTATAGGAGCACGCTGTACGCCATCTCCTTAAAATATGCTGACCTAGCTATTTTCAATTATAGGAGTATGCCGTATGCTATCTCCTCGGAATACACCAACTCAGGCTATATTTGCATTGGTACGTGATAAGGCTATTTGGTCCAGAATACGCTCAAGACCTCAATCAAGCAAGGATAACCAGCTGTCCTTACGCTAGCTACCTATCCTTATAGCACTTGGCTTCTACGCCAACTTGACAACTATTTGGCTTCTACGCCATGGTGATAGTCATTGGCTTCTACACCAACCTTTTCTACGCGAGGGGCAGTTACCTACGTGGCTTGCATGCCGTGATCTTCACAGCAGTTATATGCGTTACCTCATAATGGGACACGCGTCACACGCGGATTCAGAAGATCATTTATACGTGGGTGTCTGTTATTATAACCGTCGTATAAAAAATGACACACTCTCCACTGTCCGGCTTCTACGCCGACTAGACGATTACTGTCACTAAAACTTTATAAATAGAGACCTCCGTCCACGGAGGTCCAGGGTGGAAAGGTCGAAGAACAGAGAGAGAAGAGCTAAGACAGAGAGTAGTGATCGACGATTTTGGCATCGAGCATCCATTCCCTCTTGCAACCTTTGAAGCTTCTCCTTCTTCTACAGCACTTCATCATCATCGTGTGTCACTACCACTTTTCCAAATAAGGGCATTTGTGTAATTTCACTATTTTGAATAATTATGTGTTTAATTAATCTGCTGAGTTTTATAAAGTAATTATATGTTGTTAATAATATTTGGTTTTAGGTCAAGCCCTAGAACCCATTAGGTCAAACCCTAATGACTAAACCCTAATTGTAAACCTAATTCTAGAGAAATCCTAGAATTCAAATTGTAGGTTGAACCTCAAACCCTAGACTGACTAAATCTTAATTAGTTGAGTTCCTATTGACCTAACCTGGGGGTTAAACCTAGACTATGCATTAGAAACCCTAACTGAGCCTTAATATAAAAGGGAACCCTCTCTTTCTTCATGTAGAAAGAAGAAACCCTAGCCTCCACAAGAGAAAACCATTCCCCACCTCCAAAATTCAGAATCAACCCTAGGAATTCCGTTTTTCCTCTTTCAAAGCAAAGAGAAGCAAGAAGTTTGGGTCAAGAAGCATTGGAGAAGAAGAACCTCCATTGAAGAAGCCATCTCCCTAGGTAAAACCCTATTTTTTTAATTATATTCTGTTTTGTTGATTATTGCCCATTAGGAAACCCTCTTGTTGTATGGATCTCGATTTTTAGGGATCCTACATGAAGCCCTAGGAGAAATTAGGGTTTAAGTGTCCCAACATTTGGTTTCCCCAATTTTTCGTGAACCCTAACCCTAGGTAGTTGTATGTAGACTGATTTTATCTCATATGTATAGATTTGATTATGATTTTAGGGTTTAGGTTTGGGTTTTTAGAGTTCTTGATGTGGGATCCGATTTTGCACTACATATGTTTGATAAAATGATTGTTAGGGTTTGCCTATCTATGTATACTAATTAACTGCATGTTTCGATATACCCATCTATATACATAATACTTTTGAACTGTGTTTTAGCTATTTGTTGGTTTCCTGTACATGCAGGTTGTGTTCTGTGTGTTGTGCAGTCGGGTTGAGAGAGATCTGTGCATCAGTAAATTGTGCCTGTGCACAGTCAGGGGGGGATTCTGTTCAGTTGGGTTTTAGTGTCCTTGAGTCTCAGTGTATCGGACACGGTAGGGAGTGTTGGGTAGATGAGTTCCTGTGTGGGTGTGAGAGTAAGTATCCTTGTGTTAGATATTTATGAATTACCTATGTTAGATACCTGTGTGTGGTTTCTGTGTAAATGTCTCAGAAATTGCAGGTTCATGTGTGTGTATAGATAGGTTGTGAGCATTGGGGATTACTGTGTAGTGATTTGGGTATCAGTGAACTTGTGTTTCACTGTGTAAACAAATGTGAGAACTTAAATCCTGTGTGTAAATACCTGAGTGTATTCAATGCCAGTTTTCAGTGAACTGTGAGTGTAACCTGAGTGTATTGGGGCTGTTCAGTGCAGTGAAACTGTGAACCTATGTGTGAATCAACAGCTACCCAATGTGTTGTGTATCAGTGGGCAATTTACACTGTGGGTTAGTATCAGTAGGAATTATGGGTTTAGATGCTGTGTCAGAGAGTTTGCTGCTGTATTCTTGCATCAGTGCTCCAGGTATTGGGGGATTAAGTATCAGTGAGGTGTGAGTATAGAATTTCACTAGTAGTATTAGTAGTTGGGTAAGAATTAGTATGTATATACAACTATTAGTCTAGATAGTTAGTGGTGGATTAAAATCTATGCTAGCATATAGTTTAGCTACATGTATATATATATGTATATATGTAGGTATATATATATATACATGTATTGTATTATAATTAGTTCTATATAGTATTGATGTATATTATAGTGTTAGTATCTATGACCTAGTATAAACCACTTCAGTTAGAATGTCCTAGTACAAACCTAGTATGACTAGTATCATCTTGGAGAAGACCTACCACAAAAGAAATTATGAACCTTAAACCTTAGTATGACCTAGAAACCTCGTATTTAATTAGTTAATCATGCTCATTCCCTTAAGTCATTAATTAACATTGATATCTTATATATAGGTCATTGTGATCCCACTTTGGACATCGATCCTCACACTTTGCTCAGGACCACAGGCGAGTACATTCTCTGACAGTTTTCATTGTTGATTACTTCTATAAATTGTAGTGTATTACATACTTGATTCCGACACTATGGATACACGGGTTAGCACCCTAGATCCCCATTATGAGGAGTCGTGATTGGAATCCATCGTGCTAGCTGGGAGATGGGGAACTATTAGTGGATTATGTGATCATATCCAAATCATTTACATGCATCATAGCTCACCCCACTTCTCACGTTGGGTGCGGCCTGACCATCTTACATGCATCATAGCTGTTATATACGATTAACCTGACCACTACATGCATCATAGCTAACCATATGGTTAGCCTGACCTACAAGAATCATAGTTAATCATATATAACCAGCCTGATCAAGTTCCAAGCCGATCACATAATAAACTGATAATTCAAACACTTAGCTAGATGTCTATTTTATTCAGATTCACCTGTTCCAGCATTCACTACTTATTGTCTAGCATTCACTATTTATTGTTCATTGCTAGATGCTCTATTGCCTATTTCCATTTTTCCTCCAGTACTTTACATTTCCAGCATTTATTTCCATCTTGTATTTCTTACACTGTTTATAGATTTTGTCAATTTAATGAAACTGCTGTTAGTGCTTGTGCTTCGCTCCAATCCTGACTGGATAACATTTTTCAGAGGACCTGGAGGATCTTTGCCCCACTCATTACGGCCCAGGATTAGAGGGTGATTTCACTCCAGAAACCCCAGAGGAGTTGCCTAGCCTAGAGGAGAATGTACCTGGAAATTCTTAGGTTATTTTCCTGCATTTATTGTTTTAGACTGAGACTGAGTTGTATTTATTATTTTGTGACTTGTGAGGTCATTTAGACCCAGGATTTGAGTTGGATTATTGTGGTAGTTTTTTATTAGAACTCTTTTCTATTTCCATCGTGCCATTATTTCTTATAGCTTGTGATTGAGTATATCATAGAACTGTGGATTATTATCTTTGTCCTCCGTGCGGAGTTGAGACTATTGACAGGATATATTATATGTTGAGACCTAGACAGCGTTCTACCGCCGATGTTGCGGCGTAGGCTGGACGTACCCATGACTCATGCCCAAATTTCGGGTGCGGGTCGTGACACGTTTTTAGTGGTGGCCCATGCAGGTCGAGTCAATAGGTTCGTATTAGAGCGATATCCTAGTGGTGATCGCTTAGAGTATTACTACGAGCCTGTTTTAGGAAATAGGATTTAGGCCGAGGATATGCTCAATCACAATTAGGAAATTCTGATACTTATGACATTACTCTTAATAATTTTTCCTTTAGAAATTTTCTGTCCTTCCTTGATGATATCGTATCTATTGCCTTAATTTAATCTTTCGATCTGTCTTCAGGATGCCGCCGAGAAGGTCCCAGAGACTCGGAGCAACAGATTCGGAGAGGTCTGCCACCTCTCGCCCTGCCGGACAGGCATCCGCAGCACCTCCTACATCTCCAGTACATGTGGGAGTGTCTGCAGCATTCGGGGGTCCTCCACTACCAGTTCAGAGGGTCCCCACCGCTACGACGGCACCACCACCACCAGTTCAGCATCCAGGAGGTGTGCCCGTCGATGGAGCACAGATGTTCGCTTTGATTCAGGGCATGGTCGATGCCCAGAGGACGTCGGCAGAGGCCCAGAGAGTGCAGGCTGAGGCACATCAGGCCCAGACAGAGATGATAAGGGTGAACATGGAGAATGCTTACCAAGTGGCCCTCCAGGCTGTGGAGAGAGTCACTCAGCAGCAGCAGCATCCTGATCAGCACCACCAGAGGCCGGGCACCATTGTGGATTTCAAGAGGATGATGCCTCGGGAGTTCAAGGGGACAGAAGGGATACTCTACGCCGATGATTGGCTAGAGGACATCGAAAGGAATTTGCGCTTGGCGCAGTTTCCGGAGGCCCTCCAGATCGAGGCCGCTGGCAGCCAGATGTTCGATATTGCCTTGACGTGGTTTCGCACGGAGCCGAGACTCTTGCGCAGGGGACTCACTTGGGAGGATTTCAAGGAACTCTTCAAAGAAAAGTTCTTTCCTGATGTCGCCCTGGGAGCTTTGGAGAGTCAGTTCCATGACTTAGCCCAGGGGAGCTCGTCCGTCGATGAGTATGCCGCGGAGTTTTCCCGCCTGAGCCGCTTTGCGCCATCGATGATTAGAGATCCGGGAGACAGGGCCCGGAAATTCAGAAAGGGGCTGACAAGGGAGATCAAGTCTCGCACGTCGGGACGTCGCACAGCTACCTACGAGGGCATATTGATGGATGCCCAAGTAGCCGAGGACGACTTGGGCCTCAGGCCCAAGAGGGGACGCGATGGTTCCGGAGGAGCAAACAGTAGTACGGGACCGGGCAAGCGTCCACACTTTCAGCAGCAACAGCAGAGACCCTTTCAGCAGCAGCATCAGACACCAGCCCGAGGGCAGGTCCAGCAGCAGCAACAGAGACAGAACCAGCCCGCCATCCAGTACGCGTACTGCGGGAAGATGGGACATACTAGAGATATCTGCAGGAAGAGATTGGGCTCATGTCTGTCCTGCGGATCGACGACACACCAGCTGAAGGATTGTCCTACCATTCGTTCAGGTCAGGGTGGAGCAGCCGCCCAGAGAGGACCAGACAGGGTACCTGCCGTACCAGGAGGCCAACAACAGAGGGGACCACTTCCACCGCAACATCAGAAGTTCGCCCAGCATCAGCAGCAGAGAGGTGCACCCCAGGGGCGAGCATACGCCATGGCAGTCGAGGAGATCGAGCCAGCAGGAGACTTGATCACAGGTTCGGTTCTTCTCGATTGTATTCCCGCATTTGCTTTATTCGACTCTGGTGCTTCCCATAGTTTTGTGTCTGTATCTTATGCACTTCGACATCATTTAGACACAGAACCATTAGCTAGGACTTGCAAGATCACGACTGGTGGAGGAATTATCCTAGTTCGTGATCACTGCAAGGACCGGAGAGTGTCAGTAGGAGGCCGAGAGTTGAGCGTTAGCTTACTTGTCATGCCACTTCCGGGGTATGATATTATACTCGAAATGGACTGGTTGAGTAGGCATCATGCTACTATAGATTATTATAGAGGCAGAGTATTATTTAGACCACCAGGAGAGCCAGAGTTTGAGGTCGTCAGAGGAGCAGCAGAACAGAGCAGGGGCACATTTTGTGGAGCCAGGGCAGAAGAGGAGGAGTTGCCACATCCTCTGATAGCGGAGTTCCTGGATGTATTTCCAGAAGAGTTGCCAGGCTTGCCGCCAGACAGAGATGTTGAATTCTCTATAGACTTGGTTCCAGGAGCGGAGCCTATTTCACAACATGTCTATAGAGTCAACAACAGCGAGCTGGCAGAACTGAAGAAGCAAGTCGAGGAGCTGCAGGACAAAGGCTTCATCAAATCCAGTTCATCACCATGGGGAGTTCCGGTATTGTTCGTATCGAAGAAGGACGGCACGGTGCACATGTGCATTGATTATAGAGCTTTGAACAATATCACTATCAAGAACAAGTACCCGCTGCCGAGGATAGATGATCTTTTCGATCAGTTGAGCGGGGCGAGGGTGTTTTCAAAGATAGATTTGAGATCAGGCTATCACCAGGTGAAGGTGAAGAGGGAAGACACGCCGAAGACAGCTTTTCGAACCAGATACGGCCAGTTTGAGTTCATGGTGATGCCATTTGGTTTAACCAATGCACCGGCAGTATTCATGAACCTGATGAACAAGGTGTTCCACCAGTACCTTGACAAGTTCGTGGTGGTGTTCATCGACGATATTCTTGTGTATTCCAAGACCCCGGAGGAGCACGAAGAGCACCTGAGGTTGGTCTTAGAGACTCTCAGGAGGGAGAAGCTGTACGGGAAACTCTCTAAGTGTGAATTCTTCCTTGACAAGGTCGAATTTCTTGGGCATGTGGTATCGGGTGACGGAATCTCGGTTAACCCGCAGAAGATCGAGGCAGTGGAGTCGTGGGCTACCCCCAGTTCGGTAGCTGAGATCAGGAGTTTTCTTGGGCTAGCAGGATACTACAGGAGGTTTGTACAAGACTTCTCCAAGATTGCAGCGCCGATGACCAGATTGACTAGGAAAGATATGGATTTTGTCTGGACGGAGGAGTGCCAGGCTGCATTTGATGAACTAAAGAAGAGGTTGACAACAGCTCCAGTTTTGACGTTGCCAGCAGGGACAGGTGGTTTCACCATATACAGTGATGCTTCAGGGAAGGGTCTGGGATGCGTTCTTCAGCAGCACGGGAAGGTAATTGCCTATGCTTCCAGGCAGTTACGCCCTCATGAAAAGAACTATCCCACCCACGATTTGGAGTTGGCAGCAGTTATCTTCGCTCTAAAACTGTGGAAACATTACCTGTACGGAGAGCGTGTGGAGATCTTCACAGACCACAAGAGCTTGAAGTACGTCTTCACACAGAAGGAGCTGAACATGAGGCAGAGGAGGTGGTTAGAGTTGATGGAGGACTTTGACATCTCACTGCAGTACCACCCAGGGAAAGCCAACGTAGTCACCGATGCCTTGAGCAGGTATCCGATGGCTATGTATTTGACGACAGATAGACATTTGTTGGCTGATTTAGAGAGCTTGGAGATTGAAGTGTTAGTTCCCGGTTCTGAGATTCAGATGTGGGGATTGCAGATACAGTCCGAGCTGATGGACAGGATCAGAGCGGCGCAGTATGATGATGAGGCCTTGAGGAGTATCAGGGCACAGGTTCAGATAGGGTTGTCGGACGACTTTACTATCGCAGATGATGGTTCCTTACGGCACGGCACGAGGATGTGTGTGCCGAGCGGGGAGCTGCGCGAGGAGGTTTTGCAGGAGGCACACCGCTCTCAGTACTCGATGCATCCCGGTGCCAACAAGATGTATCGAGACTTGAGGGAGCACGTATGGTGGTATGGAATGAAGCGTGTGGTAGCACGCTTCGTATCCCGGTGTCTAGTGTACCAGCAGGTAAAGGCAGACCGGCAGAGGCCAGGTGGGTTGCTTCAACCTTTACCGATCCCAGAGTGGAAATGGAAGCACGTGACCATGGATTTTGTTTCAGGGCTTCCACGTTCTCCAGGAGGGAAGGACGCGATTTGGGTCATCGTGGACAGGTTGACCAAATCAGCCCATTTCTTACCTTTTAAGGTGGGCACGTCGACAGAGAGGCTAGCAGAGATGTACGTACGACAGATTGTTAGGCTTCATGGAGTTCCTGTAAGCATCGTCTCGGATCGGGATAGTCGTTTCACTTCCCACTTCTGGAGGAGTCTGCAGGCTAGCTTGGGCACTCAGCTCAAGTTCAGTACCGCATATCACCCCCAGACAGACGAGCAGTCTGAACGGACTATTCAGACTCTCGAGGATATGCTACGCACTTGTGTTCTAGATCTCGGAGGTTCTTGGGAGGATCATCTGCACCTGGTGGAGTTCGCTTACAACAACAGCTACCAGGCCAGCATCGAGATGTCACCATTTGAGGCTCTTTATGGACGAAGGTGTCGTACACCATTATCTTGGGACGACGTTGGAGAGAGGGCCTTGTTAGGACCAGAAATGGTCGTGGATGCAGCAGAAAAGGTGAAACTCATCAGAGACAGACTGCGAGTGGCGCAGGACAGACAGCGGCATTGGGCCGACAGCCACCGTAGACCCCTTGAGTTTCAGGTATAGATTGTTATTTTCTGGTTTGTGTTGTTTATTTAGACTGCGTGTTGAGACTGTTTTGTTTTAGGTTGGCGATCTAGTATTCCTACGAATTTCTTCGACGCATGGAACGATTTATTTTGGCAGAGGCGGGAAGCTTAGCCCACGACTCATGCCCAAATTCTGGGTGCGGGTCGTGACAGGACGATTACTGTCACTAAAACTTTATAAATAGAGACCTCCGTCCACGGAGGTCCAGGGTGGAAAGGTCGAAGAACAGAGAGAGAAGAGCTCAGACAGAGAGTAGTGATCGACGATTTTGGCATCGAGCATCCATTCCCTCTTGTAACCTTTGAAGCTTCTCCTTCTTCTACAGCACTTCATCATCATCGTGTGGTCCAAGGAATAAAGTGATCGACCGCAGATCAGAATTCTATAACAATATTTACCTAGATTAAATTTTGTACTTGACATCCTCGTATATGATTAATTGTACTTCTTGTTTGTAAACCAAAGAAAGGGTTTCGTATAAACCTAGTTTCATTTCTTTCGTTTATTATCAAACACTAGCGCTTAGGCATAATATCAGCGAGGTCAGTCACTTCGTCGCCTTTGAGAGAAGCACCAGCAGACACTGCTTCAGCAGCTACATTTCAGAGGTTTATTTCACCGATCCAGGTAGGCATTTCCGCAGCAGCTTTCGAAGGTACTCCACCACCGGGACAGAGGGAAGCGCCGACAGTTTTAGGGGATCTTCCCCCCCACCCACCATCAACAGTCGATCAGACATAGATATTTGCGCTCTTTCAGTAGATGATGGAGGCACAGCAGCGCCAATCAGAGGTTATGAGGCAGGGCATTAAGAATGCTCACCAGATTATACTTGCAGCAGTCGAGAGAGTCGCCTTAGTCCAGCCACAGACGACACCACCTTAGTTTACCCCACAGCAGCCGAGGCCGAGGACTATCATAGATTTTAAGAGGATAGGACCGAAGGACTTTAAAGGCATTGAAAGGATTATTTATGCTAATGATTGGATAGAAGACATTGAGTGGAACCTGCAGCTGGCGCTGATTCCAGAGAGTTGAAGATAGAGGCCGTAGGGAGCATGATGTTCGACATCGTGTTGACTTAGTTCAGGATGGACCCCCGGATCTCAGCACCAGGACTTACTTAGGAAGATTTCAAGGATCTCTTCAAGAAAAAGTTTTTTCCAGATGTGGCTCTGACAGTTCTTGTATACCCCATTAAATTATTATTTTAGGTAGACTAGATATGGTTAGAAATTTTGGTTTAGCATCAGGGTGTTTGAGGTTTAGAAATTTTGTTGCATTGATTGGTTCTTTAATTTAAACCCTTGGTGCACCTTACCGTTGCTAAAATAATTGGAGCCTAACAATAGCCTTTAATTTCCATCAAATTATTGCATTCTTGACCTGACAAGCCAACCTAGGCACTGGATATTTCTGTCACTCACAAACACCCTCCCTTGTGCTCTAATTTATTTCCACTTCCCAGTCACAAAATCAATTCTTTAATCCTATGTCGCGTACCTATGTCGTTGCCATCGATTTTGGGGAGACAAAACTCAACCTGTTTTGCCGAACAAATTAAAGGGGCCTAGATTGACACTAAGCCTACACCGTTCATGATCTTTGTGTCACTCCTAATTGAGATCCCATGTGCCCCCATTTAATTTAAGAGTACATAATATCTTATTTAATTAAATTGGGGATACCAACTTAAACTAATCCCAACCTAACCCCAATTTAACCCAATACCCCTTTCATGAGGCCCATACAAAACAAAAAATACCCTCTCACCCTACAAAATACCAATATCACTTCCTACACCAAATTCTCACTATTTTTTCTTTCATGTGCAAATACCCAAAAGTTAAGGGGCTTAATGTAAAAGGGGTGCTAGGTGTCACCACCCTATTGGTTAAAGCCAATGAAGAACCCCTAATCTCACATATCCGGTCACATCACTCTCTCTCCCCTTTGCAAAGTATTTTTCTTCATGTGAGATCCTAACTATTGATTCAAATTCTCCTCCCCCCAATCACAACCACTCATCCCCCTATATTAACACACACAAACCCTTCCCAAAGTGGTCGCCCTAATCCCTAGAGAAACCTTGGAATTCCCCCCCTCTTTCTTCTTCTTCTATTTTCCTACAGTAAAAAAATCCTCCTTCCTTCCTTCTTCTTCTTCTTCTCTTTTTCTTCTTTACTTATTCTTCTTCTTCATTTTACCTCAACGTAGCCACCACTCCGGTCATCTCCACCACCCGCTGCACATCACCTTCACCACCACCTTCAGCACCCGCCATCGCTGCCAACATATCCCCCATATCCCGACCTCACTGCCTCCACGACCAGTTCCGGCCACCCGCTGCACTTCACCATCCCTACCACCACGAATCGCCCTCACAACATCACCACCACCTTGTCACCACCCCATTTCCAGAGTCGGGTATATTTTTAATTTTTAATTTAGTTAATTGTGTATTATTTATATTTAATTGTATTTATATTTAATTAATGATTGTATTATTTTTTATTTGATTGTTTTAGGGTTTTGGCTAGCCTGGACCCATGTCAGACCCCTAGTGGACCCATGTCCAACCCAACCCACACCCTTGTGAGACTTATTTTTGGGTTTAGAATATTTATTATATTTTTAGTTGGTTAGTTGGAGAGATTTGGAGTTAGTTTGAGTGCTTTTGGAACCCCGAAACCCAAAACCCAAGTTAGGAGGGCATTTTGGGTATTTTGGAGACTTGTAAACCCTTTATTATGTGAGACCCGACCCTATTTTCCTCATTTCCAGCCGATTACAGCAGCTCCCCCTCCCCATTTCACTTCTTCTTCTTCTTCTTCTTCTTCTTCTCCACTACTTCTTTCTTCTTCCTTTCTTCTCCCAACTTCAAGTAAGTGTCCTATTTCTTCTCTTTCTTCTTCTATTCTCCATGGATGTTAACCCTAACCCTATATTTTTCCCTAACCTAGGTGGGTAGAGCTTAGATTTTGTGTTGGGAGCTAGAGTTGGGAGCTTGGAAGCTAGGTGTGGTGGATTTGGAGCATTTTGGAGACTTTGGCTTGGGATTCCAACTCCCAAGAGGTAAACCCTGATTTTATCCTTGTAATTACTCTTTTATAGTGTAATTAGTGGTTTAGAACCTTCGTAAACCCTTAGGCTACCCGTGGGAGGATGTTGGAACTAGTTGGTAGTGTTTGGAGACTTTAACACTAGGTTTTGTGTCAATTTCGGGTGGAATACGAATTTGGCCCAATTTTGGGTGATGCCCTAGGTTAGACGGACCTAGGTAGATGTTGTCGGGTGTCTTGAGGGTGAGTGCGTGTCTCCGTTCGGACACGGGAAGCCGTGTCGCGGAGAAACGGGCATTTCGGGCATTTTTGGGATTTTCGTTGTCGCCGATTCTAAGTGCGTGCACGGTTTTCCGCCACGGGCCTAGAATCGACGGAGTAGTATTTTTTCTAGGATTTAGACATCGTTTAGGACCCGTGGGTAAATTTTGGGCCAATTCCGAGTTAGTTTGGTATGCGTTTTAGGAGGTTTTCCGAACCGCACACCGCATGTTCGTCGAAATGACCGAACGGCCATTTCGACTTGGTTTCCTAGTTTCGGGCTTGTGTACGCGTTGGGTTAGCTTCGGGGAGTGTGTGCTAGAATTCTTGGGCTATATTTTATATATTTATAGGTGTTTGGGCGTGTCGGAGCCGTTGAGCGTGCGTTGGTGAGCGTTGTGTGCATTGTTGTGTGTAGTGTTGTGTTTGTGTATATATGTCTCTCTCTATATATATTTATATCTATGTGTGGCCCTATATATATATATATATATTTATAGATATGTGTTAGTGAGTGCTTGTGTGAGTGTGTGTTGGTGTTAGTGTATGTGTAGGTGAGTGTGTGTGTGAGTGTGAGTGAGTGCTTATATAGATATAGTATATATAATATATATATATATATATTGATATAATATATATATTATATATATGAGTTTGTGTATGTGTATATATATATATATATAATATTATATATATATATATATATATATATATATATATATAGTATATATATATATATATATATATATATATTATATATATATATGTATATGTGTATATATATGTTTGTGTGTGTGGTTATGTATTAGTGAGAGTGTGTGTGTGTGAGGGTGTGTGAGAGTGAGTGTGTGTGAGTGAGGGTATATATATATATATATATTTGAGTGTGTGAGTGTGTATATGTATATATATATATATTAGTGTGTGTATATATATATATATATATATATTATATATATATATATATATATATATATATATATATATATATAGGTATGTGCTTATATATGTATTAGTGTGTGTGTGTGTGTGCTTGTGTATTTATATATTCATAAGTGGTGTATGTATATTTATATATGTTAGTGTGTGTGTTTAAGTGTGTGTGTGTGTTAGTATATAGATATATGTATGATTGTATATATATATAATATATAGTGATATATATATATGTATATAGGTGTGTGTGTGTGTGTGTGTGATTGTGAGAGGGGGGAGGAATTAGACAGCAAACAGCAGCAGCAGCAATATAAGCAGGCACAGCAGCAGCAACAGTATGAGCTAGCAGCAGAGCAGCAGCAAGCACAGGCAGCAGCAGCAGCTAGCATTCGCAGCGAGGAGCGTGGCGGGGGCTTGGATATAGATAGGGTGGTTAAATAGATTATTAGATAGTTAGTATATAGAATAGATTGATGATGTTTATATTAGATAAATAATTAATATTAGATTAGTAGATGATTAGTGTAGATCAAACTAGGCTTAGCTAGATAGATACGTAGATAACTAGATAGAGTAATAGATAGTTAGATAGATAGTTATATCTATCTAAGATATAGATATATATA